>OU452192.1:1812500-2282500 GCA_911728515.1 Peribatodes rhomboidaria | reverse complement strand
TTTACATCGCCTTTGAAGGTCTGCCTCGTAACCTTGACCCCTGGATGCGGCAGCAAAAAGCAAAGAAGCTTCTTGAAACAGGAGTTGAGATGTTCGCTCAACTCCAAGGGCTGGTCGGGTGCGATCTGAAAGATTAAAACAAGTCACATTATTAAAAGAAAAACAAAAAACTCGGCTGCAAAATGTTGTTGTACCCTATGCATTTCCCTCAAAACGATTCAAATGACACCTCGCATGTCGAAATACAACAATCTTTTCGAGCTGTAGGGCGTGCCAAAGAAACCTTATACAAACACACATACCCTCATACATTCACTCGAAAAACATAACCCCCCTTCTTGCGCAGTCGGGTAAAAAAGGAAATAAAAAGGACATACTATTTTAGCCGCGGGTAACACCGTTGGTAGGGAAAATTAAAAGGTTTCTAATATTTCCGTCACCGGTGCGGCGGTAGCGCTGGTTCTTGGATATTTTCTATTGTTTGCGGTTGAAAGAAGATGCGTAATTGCGGGAGCGCACAGTGTTCTCTGTAGAACAAGCCAGGTGGACAAAAATATATTTTCATTGTTTCGGAACCATGAAAATATATTATAATAATATAAAATAAAAAAAATAAAAAATACATAGTTTTATGTATAAGAAAAAAATATTTTATATTTACACTATTATAAAACAGAAAAAAATACTGAAATAATAATACAATTACCTTAATCTCTACAAATATTACCGCTAATTATATGTACAACCTTAGACTATTACATTATTTACAAAAATTACAAATACTAACACTAAAAGGTAATATAATACACTACAGGTACATTAAAACTAATTGTCAATATCGGAATCATCGGATTCTGTATCGGATGATTCCGATACAAGATAGTCTTCCTGACTTTGTGGAGGTCTTAGTTGCTGTGGAAGTCGAGGCTCTATAGTAGGAGCTATAATGAGCTTTAGGACCTCCGCACACAATTTATTCGACTTTTTTTGGAACTTCCCGCAGGCTGTTAATCAGAGGATCAGATGTTATAATCAACATAATGAGCAAATCTCTTTCGTGGCTTGACGCGAGCACTTTCTCGTGTTGTGCTCTCTGAATCTTTATTTATTTGGTCGATAACATCGTCGATGATGGACGAGGATTTTGCGAGATGATATTGTTAGCTTCGTCGATTAACCTAAGAGGAACAAACGAATAAACAAAAAGGAACTCATCAGTGTCTTCGCTGTTCTCAAATCTCTGTGTGTAAGCACTATGACCGGAACTCCCGTCACAACCCCATTTACTTAAAAGAGTAAATGATGAATTGGGGAACACACTTGTGACAACTTCTTTCTGAGCTTCTATTAACCGTTCCGCTGTTTTGTTGAGTAAAGCTTGTAACTCAATTTCTGCTCGAGATTGTGTCACAACAATGTGCTCCTTTTGTGCTTTTTTTTGATTTAACAATGCAATTATATGATGGAAACACATGGTGCCCGACCTTCATAATCCATTTCCTAGTCTGTTTATAGGAGTGAGTGGTCGACTTCGAGTCGAGTCTATATAGTAGGCTAATGCCTCGTCACTACTTAGTGGTCTATTATTCTGCACAGCACTGGGTTGTTGAAGGCTAATGCATACACTCGCAGAACTCGGATTTTTGCCAATGTCCTTTATAGCCCTGGCAACGTCCTTTTTGGACACGTTTTTGTGTCCAGTAGATCGTGCAGCTACTTCTGCAGCAGTCATCAATTCGCCAACACTCCGCGAGTAAACTAATTCCTCAAGTCTACGTTTTTTAGTTTTGAAAGACGAATCTTCGAAGTCTTTTTTGGGTCTTCCGGGTCGAGAGTGGTCAGTGGATGAGGTAGAAGGTTGCGGTTGAATTGACCGCACGCAGAACTCTAACTCTTCGCCTTCTAGCCACAACTTATTCTTGATAAGAAAACGCTCCCTTGACTTTCCTGAAGAAACCTATTTGGAAGCGATTTTTGAAGAAATACTGGCTAACTTCATCTTAATGTCTCTTTGACTATCTTCAGAAATTTCAGAAAACTCAAACTTAGACGAAATAAATTCAAATAGACGATCATTTCTTTCGTATTTTTCGTGTCTAAGCCATTCTTCGAAAAACTCTATGTTATTAATAGAGTGAAGCTTTTCTGCAAAAAAGATAAAAAAAAATAGTTGTACTCATTTGTGCTACGTAAAATATATGTCACAATAATCTATAGTCATGCAGCTAAAACATATAAAAAAATTAGCCTGGATACAAGAGGATACATGCTTTTCCCATACTCGATAAGTTTGAAATCAAAGAAAAAATATGTTTTTTTTTGTGTTTTCGTTGATAATCTACTCTAATGATTTTTAAGGCTCATTAAAAGATTCTAATAATAAAATATTAATATACATACCTTCAGAATTGAAATCCATCACTAAACTTTCCACAAAATTAAAAACTGCCACAATGAGGTGCTAGTGAAAGTGTCGCTAAAATGCAACTGACCTATATTTTAAATTACATTTACCTCATTAGCTCACTTTGATAAACAATGACTCATTAGTATGGAATGTTAGACATAAATAGTTCTTGGAATTGGGGGTTTGGGGGTTTTGTTTACAGGTACATAGTACTCATTTCCGGGAATTTGATTACGACTTTTGTCCACCTGGCTTGTTCTACAGCGCACACTGTGGAGCGGGGTGAATAATAACACAGAGAACACTGAAGGCCAGGCTTTTGGACTTTTATATGAAAATGATAGATGTACATACCAATCCAGCGTCGTCAAAGCCCTCGGTGGTTTAGATGGTCGGCACTGGCTAATGGCCGCGTGCGTGGATCACACGTGAGATCTCACAGACCAGCTCATAGGCACTACACCGACTAAATAACATTCGAAAGAAGCTCCTTCAGCTGTCCTTTATACAGGGTGATTGGAAGTCGGGTGCAAAGCTTTAACGTGACGCTAGCATAGACCATTAAGAACCTTTTGAACCATGATTGTCTTAGACGAAGTGCAACTATTTTTTTTTAACCATTATTTAATGGCTTTTGGCGAAAATCCCGAAAATTTACCGTTAATAATCAATTTTGGCCAGTTTGATAAATAAGTTAATTCTTTTTCATTTTATTTCATTAAAGTAACGTGTAAGCAATCTAATAAAATATGCATTAAGCATGTGTATCATCACACTTTTTTTTACTATCACTTGAAGTACCCAAATTTTTCAAAAATGAAATAAAACTGTTTTTTGACAGCTTTAAAAATAAATAACAAAAAATGCTTTTTTTGTTCATACCTTTTTGAAAATATGCTTGGTTATTGCTCTGTATTTTGATGTATCATTTACGCCAATATCTCAAAAATTACTAAAATTAAGACCTTAGAAACCAAATTGAGGAAGAAAATTTAAATTTTTAGGCAGACTAATTAAAACAACATTTTTGCTCAAAAACAATATTTTGAATGCGAAATGACGACTGGGTTCAATTCTAAGAATAAAACGCACGTGCAATAACTATAGGGACCAAACAAACAAAGGACTCTCCAAACAAAAGACACCGCGCGTGGTGTGACGCGCCGGCAATAAAATTTACCTTTTCAGGTAGCGCACCCAGTAAAAGAATAGGCCATACAGCAAAATCGGCTTAATTACTAAGGCAACAAAGTCGTGTTTCCTTATTGAGGATAAAGAACTATTTTGAGGGATCAAGGGACTCATCACATCTTATCTTAGTTTAGTCGAGTAACAACTGCCCCTGTGTCTAGACATAATTTTCATCGCGTTTATTCACAATTCACCGTGTCCAGTTGTAGCCCTAAGCGCTCCTGCACGTGTTAATTTTGGACTAGTGATTTCTTGAGTTGACATTTAGTGCGCTCCTACGTCATTTTTTAAATTGTGAAGTGACCATGGCCACTTTTTCTAATGAAGAATATGCGGATATCGTCTTTATGTATGGTAGAGCAGACGGCAATGGATCGTTGGCACGGCGGATGTACCTAGAGCGCTATCCGAATCGCAGGGTTCCGAATGTCAGAGTGTTTTACAACACATTTCGTCGGCTAGCTGAAGTTGGGATACACCGTGTGGAACCAGGAGTCAATCCAGGTAGACACAATCCTGACGCCGAGGAAGCCATTATAGCAGCATTTGAAACAGATCCTCATACCAGCACCAGAGCAGTAGCTCGAAATCTAAATATTTCACAATGGAAGGTGTGGAGTACGATGCACCACAATGACAAATATCCGTTCCACGGCAGGGGTGTGCAAGGTCTGGAAGAGCAAGATCCCCTCAGAAGGATTCAATTTTGCCGTTTCCTTCTCAACAGAGACATTGAAGATGCGTGGTTCTTGAAGTCAATCTTGTGGACAGACGAAAGCAAATTTTCTAAGGAGGGCATAACTAACTTTCACAATCTCCATCAATGGGCCGACAAGAGTAACAATCCACACTGGAAAAAGCAGGTGTCGTTCCAGAAGAAATTTTCTGTAAATGTGTGGGCCGGAGTAATTGGCAAAACGTTGATTGGGCCCCACTTCTTGCCAGATACCTTGAATGGTGATAATTATTTAGAATTTCTGATAGACGATCTTCCTTTGCTTGTAGAGGAATCCGGTGCCCCGATATTAGAATCAGAGCGACAAATAATTTTCCAGCAAGACGGCTGCCCAGCGCATTGGACATTAAATGTAAGGGAATATTTAGATAATTGCTTCCCTGACAGCTGGATTGGCCGAGGTGGACCGATCCCTTGGCCCGCTCGTTCACCAGATCTGACCCCGCTGGACTTTTACGTGTGGGGTCGTGCTAAGGCGCTAGTGTATACGAGTGTAGAAATTAACACCAAAGAAGAATTGATAGAAAGAATAAATTCCGCTTTTGAAACAATGAAGCTCGAGATGATGATGAAAACTACTACAACAGAAGTGAGAAGAAGGGCCCGTGCTTGTGTTAGAAATCGCGGTAGTCATTTCGAACACGAAAAATAAATGATTTCAAATGAAATGTTGTTTTAAATAGTCTGCCTAAAAATTAATTTTTTCCCCCTTAATTTGGTTTTTAGGTCTTAATTTTGGTAATTTTTAAGATATTCACGTAAATGCTACATCAAAAGAAAGAACAATAACCAAGGCTGTTTAAAAAAAGGTTTGAACAAAAAAAGACATTTTTGTTATTTTTTTATACTCCGCCAAAAAACAGTTTTCTTAAATTTGTAATAATTGTCGTGAACTTCAAGTGACTGTGAAGAAAATATCTGATGACACTCGTGCTTAGTTCATGTTTTGTTAGATTGCTTAAACATTACTTTAATTAAATAAAATAAAAAAACTATTTACTTACTATTCAAACTGGAAATTATAAGTAATTAACGATAAATTTTCGGAGTTTTTCGCAAAAAACACAAAATAATAATAATACTAATAATAGTCACACTTCATCTTAGATAACCATGGCTCAAAAGGGTCAAAATGGTCTATGCTAGCCTCACGTTAAAGCTTTGCACCCGACTTCCAATCACCCTATAATTTAATAGTTTTTAGGTAGATTCGCGGCGTAATTATGGGTTAAAATGATTTAGATAAAATGATTTTGTAGTCCATGCGGGGTTAACGAAAGAACTGCGGTGGATGGCGGCTAGTTTCTCAAGCTCGCCGTTAGTTGGCGCCACATCCGATTGTCCAGACGTGAATTAGTATGTTTTGATCTATCATAGACACAAAAAAAGAACCAACCGTTAAGAGCAGGTAGTAAGTATTTCATAAAAATATTACCTCAAGCCGCTCCCGTAGCAGTACAGCTCCTCTCTGTTCACCGAACTCGTAGTCATCTGGGTATTGCCAGTCCCTCACAAGAAACTCCAATATTTGGAATGGTTTTCCAACGTGCTCTTCTTGTTCTTGCACCATTTTGCCATACATCGTTAACCACTGCATCGAAAAAAAGTTATTGGAACAAATTTTTACAATTCTATAATTAACCTGTACCTACTTGGAAACAAGCTTTTATAATTCTATAGTTAATCTATACCTACTTGGAAACAAGCTTTTACAATTATATAATTAACCTATACCTACTTGTTACCTGGGAGTTACCATGAGTTTTCATAGTTACGAAAACTTTTTTCGTGTATGTGTGGCTCCATACATTTCAGTAAAGCGCCGCTGGCGGAAGCGTTAAGGAACTAAAGTTAAAGGCTAAATATACGATGGAGCCAAACGAAAACGAAAAAGTTTTCGTTGACCATCAAAGCTCGTGGTAACCCCCTGATACCTACTTTATTGACCGAGCACAACGAAGTCTCAGATTCTTTTGGGGCATTTTTTTTTTTTTTTTTTTTTTTTATGAATGACTAATGCTGTTGGCCACTGAGGCCTCTACAGCGTACCGGACGTAAGGCAAGCGCGGAGGGCGCAGGACCTTAATGGACTTTAGTTATTTAAAGCTAAGGGCGACTGGCACAAGGGCACCACTAAGGTACGGACCTCGGCTTGGACCGTCGCCGGGGGGGGGGAGTCGATTTGCCCAGGCAACCCAGAGGGGGTTTGCGCTTGAGCCCTATTAGGTTTATCTGTTTGACTATTTGGAGAGAATCTAACCGATCTTCTAACAGATCCTGGGAGTCTTCGACCTCGCCGGCGAGGTCGGTGTTTTGTTATCGTGTTCCTTTGGTAACCGGCGCCTATACCAAAAACTGCAAACTTCCTGTTGCGGGGACCTGTCGGGTCGGCCGACCCCAGCGCAGCCGCCGTGGCGACTGCGATGGGGTCGTCCGGGTCGCCGAAGATGTCTCTAGGGCGTCTACGGAGAGGGCGGGGGGCAGCGGTGTCTACCGAGTAGTCCGCCGTGCGAACGATTAGAGGATTTGAGTGGTGGGAGGCCCTATCAAAGTATCTACGCGAAGTGAATTTAAAGTACTGCCGAATGGAGGGGAGCTCTACATCGCAGTGCAGGTCGGAGTTTCGCTGGAACCAGCTGGCTCCGACCGCTCTGCGAATAAATCTATTCTGGACGGCCTGGAGCTTGTCCAGGTCGAAGCCAGACGCGTGGGCAAACACTACGGAGGCGTAGGTCATAACGGGGCGGATGCAAATTTTGTACAATATCACCTTATTTCTAAGGGATAGCTTACTACGATCGTTGAGGAGGGGGGCGAGTCGGCTTAAAAAGAAGACCGCTCGATTCCTAACTGTCCGGATGTGCCTCGAGAAGGTGAGTCGACGATCGAGGGTCACGCCAAGGTACTTGGTCGAGTTCACCCAGGGGATGGGCCTATCGTGCAGCATGAGCTGCTGCCGGATAGGCCATTTGTTGGGGTGAAAGCACACAGCTGCGCTTTTGTCCGGATTGACCGAGATGGCCCACTTCTCAAACCAGTCGCCTAAGCGGTGCAGGGCTTGTTGAAGCGTGCGGAAAGAGATGGACTGATTCCACCCTCTTATAAAGAGGGCAGTATCGTCCGCGAAAAGCGCAAGCTCTACCTTCGGATGACGTGGAATGTCATGCGTGTAGAGGGAGAACAGAACGGGGGCCAGCGCTGACCCCTGAGGGACGCCAGCGCCGATGGGGTGGGGAGCCGAGCGGGTGCCGTCGACGCGATAGCGAAAGTTTCGATCAGTCAGATAGTCATGTATTATGAGTCCGGGAGACCATCCGGGAACCCGAGCTGGTATAACTTGTATACCAGCCCGCTGTGCCAGACTTTATCGAACGCTTTCGCCACGTCGAGGAACACCGCAAGGGTGGACTGACACTTGGGCGTGACCTGGGTGAAGCCGTGGTAGGGTTTCCGATTGAAACCCTCTAGGATGTGCTCCGTGATGCGGTGCACCTGCTGGACGCACGAGTGTCTGGCTCGAAAGCCGAACTGCTCGTCGGGGAGGAGATTGTTATCTCGGATGTGGGACCAAATACGCTTCAGAAGGATGCGCTCGTAAATCTTACCTAAGGTACTGAGGAGACTGATGGGGCGGTAGCTAGAGGGCTCTGACGCCTTCTTGCCGGGCTTGTGAATGCCGATGACGTCGGCAGACTTCCAAGCGTCGGGGAAGGTGCAGTTGGCCAAGGCGGCATTGAAGATGCTGACGAGGAGGTTGATAAGAAAGACGGGGAAGTGCTTAATCACTCTATTGCTGATGCCGTCTGCACCTGGGGCCTTCTTGGTTTGTAGACCCTTGACGATCGACTCTACCTCCGACACAGAGACCGGCTCTGTGGGTTCGAGGGCGGGACGGGCTGTGAACTCGGCGACTTCCTCTTCCACCATATCTAGGTGGTCGGGGTCGACGCGCTCGAGACTGGGGCTGCATTGCCTTTCGAGGCTTTCGGCAAGGCACTCGGCCTTTTCGTCGTCCTCGAAGGCAAGTGTGTCGTTCGGACGAGACAGGGGGGGAATATTGGATGACTTGCTGCCCTTCAGCGATCTTACCATCTTCCAGTATGCCTGGTGAGATGGTCTGATCTCCGAGAGCAGGGTGTCCCACCTCTGATTGCGGAGTTCACTCATGCGGTTCTTTACGGCACGCTCGTAATACCGCAGAGTGGCTCTGTTCTCTTCGGTGCGACACCAGTCGTATGCCCTAGTGGCCGCGTGTTTCGCTCTCAACAGCTCCCTCGCATCCTCGGGCAGGGCCCAGCGTTGGTCGCCCTCGGCTGGGACCTGTTTCGAGGCTTCGCCAACGGCTTTACGAAGGTGACTGTTGAGAGCGTCTATGGAAAGAGCGATGTCGTCGGGGGTCGCGATATCGTCTGGTATTCTATCTAAATCGGGTGAGCTGGTAGCTTTTAGGCTTTCGCCCAAGAGCTCCCAGTTCACCACGGTCTTGGTCGGCGGAGTTCTGTTGCTCGGGTCGGGACCCAGCAGCATCAGAACTGGCCTATGGTCCGAGTCAAGCTCGTGTAGCACCTCCAAAGAACGCAACTGGAGTGTTACGCCCTTTAGGAGTGCTAGGTCGAGAATGTCCGGCCTGCTGTTGAGATTATTGCTAAAGTAAGTCGGGGAGCTGGGGGGGATGATATCAAAATTTAGCGTATCCGAGAATGAGTACAGAAGGTGCCCATTCCGGTTAGTCGCGTTGCAGCCCCACATCACGTGCTTGCCGTTAAAGTCGCCGGCCAGAATGACAGAGCTACCGAGAGCGAGAAGCGCTTCAAGGTCCTCTATGAGGAGGGTCTTGCTACCCGAGTGGTAACAGGATGCTATGATGATAGACTGATGACCGGTCATCGCAAGACGGCAACAGGAAGCTTCCAGATTGACTAACGGGGGAGTGGCTATGGGTGTGCAGTGCAGAGACCTTTTGTAATAGATCAGAGTACCGCCCAGGGGGGCGGCGAGTCTGTCATTACGAACCATCAAGTAGTTTGCAACCCTGGGGTTCCTCTTGCTTGGTTTCAGAAAGGTCTCGTTGATCAACATGATGTCGACCTGATGGGTCGTTAGAAAATGATGGATGAGATCCCGCTGATCTCTGGCATCGGTGTGGATGCCGTTGGCATTAAACCACGCCAACGCCAATGAATGAGGCTTAACCTTAGTGGGTGTACTATCCATTAAGGTTATTGGGAGAGGACGCGGGGGGCGAAGCGCTTCATAGCGCTGAAAAGGTTGCCGTGAGACATCATGATGTCCAATAGGGCATCAGGATGCTCGCGGACCTCCTGGGCTACAGCACGGACCTCGACGAGGTCGAATGCCGAGGCTATCTCTGCCAGCAAGAGCAGATCCGCCTTCAGGCCATAGGGGCCCTGGGCGGGTTTGAAGGGAGAGGGCGGGGGGGTTGGACGGCTCTGGGCAGGCGCGCGGGCGCTGCTGGCCGGAGCTGGGGCCACCTTCGGTTGAACCAGGGACGAGGGCCTGGTCCAAGCATTGGTGGCGGGTAGGGGAGCGTCGACGAACTTCGGCGCAGGGATCTTGGCGCTGATGCCGTGGGGACGGGTTGGGCGACGGGGCGCAGGGGTCCTCTTCGCCCCGGCCGCAGCCTTCGGGGCTTTGGGGCAACCGCGATAGTTCGCGGTGTGCCCCTGAGTCCCGCAGAGCACGTAGCTGGGAGGATTAGGATCCCCCTTGACCCGCTTGCACAGCGCGGTGCTGTGCTCGCCCGCGCACTTGACGCAACGGTACGCCGCTTCGCAGAAGCGGGCGGCGTGCCCGTAGAGTTGGCAGCGGTGGCACTGCCCGGGTATGCCTCTCCGCCTGGGAGCCTCGACCTTCAGGCCGGAGAGGTTGAGGACTCTTTCGATGCGAAAGATCCCCTTGCCCTCCTCCGTGCGGTCGAGGATGACCAGCACAAGGTCTATCGGGGCCTTCGTCCGTCCATTGGTCATCCGATGGACCTGCTGGACCGGGAGGCCCTGGGCTAGGAGATCGTCACGGACGAGCTCCGTGTCGATCTCTTTAGGGATTCCGCGAAGTACAACGCGGAGTACCTTTTCCTCTTCCAGCGGATACGCGTGGAATTGGATCTGGTGTTCCCTAAGGGATCGGGTTGCCTGACGATAGTCGTCAGACGTGGGGACTGTGACGGAGATGCCGTCAGAATGGCTCTTGCCGGAGAACGTCACGCTACTGGTCGTGAGGATCGTGACCACCTCCTGCCAGCGGTGGCGGTCCCGAACAACGAAGGGGCGGGGGGGCTTGCCCACCCTGGGCGCGGGAGGCGCGTCCATGGCGGTGGGCGGGAGAGAGGGGCATGCAGTCGGGCATGCGGCCTTTGACGGGGGCGGAGGGGAGCCGGCGGCGGAAGCGGGCCGCTTCGTCCCTTTTGGGGCACCTCAGCATTAGTTTATATCATCGATAAACTGAGTATCATAGATCCAATCTTCACGAAATTTTGCAGGCAAGCAGCTCAAATACAGTGTTTAAGATCGAATATTCATTAACGAAATCTTTTTTTTTAATGTAGGTCGGTGTTTGACCACCAACTTGCCTGATGTTAAGCGACGTTGTGGTCTAAGATGGAGCACGACGACCTATAAGGTACTTATTCACTCTAGCCTTGAAGTTTTGTAGAGTGAAGAAGTACAAAGACTGTAGTTGAGTGAGGCGCTACAAGTGCGCTACTGCTCAGACCCGTCTTTGGAACGGTTACACCGGACTACATTCCGAAACACGACTAGGTCATTTCACGGCATGGCTTGGTCCGGTGGGTGGTAACTAGCCACGGCCGAAGCCTCCCACCAGTTTGCTACCGAGTCAGTGGTCAAACGCATGCCTAGTATGTTATTAAAAAAAAAAACAGTTTTAAAAAAAATTAATTACTAAACGCCAGAGTATGGCCGACCAGCTTTTGATCGCCTTTGATAGCATCATCTAGACCTCGAAATATACCTGTAACAAACCCGCTCCATACAGCGACATCTATCCGCCGATTATAGAACTATCATGCATCGCTGATTAAACTAACCCAAGTAATAATTCGTGTGTTTTGTATGTCATCTGCTACAAGACTGGAGCCCGGTGTATGGCGACAGGCTCGCCCCCTGTCACATTTGGGACTGAATATCGTCTGGCGAAGTGTGGGTGTTGTATTACACCTCTCCCAGCTCCTTCGGGGGAAAGGCGTGACGATATGTTGCGTTAAGTATTAATTCTGGGGTTATGTTAACGGGAAACGTCAATTCCATGCTGCGTTAATTACTGCGTTAATATTAGTTCGATAAATTGGGTGGCCACACTTGAACGGTCAACATCAAACAGTTGCGTATGCCGTTGTAAACTTAATAAGTCGTGGAAACATCTACGTTGAACGTCCATCATCGCAATAATTAACGGCGTTTCTAATTAGTGCGCCCACAGAAGGACGATACACTGTCAGACAACTGTCCCTGGGCATCTTGCCCGGCAACAGTACTCCTTTATTAAATGAAGGAACTTCATTGTGGACGTCACTCTCCACACCCTCTTCCCTCATCCTCTAAGCACACACCTTCAGATGCTGCAAATCGTCTACTCGAATATTCATCGACAAATTGTAGATCTGCACCGAGGAAATGAGGGTAGACAGCGCAAAGATGGTAGAGTTGTCGCGGACCGTGCTCTGGCTGTCGAACGTGCCCTGCGTGTCCATCAGCAAAACCACCACCTGTGATAAACATTACAAGAATAGATGTTTGACCACACCTAAAAAAGAGGAAAGTTCACAATTCGTTTGTATTTTCTTTTAAACAAGTACATGTTTGTTACTGCATAATCCGTACCTACGTAGTCCATAAGCTTTCTCTGTGTCAAATTTCACCCAGATCCGTTTAGCCGTTGTGTGCGTAGTTGAGTTAAATTGGCCATTACACTATCCAATTTGCAGTATGCTAACTTAGTGTGGCTAAGCCGGTGCAAAAGAAAAAAAATGGATTGCTAATTACTGTCTAACAGCCTTTACACCAGACCACTTTACCAATTTCTCGCTAGCTCAGTTAGCGTACTGCAAATTGGAATATGTAATGACCAGCTAACAAACCAAACATCCTTTCATCCAAACTTTCGCATTAATGTTAAGGGTTCCGCGACCCTCTGTATTTTCTATACAAACGCGCTTGTCAAATTTCTTGAAAACCAATTGTCTGATTATGATGTAATTTGGCATGTACAATTAAGAGTCCGGCGACCACTTTAGGCTAACTTCTCGCCCCGTGTCACATTTGAGACTGAATATCGAATAAGTGTCTGTGTTGTATTACACTTCTACCAGCACCCTCGGAGGAAAGGCGTGACGACATGTTGTGTACCTACTATCTATTTGAGTAGTTATGAATGTAAAAATATACACCTATAGGTATGTATTACACAGTCATATCAGTCTCTGGCAGCCATAATACAAGCTTTGCGTACCTTGTTTCAGCGCAAAAATGTTCCGAATATTAGGTACCTGGTCTCCATTGGGCAAGACAGTGATGAAAGGCTCCGACCACAGCAGAATGCCGGTGGTGTTCCTCTTTATGCCGGCTCGCCAGTGGAACCCGGCTAGAGGCCCGCTGTCCTCATTCAGCCAGGAGCCGTCTTCACGAGCTGATAGCTGCCAAATATACATATTTATAAATACATTAGGTATACATAAATGTAATGTAATTTCGACTTTCAACTTTTGGTCGAATGATATTGTTAGGCCGGTAGGGAAGCAGTTGGTAAGACGCCTAGCGCAAGACCGGGAAAGACGACGTAGCGCGTTAAAGAAGAGACCAGCAAGTGGTACCAAAACGCAATGGACAACTCTACTTACAAACTGCCATTGCAAACTAAATAAAACTTTGTACATATAGGTACATACAGATACATGCATAATCAATCAAATTCACGTCTCTTTCCTGTAAGAGTATGCAGAGACTAACTTCTCTCCACTTGCTACGGTCCTGGCACACATCCTCCTCATCTTCTACTTCTGACTGAAGCTTAAAGTCAAAGTCAAAATGTTTTTATTCAATTTAGGTATCAAAGATACACTTATGAACGTCAAAGTTATTTAAATAGACTCGACCGCCTTGTTCGGACAAAGAGCCTCTACTCAGAAGAACAGGCAAGAAACTGAGGGGCATTATTTTTTCAAATAATAAATAAATTACAGTCTCACAAATTTTGGCTTACAACTAGGTAATATCTATAAATACTAGTGGCTACTTGACGGAAGTGGACGGCTCCAGGCATCTTTATCTTCTAAATAATTCTGAACCTTATAATATCCTCTTTTCATTAATGTAGTTTTTACATGTGATTTGAATTTTCCCTCGGTGAGCCCTGTTATATTTTTCGGGATTTTATTGTAGAAACGAACGCAGTTGTCTAAAAATGAATTTTTTGACTTAGTCAGTCTAAATCTCGGTACAGCTATCCTATCCTTATTTCTAGTGTTATAATTGTGATAGTCACAATTCAATTTAAATTTATGTAGATTTTTGCGAACGTGCATAATATTTTCAAAGTTACAAAGAAGGTAAAGTTAATATATTTATTTATTACTTACTTACTTACTGTACAATACAATACAATACAAAAACTCTTTATTGACACCAAATACAAATAAATCTAAACTAAACACTCAAAAATAAAGGCGCAATGTGCGGTCTTATCGCTTAAGAGCGATCTCTTCCAGACAACCTTTGGATGGAATAGAAACATTATGATGACGGTGGTGTGTGCATGGACGGTGGTGTGTGCTAAAGAAAAATAATAATAATTAAGGTTAAATAAATATTAACTACACTTACTAATTTGAGAATTATAATAAACTACATACTAATACCTACATAAATAATTACTAAATAGGTACACCAACACCAACAGGTAAGTTTAATTTTCATTCTGTAGTCAGACAGCCACAGTAAGCCACACAGCACACAGTATTGATTTCTTACCAGAGAAGACAGGTAGCGTAGAAAGAAGTTGAGCAGGAAGGACTTGCCGCTGCGGTATGCTCCAGCCACACTCACCACGACCACCGGCAGATCCTAGGAACAAGTATCATTATTAGAAGAACAAAAGACAACAGACAACAGACGCAACTTCTGGGTTGAGTCTGACTGATACGAACACGTCAGACATCTGATTGTGTGCGCACAACGCTTGCATAATTTAGGTATTTACATATTTAGGTATTATGTAAAGTACGCATACCGCCTGATCCGCATTAAATTAAAATTGCATGTTATTGTCCATTTTATGTTTAAGGTTAATTTAGTTGTTTAAGCGACCAACGTCTCCTTTTTCCATTTTTTTTGTAAACACATAATTTGAGTTACAAGTAGTTACAACGTAGACTAGTATTTAGAGTTTAATTTTTTGTTTTTTTTTTTAGTTTGTAATTTGTATTGTGTATTTTATAAATAAAATAAAATAAAACAAAAACCAGACTGCGAAATATAGGCTGTGACACTCCGGAAAGAAAGAAAAATATAACTACGACCCACAATTTTGGAACGATGTTTTTTCTGTCAACTATTTTAATTAAGCCGTTTAGGCTGTAGGGCGTACTTAAGAAACTTCACACTTTATACTCACCTGTATAAAGTATTGAGTTTTCATTTATTATTCATTATTATTTATTACCTTAACTAGTGACTAAAATGCTGGCCGGTAATTTGCCCAAAGGATCAGTATTGCAAATCGAACGGGGCAATGTGGCCAGCATTTTGGGTATGTTGCCTACAGCTGGCAGCAGTTTATTACATTAGGATTTTTACATCTATTAAAGTAATTATTAGGTTAGTGTAGTTTGTTTTAAATTTCTCATCTGTTAAATTGGTAGATTTTTTAAAATTTAATTTCCTATTGTTAAGTTCGTCAAAAATGTTTAACTGAATAGGCTAATGGCGACCACCCTGTGGGGTGGGCGCTGTACGCGGAAACACAGGCGTAAAGCTTAGTTCGGCAACAGTAAACTTTAAGCTAAACTCATTAAGCTAGCCTTAAAATTATACAAGATTGTTTGTATACTTTCTAAGACATAAATATTATTATTATTATTAATACGTACAAGGCGCTTCAAATTTAAGTGCGGCTGTGAAGGCTTTTTTTTTTATGTAGAATAGGTCGGCGTTTGACCACCAACTCGCCTGATGTTAAGCGACGTTGTGGTCTAAGATGGAGCACGACGACCTATAAGGTACTTATTCACTCCTTGAAGTTTTGTAGACTCAAAAAGTACAAAGACGGCAGTTGAGTGAAGCGCTACAAGTGCACTACTGCTCAGACCCGTCTTCGGAACGGTTACACCGGACTACATCCCGTAACACGACTAGGTCATTTCACGGCATGGCTTGGTCCGGTGGGTGGTAACTAGCCACGGCCGAAGCCTCCCACCAGAGTTTGCTACCCGGTTATCACTACCCGGGGACCACGTGTAGGGAATCAGAATAGAGTACACTCCTACGGACGTGGGTAGCTCAGCCCCCAAAAGGCAGGCCCAAAACGCAGTGCAGTAGCGAAAACAAAGGAATGCGCGGGCGTCAGAGGCAAGACGCCACAAAGTCTCGCTTGCGGCGCACTTCGCAGCCGCCATTGAGTTTGAATCGGCTACTTACATAGACATACAACATACAAACAGACATGCTTACGAACTCTCGAATATGAGAACTCTGTTTCTTGCTCCGTCGAGTAAATTAAAAATAAATAACGCTTCACTCTCATCACTCAACAGAATGGCATGTCATCGAACATGACAAACATTAAACACTCGGACCCAAAACAGATCTATTCAAATTCATCATTTAACCATCTGCCCGACCGGCACGCGGCACGGCCCGGGTCATTTACTCGACTGAGCATGAAGCAGAGTTCTGATAATCGAGAGTCTGTATGTTGTATACTTCTATGTATAAGTAGGTTCAGGCCGATTCAAACTTAATGGCGGATGTGAAGTGCGCCGCAAGGGAGACTGCAGCGTCTTGCCTCTGACGCCCGCGCATTCCTTTGTTTTCGCTAATACGCAGCGTTTTGGGCCTGACATCATAACCGTCATTAACTTTGAAGCGTTTTGTACGTATTAGAAAACCATGCACAACCAACAATACAAGCATACACAGATTCTTCTACGTCCACGAATGCAAGTACCCAATCCAAATCAATCAATCAAAACAAGTAAAGGATGAGCAAATGTCGGCAATCGGCTGCGGATCCAACTCCAGTATTCCTCTGGAGATCCAAAATAAAAAGATCAAATCGAAAAGCCAGGAAAATCTACAAACCTTGACTTCTTCCTTCATGAGGAGTTGTTCTAGCAACTCTTCGTTCAGCTGGTAGGAGTGGTCCTTCACCTCGACCACTTGCATGCCGTAACCGGTTTCAGTCATTTTGTTGTTCAAAACTAGCTGTGATCTCCACGAAAAATTCTTTTGAAATAGCTCAAAGAATCAAAGAAAGAACACGAATGCTGAATAAAACCAAAGAGAATAATAATAGTTGTTTTAGGTTCTTTCCCGAAAGAGTACTATTTTTTTATTTTTTTTTTAATTATTCATGACCATGGATACTCGTCCTTCAGTCGGATTCTTAGTAATAATTTTTCCTTCAGTAACAGATGATGGGATGATGATGATGAGGTGATGATGAAGACGATGAATCCCTCCCCTTTCCCCATTCCAGTAAAGTTATGGATACTTTACTGAAACTTTAAGTGAAGTTTTGTAGAGAACACGAAAAATCGCGTTTCGCGATGTTTGTATCATTTGCCCACACTCGTGCACGTTGACGAACCGGTAAACGTTAATAATCCACCATTATTACAATTTAACACTCGAAGAATCACAAGTTTTAGAAAATAATACAAAAACACGACACCATCTTTTCGGTTCCCGCCAAAAACTCCTTGTTTTTTCGAAGCGTTTTAGTGCTGCCAGAATTTTATATATGTAACATTTTACGTTACTTTTGACTTTCTCATGTTACCTCAATGTTACACAAATCAAAATGATATTCATATTCATTTATTTCGTAAGTATTTTTTACATGTGAATTTCATCTTTGTTGCTCTCGTTTGAAACGTGAAACGGTGTGAGAGTGACCAAGATAAAATCTCATCTCATCTCACGCACAGGGGGGCTATTCCTGCCCGTGAGATGAGATGAGATTTTATCTTGGTCACTCTCACACCTATGACGTTTCAAACGAGAGCAACAAAGATGAAAAAAGGTGAGATGAATATCTCAAATTTCCGAATAGGGCTCCTGGAATAGCCCTCCAGTCATGTAGCAGATGACACAATGAATGATGTACATCGTACGATGCTCTATAAATCTTACGCCTGGCAACGCTAATGCTGAACGAGGTTGCAAAAGTTTACTTGACTTTGAAGGTCTTGGAATATTAGATGTACCGTTAAATAGGTAGATAGAAAACTCCATAGTAATGAGTAAAGGCCCCCACCATTTAGGCTACTCAGACAAGAATTGGCGATGAAAAAATGCGAAAGGAGACTGGTCGGCTCAGGCTGTAAGCTAAAAGTCGCGCGAGCGCCCGCCTCACGGGTTTTGAAAAATAGTAAGAGTACACCCGCTGCCCGCGCTTGTGCTGTGTAGCGCAGCTCCTCAGATCAATCCAGGGGAAAAGATGGAACTCTGCGTTATATCTCGCTGAAGCCACTTCTTTTTCAATGTATGTGCGTGGTAATATTGCCATGAAAAACATTTACAATTGCACGAAAACTAATATTAATTCCCAAACTCTACGTTAGCCATTTCCGTTCCAATATACAACCTTAGAGGATTTAATATTCTATAACTGCATATATTTGTAAGAGTTTAATGTTACGGCTTTTTCAAAATTGACTTGTAAAAAAACTGCACAGTTTTTAACCTTAAAATGTAGTCCTGGCCACACTTTTATGAAGCACTATGTATAAGGAGTTTTGGCGGGAACCGAAAAGATGGTGTCGTGTATTTGTATTATTTTCTAAAACTTGTGATTCTTCGAGTGTTAAATTGTAATAATGGTGGATTATTAACGTTTACCGGTTCGTCAACGTGCACGAGTGTGGGCAAATGATACAAACATCGCGAAACGCGATTTTTCGTGTTCTCTACAAAACTTCACTTAAAGTTTCAGTAAAGTATCCATAACTTTACTGGAATGGGAAAAGGGGAGGGATTCATCGTCTTCATCATCACCTCATCATCATCATCCCATCATCTGTTACTGAAGGAAAAAATATTACTAAGAATCGGACTGAAGGACGAGTATCCATGGTCATGAATAAATTATTTAAAAAAAAAAAAAAAAGCACTATGTATAAGAAGTTTTGGCGGGAACCGAAAAGATGGTGTCGTGTTTTTGTATTATTTTCTAAAACTTGTGATTCCTCGAGTGTTAAATTGTAATAATGGTGGATTATTAACGTTTACCGGTTCGTCAACGTGCACGAGTGTGGGCAAATGATACAAACATCGCGAAACGCGATTTTTCGTGTTCTCTACAAAACTTCACTTAAAGTTTCAGTAAAGTATCCATAACTTTACTGGAATGGGAAAAGGGGAGGGATTCATCGTCTTCATCATCATCACCTCATCATCATCATCCCATCATCTGTTACTGAAGGAAAAAATATTACTAAGAATCCGACTGAAGGACGAGTATCCATGGTCATGAATAAATTAAAAAAAAAAAAAAAGCACTATGTCTAAGGAAGTTTTGGCGGAAACCGAAAAGATGGTGTCGATGTATTATTTTCTAAAACTTGTGATTCTTCGAGTGTTAAAGTGTAATAATGGTGGATTATTAACGTTTACCGGTTCGTCAACGTGCACGAGTGTGGGCAAATGATACAAACATCGCGAAACGCGATTTTTCGTGTTGTCTACAAAACTTCACTTAAAGTTTCAGTAAAGTATCCATAACTTTACTGGAATGGGGAAAGGGGAGGGATTCATCGTCTTCATCATCACCTCATCATCATCATCCCATCATCTGCTACTGAAGGAAAAATTATTACTAAGAATCCGACTGAAGGACGAGTATCCATGGTCATGAATAATTTTTAAAAAAAAAGCACTATGTATAAATAAGAATACAAAATTATATCATAAACCCAATGTACATAATGTCGAGATAAGAATGACCAAGCGAGTAGCTAGTTTTTTGCGTCAATGTGTGAGTGTTGTGTACCTATACGACAGTAGCGTAGTTTTTGGATGGTGTTTGGCATTACTTATAATACATTAATACAATAAATTATTTTATTGTTTCTGTAAAAATGTTTGTATCTGATAGTTTTTATCTTTACCATGTACTTTTTGAAATAAAAATTTATTATTATTATTATTAATACGCCGTGCGCCATCT
This sequence comes from Peribatodes rhomboidaria, assembly GCA_911728515.1. Taxonomy (NCBI): domain Eukaryota; kingdom Metazoa; phylum Arthropoda; class Insecta; order Lepidoptera; family Geometridae; genus Peribatodes; species Peribatodes rhomboidaria. The sequence continues at coordinate 2,262,746 of OU452192.1, read as the reverse complement.
TATTATCTAGGTTGATCTGAACGCAGCTCATACAAACTATTTTTTTAAACAGACCCGCGAGGCGGACACCCGCGCGAGTTTTAGCGTACGGCCTTAAGCTACTTCAGGGACAAGCCATTCAAATCAGATCAATCACAAAAAAGCATATTACGTTTTTATTAAAAAATAAAGCCATCTATATATTTATCTGTGGTCTGTGAAATTAAAAATAAAGATGGCCACCCTATTAGTTTATGGTTGGTTATTGTTGGGGAATACCAAGTATTTGTGTTAGTTATTATGTAGAACCGGCATAAGTATTCACAATCATTCGGGAACGTTTCCGTTCGGATTCCAAGAATTTTAAACACAAATTACTCGAATCTCAGTCCGTATTCATAAGTTTCATATTACCTTTGCCTAAGGGGTTCATTGTTTCGATCGGATTTGTACCTACTCGATTCCCTATTCCAAAATTCATAAAAGTAGACTGAGATTCGAACAATTTGACTTTGAAACTTGTGGGATCCGATCGAAAAAGTTTTGGAATTATTGTGAATTTTTGCGTGTTGCGAGTAGCCAGGTTAGCCATTGACGGACACGCCAAGGAGGACGTATATAAGTAACCAAAAGGATGCAATCGTGATCCAAAAAATCTAGCATTCTGGGAGCAAACACGTAATGACGTCACTCGTCATGGTCATCCGTCTCTTTCGGACTATTAGTTAGATTACTAGACTTATTTCGGTCTTGCATCGATTGACGTCACTAAGTGTTATCCACGTGACTTGGCGGAGTATATTATTTTACCATGGATGCAATGCAGTGAAATGTATTAATTTTGCTGTTAATGACTACCGTAATTATCTGTATTATTACTGAATAAAAAAATCGGTAAAAATCCAGTTATTTTTTGTCATTCACCTTCGCAACTTCTGCAAACAAATATCTTGTCCAAGTAAAAATGTATTTCAAAGGCTTTTTTTTTTCTTTGAAAACAACATGGAAAAACAAAGAAAAAATGTGAAGCATTGTCGCGTTGGGTTATTTCCAAAGTACCTACTCCATTCTTTTGTCTAAAAAAGAAATTAGTTTGTTATCTACATTCATTCGCAAAATGCTTCACAGAATGATTACTAAAAGTAGTTTATTTTAAAATACTGTTTTTGTGTTTAATTTGACTCCATGGCTATCTGAGATTATTCTCAAGTTGGTACTACATTGCTCCATCGAAAACAATAGACATTTTATTATAATGAAAAAAGGTTTCATTTTACTCCACGAGATGTCGAGGGGTACAGTCAGTCACAAAAAATGCTCTGTAATTAAAATAAGCTAACAAAATTATAACTTACACTATACCATCCAATCCACATAATATTTACCTCAGATCAACCTAGAGGAAAAGATGGAACACTGCCTTATATCTCGCTGAAGCCACTTGTTTTTCAATGTGTGTGCGTGGTAATGGTGCCATGAAAAACATTTACAATTGCACGAAAACTAATTTTAATTCCTAAACTCTACGTTAGCCATTTCCGTTCCGATATACAACCTTAGTAGATTTATTATTTTAAAACTGCACATATTTGTAAGAGTTAAATGTTACGGCTTTTTCAAAATTGACTTGTAAAAAAACTGCACAGTTTTTAAAAAGAACCTTAAAAATGTAGTCTTGGCCACCCTTTTATAATGCTTATATTTATAGATACAATAGGCTCAATTCTGGCGTCACATCTTAAAATTCGTAAATTTTATAAAAATTCTAAATTTAAGTGACAGAACTTAAAATCGCAATTCAGAGGGCAACGTAAGGCTAAAATATTGAACGGAATTATCCGTTTTCTCGTTCACTTAAGTTGAATTCACAGATAAAATAAACCTTCAAAAAAGAATGTAAAAGGGTCACCGTACACAGGCGTATTAGAACGATATTTTCATCGATTCATTCAAAAAATTTTTGTATCTGTAGCTTCGTCCATGCATCAAGTTGTTAGTGTTGCAAGTTTTATGCCACTAACATAAATTCGTGGAATTATTTGACGGGTGTGTCATGTATTACTGAAAAACCTACGCTTATTTAATATGCTAATTTTTAAGAAAAACATTAAATTCTCTGTAATAAAATAATAAAAAATAATTAGTGCTCTGTAATTAATGAATAATTACAGAGCACTAATTATATTTTGCAAATAAATCGTAATATTTCAAAAATCTCAAGTACTTTTGGTGTTTTAATACTGGCAATTCACTATGGAGTTTTACAAGTCTTTGTTTGTTTACAATTTCGCTAACAAGAGTTAAATTATTGTGCCCAAAAATTAAGCTAAATGATGATGTGCTGATGAAATTCTGAATTATTTTACGTGCGTGACGTGCGTGTCACTGCGCCTAATTTTCTACAAAACCTACGGAAACGCTGTAAAGGTAAATAATAAACTAACCTAAAATCCGAACTACTTATTCGATTTTAGAAGTTCTGTCTATAATAAAAAGCTACACATTCACTGAGTACTACTAGGCTATGCAACGTGAGAGAAGTTGTGGGCAGATAGCTAGTCTAAAATATTGTAATTACAGAAAGTCAACTTGTAATACTTGGTAATGATAATTTAATTGTATCTTGCCTAGACACTAAATAAATTTGGTTTTAATTTTCAGTGCCATGAGGAATGCTACCAGAAACACAACCAGTCTAAAAGCGTAAAATAAACAGACTTGAAAACTGTGGAGATGACTTTCCAGTCTGTTGTATCTATCATGAGTGGTCCAAGTACAGTAGTAACTGAAAAAGCTATGTTTGTGCAGAAAAGGCTATGAGATAAATTGCTGATGCTGCAACTGCAGCTCCTGGACTCAATGTGCTGAAGATTAAAGCCCTAATTGCTGTGGGTTTTCTGCAAATAACAAGAGTTACTTCCCAGTAGCACTGGTACACCAGCCATTTGGGCTAGAAAGGGAAGTGACACACTGGCACACAAGTGACATACCTACTAGGAGATAACACAGCCAGAAAAGTCTCAGAGACCATTGTTTTATATAAAAAGTGTATGTTGCTTTGCAAGGTTTTTTAAACATGGGCCTGTATTATATGTCATAATAAACAGTGCCCGCAATAAATTACTTTTTTTAAATAACCAGAGAGATCTGTAAATAATGAAATCCTACTGATTGTTTTTCTATTTACTCTATCTGGTATCTGCTTTTGTCCATGCCCAAGTTGTAAAATATGGAAATTATAAAGTAATAAAAATTCAACAATAGTAGGTATTTCAAGTATGTACAGAAAAAGATGAAGGTTATTGATAGCAAACATTTAATATACAATAAATTTTTATTATTTCAAATTGAATTTATAAACTGAAATTTGTATTAAATAACTTGACCGTAACTGGAAGCTATATATATGAGAGTGCATTTCCGTTTCCGTCGAAAGTACCAGCGTTTTCGTACTTTTAATGCCTTTTAACCGGAAATACTAGGTGGCGCCACCTCTGCATTCGCGCTTTGTGAAAATATCGCGCGCCATTTGTCATCATTGGCGTTTTAATTTTCGTCGAAGTAACATCGCCGCAGCCCTAGCAGCTTGCGTCGTGTTGCATAATTAGTTAATACAAAGTGATCATTTGTTAATAATTATGTGGTAAAGTACTGAAATGTAGTTATTTCCCAAAAATAACTCGGTGTTAAGTATACATTTTACGCAGTAAGTACCACATTATATTTCATTTCTTCAATTCATTTGTTCGAAATGAGTGATTAGAATTCGTTTTAACGGTTTTACCGTTCGATTAAATTGATATTTAAAAATTTTAGTGTGCCTAAATGTTTTTTAACCATTTGTGGCTTACAAAATGGCGGTCAAACGACGCCTCATAAGTATTTTTCAGATAATATGTAAGATTATTACCAGTTTTAACATAGTTTTGCTTCCAGAAACGTATAAAAGTTTGCCGCCCAACGCCCAAGCGGCAAAGCACGGGCCGCGACCGTGGTTCAGTGAAAGGTGCGTAACAGCGTGCTTTTGCGATTCTACTAGTTCATCGATATTGGTTGACGTGCTGGCCGATAATTGAAGAAATTTGGTGAGTGAAAAATTATTTTTATAAAGACAATGGATTTCAAATGTTGCAACAGTGTATCAATTGCTTAACTACGAGTCATAAAAATAACTCGACCTTATCTAGCGATCTATCAGTTCGTTCGCTTTAAGTCACTGTATATTTTTGATACACCATGCCAATTTTTTTTTTTTTTTTTTTTTTATTACATGTTTTTAGCGGCTAGGTAATGCCTATTATTGTGGACGTAAGAAATCATAATCCAGGTGTCACAGACCTGGGAACAAACAATAGTGGGGGGAAAATATAATATCTTACGTCACCTAGCTATATGCTGAAGACTTTTCATTATTTAAATGCATATAAAGGCAAGAAGGCTTTCTTAACCTTCTTTTGAAATAGTTTTTAAATTGTGGGCTTGATCTTTTGACATTGCGTTTAAGTTTAGAGGAACAAGAATTTTATTTTGATTTTATTCCCTTTTACTATATTGTTATGCAAACAATCAGTTCAACATGCATTCGCATGGTTATAATAGGGAGATACGGGAATATCTGTACCTCCTTACATTGAATTATGTAATAAATACAGCATACTCTGAAATGCTTGTAACGATACGCCCTCGCAGGGTGAATCTCTTTGCAAATATCATATTACATTGCTTTAAGCAATCAATACATCATACATCATTGTATGCTTGTAATAAACCACCCTCGCAGGGTAGGTAATCTTTTGCAAAAGCCACCCTCGCAGGGAGGCTACCTATTTGCAAATGTCACTTCACAAAATATTGAATCAAGCGATCCATACATACACTATTATTTAGTATGCTTGTAACGATACGCCCTCGCAGGGTGAATCTCTTTGCAAATATCATATTACATTGCTTTAAGAAATCAATACATCATACATCATTGTATGCTTGTAATAAACCACCCTCGCAGGGTAGGTTTTCTTTTGCAAAAGCCACCCTCGCAGGGAGGCTACCTATTTGCAAATGTCACTTCACAAAATATTGAATCAAGCGTTCCATACATACACTATTATTTAGTATGCTTGTAACGATACGCCCTCGCAGGGTGAATCTCTTTGCAAATATCATATTACATTGCTTTAAGCAATCAATACATCATACATCATACATCATTGTATGCTTGTAATAAACCACCCTCGCAGGGTAGGTAATCTTTTGCAAAAGCCACCCTCGCAGGGAGGCTACCTATTTGCAAATGTCACTTCACATATTATTGAATCAAGCGATCCATACATACACTATTATTTAGTATGCTTGTAACGATACGCCCTCGCAGGGTGAATCTTTTGACAAATATTACATTGCTACAAGCGTTTTAACACAATGTATTTCAATATTATTTTTTTATGGTTATAATAAACCACCATTGCAAGTGAGTACCTTTTTTGCAAATATCATATTTCATAGTATTAAGCAATTAATACAACATACAATGTATGTTTGTAATAAATAAACCACGCTATTTGCAAAACTTGAACGATAGTTGCGCAAATGATATTTGCAAAATATCAATTGCATGATAAACATAGCACAAACTTGTTTGGTTGTAACAAACCATCCTCACCCGATGAGTATCTCTTTGAAAATACAATATTTCATTGTATCAAGTAAGTATCGTAGGCTTATTACAAACCATCCTGACAGGGTGATTTTTTGATCTTAATAATGTTGTATGTTCATAACAAACAACCATCGCTGGATAAGTATCTTTTTTGCGGGCTAATATTCTTAAAACCTAGTTTTAAAGCTGGATGAAATATTTCAAACGTATTTTATTGTTGTTGTAATGCCTAATCTGTCTTTTATTCTTCATAAAACTATTAACATAGATACACTAGCTTGTTTGAAACAAACTACCTTTTCAAGGTAAAATAAAAATATACCTTATGCAAAAACTACCCTCGCGGGAACGTCTTATAAGGACAATCAAATTGTAAGCGCGGCTTCAGGCCAGTCAGTTTCAGTCTGAATGAGAAGTTTTCGTTATGTTCTTATTATGTTCCCTGTGTAACGTTAATTTAATTAGAAATAAAGTCACCACCCCAAGGTGGGTTGCATAGTATTGGATCACCTGCAAAGTGAAACATGTTCTTTCAAAATTTCGAAGTGAGTCTTGCCTCTTACTTGTTTATTCTGGCATACGACAAAAGTGCTCGACGAGCACAATAACCTTTAGGAGTTCATGCAGTATTTTCTGCGACTCCAATCACTACAGAGATGCCTGCTATTTGGTTTAAAACGATGTTTTATCTTTTCGATTCTTGCAATTTAGGTCACTCTAAAAATGACATTCTGTTACGCATAATGTGACGAGAACGAATGTTGTGTTTTAATTATTTCTTTTGGAACAGCCTCGTAATATGTGAATGTGTGGCCCATTGTCTGTCATACTAAGTGCGCTATCGCACTGACACTAGCAACCTCGTATGCTCCCTCCTCGTAAGCAACGTTTCAGAATAACACAATTATAAGTAATTAAAATATGAAATTAGTTAAATATTTATACAATCAAATAATAATTAAAAAATAAATAGTAGGGTCGGGCGCTTATATCAATTATTTTTGCACGATTTGGACTTGATCATTAGAAAATTGTATGTTTCAAATTGCCATAAAACCTACCTACCTATAAAATGTTTGCAGTAAATAAAGATGGTACCTCGCAAGTACCATCGCCCATTCTTTTTGATTACCTACCTTCTTCGAATGGTGTTTCTTATCTTATCTTACAGTATAAAGACTTGCACTGCGAACTGTGACGTGTAACTATTATAGTTATCAATAATTCTGATTTCTGGCTTATCGTAAGTTGCTTAGCTGAACTACCAAATTTTCTTAGGGCAATAGGTATCGGAGCAGAAATCCTTCCTATATTGCATTTGTTAACGGTAATTCATAACAAGATAGTGTTATTAAAGTGATAGATTATTTATTAGACGACGTTTATGGTAAAATTACGTCGTCTTTGAAAGTCTGGCGTGATTTTCATGTTATATTTTACAAAATCATCACAAACACTGATGATTAATGCATTGACTGGGACACTCACTATCAAAAATTCAGTACATCCCTATTGAAGTTAAGAGATGTGAAAGTAAGCCTAATTTTCAATATAAACGTTAGTATTGGCATAAGCTGTCTAAAACTTGATGAATTCGATTTTTAGTCTAAAAATAGGCATATTGAAAACCCTAATGGTCTTTGGACATTATCTTAATTCTACATACATATATTAGCTGTCTACCACGTATAACTGATTTGTCAAGTCAGTAAAGTTTTTTCGAATAATAAATATTCTTGGTTTTCGTTAAATATGCGTAATATACTTAACTGTTCTAAGCTTTACGAATTTATCTCTTACTCACATGAGTTACGGTAGCTTAATACAATTGTTTACGTAAACACTAAAGTTTATTTTGCCATTTTAAAACAAATGCCGATTACCAGAGTCGGTCTGGTTGAAAGATATTTCTATCGATCCGGACATTTACCTGTCACTTAAATTGTCACCCCACTTAGTTATGGTTGGCTAGTTAAACACTATCTATAGAAAGAATGGTATCGCTGTATGTCCAAGAAGTAGTTTGTTGGCGGTCGCCTGCGATAGTACAAAAATCTTTCGATCAACGACCTGTTGTTGATTTTTATAACCATTTTTAACCACTTACATAATATGTATGCTTTTGTATACAAACTTAATGCAAAGGCAAAGTGTGACATAAATATGTGTATTTATATATTGCCTTAACGTGTCAGAAATTCCATGGAATGGATGCCCAAAGCATTCTATACAATACGATATTATACAGATGCTGGTGACATTCATTTTACAGATGTAAAATTTACTATTTTAATATACGTAATTGTTTCAGACCTATACATCAGAAACAATATAATGCCTTGTTACCGGTTTAATTTTATGTAAACAAAATATATCTATTGCTGATATTGCTTTTACCATCTTTGCCCTTAGCTTTGCCGTTTTACTCACGGCGGTAATTGAGTTTTGGGAAAAGCCTTGATGTCATGCACTAATATAGTAATTTTTTTTTTAATTTACTACACTTGAAAGTCCTAAAGAAAAACCTTACATTTAAGTTGTTTTTACAACAACATTTTTGATTAAATATTTAATCATTATTAATATTATTTATAGCTCACATTGGCGTTTCTTTTAACAATAAGGTTAATAGTCCTACTGTAGGTGGCACCACCAGGCAATACCAAACAGACTCTCATATATATAGCTTCCAGTTACGGTCAAGTTATTTAATAGCAGCGTTTTACCTGAAATAAAACGCATATTAAAATACTTACCTAACTGGAAGCTATCACTTTAATTTCTGCCTGGTGGAAATTCGGAAAATTAAGCCAATGATGACAAATGGCGCGCGATATTTTCACAAAGCGCGAATGCAGAGGTGGCGCCACCTAGTATTTCCGGTTAAAAGGCATTAAAAGTACGAAAACGCTGGTACTTTCGACGGAAACGGAAATGCACTCTCATATATATAGCTTCCAGTTAGGTAAGTATTTTAATATGCGTTTTATTTCAGGTAAAACGCTGCTATTATTTGTGTTGTCTTTTGAGCTTGTTGGTATAATGTGAGTATCAGAGAGTGCTTGGGCTAGCACACAGGTTCTTCCATGAAACCTCTTGCCAGTACTTAAACATATGACCTCGCATCTGAAAGTAAATTTATAATTACACCCGCTACTAAGTTTCCGTGTCAGGGATGCTATGGAATACATAAAGCCATGGATAACAACACCTAGCCCTGGATCTATATTTTTTTAAATCCATCATTTAAAATAGCATCCTCACCAGGAACTGCTTCCAAGCTGTTTCATAGATATACCTATTTAGAAACCAGTAGTGTCTACATGGCACTGCTGCTACAATTCGCTACATAATTATACTTTATGAAGACACCAACTAACGCTTCAGGGTTCAATGACTGGTAAACTGTTATGAGAGGGGTAAGTATAGTGTGAGGCTTGGCAAGTCTGTCACAGTATAAACTTTCTGACACAGCATTATGCTAAAACAGGCCAGCTGCGATGCACCCAGAGATCTTAACAACTCAAGTCACCTCAATTGATTATCCTGTAATTATGGAGGATAGAAAGCCTCCATACATGTAATACATACGAAATAACAATGGAATAATTACTTAATAATATTAGTACCCATATGATGTACCTTGGAAATTAAGCACTCTCTCTTTTGATTTTGTTATGAAATTATGATCGATTTTGTGTTAATTTCTCTTGGGGTGGGTTTTGATGCACATCCATCGCTATTGTTGCATGCATGTTCTATAATATAGGTTCTTGCTGAGATTATTAATGAGATGAGAGCTAAGTACACTTCCAGATTTTGACTTTTTAATCCTGTAACAGTGCGTACTTTGATCACATATCGTGCCGAACTGAAATGATTATGAGGCAAATTATGCATTTTATACATTTTTCTGAATCGTTATCTTTGCAAAGGTTTACTTAGTTTAAGTAAAATCAACAAAATACAGAGATTTTTTTCACTTTGAAATTTTAGTTTTTATAACAGGATTCCAAAATGGTGCCCTCTAAAATTAACCTCAAATTCGATTTAAACAAGTTAAAATCATCTAAAATGTGGGCGCAAGAATAGCAATTTCAGCTAAATTTTCTAAATTGAGTAATTTTACGAGATTTTGTTCATTCTATTTAAAAATTTGAATTTGACATTTCTAAATTAGTTAAAATGTTGCCCGCAGAATAGCATTTAGCTAATTTACGTTTTTTAGGATTTTTAGCAGATTTAAGTGGCTTAGGAAATTTAAGTGTGACGCCAGAATTGAGCCTAATATTATACCATAAATCAATGCACATAATGTCGAGGTAAGAATGACCAAGCGAGTAGCGTAGTTTTTTTGCGTCAATGTGTGCGTGTTGTGTAAATATACGACAGTAGCGTAGTTTTTTTGATGGTTTTTGGCTTTACCTTAATCATACGCCGTGCGCCATCTTATTCTCTAGGTTGATCTGAGACATTTACTGGGAACATAGAACAAAAAAAAGGTGCAGTTTTTTAAATTATTGATTGACCAATATTGACAACCACGTATTGTAAGTCCCTCCATCTTGAGCAGTCGGGTAAAAAAACGTAAGTATGTATTTAAATAAATAATAATAAATAAATTCGGGACACTTCCACACACGGTCGCCTGACCCCAAACTAAGCAAAGCTTGTACTATGGCTGCCAGAGACTGATATACATACTTAGATGTTTTTAAATACATACTTAAATACATATAACACCCAGACATAGAACAAACACAAATCTACATCGCATAAATGTTTGTCCTAGGTGGGAATCGAACCCACGCCCCCAAGCTCAGAAGGCAGGTTCACTACCAACTGAGCCACCGAGGCAGTCAATTCTAAATGTTTCCTGTATATCGCAATAAAATGGTACTATTTTTTTACACTGTGTTTTAAATAGAGTTTCAGTATTACACATAGACATTGTAATATAGGGCGTATTCTGTGGTATCACATAAAACCTATCTGATTAAACTCGATTTGTAAAAGAATAAGAATATATTTATTCTATATCTGTGTAGGTACAAAAAATGTTCCATGTTGTAAATTAGTATCAACAGCCTGCCCATTTCAAGCGTATACTCGTAATTTTCGTCGTTTTTCGATAAATAGTTTCTACTTAGTAATACAAGTACATAAAGATCTAATATATTAAATGAGATGAATTTCCGCTCCTCTAAAATATTCTTTAGTAGTGTAAAAACTTTGTGGATAAGCCAGGACTTAAGTTTATTTTGGAATAGGTAGTACTAATCTAAGTAGTATTATTACTATGTATTATTGTATGGGTAGTAGGTACATAAGGAGAGCATTCTTTCATCAAAAAATTCCGCGTTTCCGGGATCTGATAGTTTTAGTATTTAGTATCAATTTAGGATTTGTTACCTTTGAAAATCGAAGTGCGAGTGTTGCAATATAGCGCCAATGGCAGCAATTATAATTTAAAATTTGAGCTAAAATGCATAGTCATACCTTGTTTCGTTTGGAAGATATGAGATGAGTAGCTGAAGTGACACCACACCAGCTTGCACACAGTTTTTTGATCATAGCTTCTACATGTTTTGAGTAACATCGTTCAGATTTTTCCTGCCTTGTGCAGCTATTATGCTTTAATTTTCTAGCTATTGTCCCAAACCCTAACCTCACTGGTTTGCTTGTACTGGATGAGCGAGCTGAGGTTGTGTCACTCCAGCTGACACATAGTAAATGGCTCATAACGAAGTTCTTGTGGCAGCTAAACTAAGACTGGGATATTTGATTGCAGCTATTATGCTTTAAATATTGGCATAGAATTATTCTATCACCTATGAGGAAGCTGTAGTTACGCACACGAGTTCACTGGCATAATATATAGGTAAACTTAATGATCTGTTATTATTGTGGCCGTCGCAGTCTCTACAACGTTTATATTGGTATCAAAAATAGTTTGGCAAGTGTTTACTGTATTTCCACGTATAAAAATGGCTGAAAACCCATAAAATAAAAAAAGGGGTTATTATTGTACGTAATTTATGCAGGGATTGTAAATCTATTATCATTAATAAGTATGATTCTACATGAAAATCAAGAAAAAATGCAAATAAAAGCGAAAAATTATTCTTTATTACATAAAAGTTATACATTAGGGGATGTTGGCGAGATAGTCCTTGACGTGCGCAGGCTCAAGCCGGCGGAACCCTGAGGCGTCGCAGATCCCGACCTCGATGTTGTCAGCTGTCATCTGACCTTCGAAGCCCTCTTTGAGAGTCAGGATGGCGGTGTGCACTGCGTCATCTAGTTCCAGATCCTCTGTATACCTGCGTAGGGAAAATACCAGTTACCTGTTAAATAGCTCGTAAGTATACCACTAGCTACAATAAAAGAAGTTAGTATAATCTAATTTTACTATCAACTTCTCAGAATAACATCTAAGTCAAAAGTCTAAAACATTCTAAATGACATAAGAAACATTTGAAATGTTTTCTCTTTCAAGGAGTAGGTATCTATTACCAGACAAATAGCATCCTTTCGGAAGTTTCAGAAATTTCCGGAGAATTCAGAAAGTTGAATTCTCATATTGTTGAGAATTCCGGATCAGTGATGCTGTTCATAAAATCATTCGGAAATGTTTCCGATCGGATTACACAATTTTCAAATTTAATTTAAGTTCGAATCTCAGTCTATTTTTACAAATTTTGGAATCAATCGCTATATGACTCCGCATTGACTATAGGTGTTCTATTGCCATTTCGTCTAAAAGAAGACGACGAGCTAAGAGAGCAAGTTAAGATACTGACGAGTCTCTAAAGTTACCTACAGAGTGACAAAGTGTAATTTCAATAGTTTTTTATGACTTTTGCGCTTCTCTAATTATTCTTAAATAACTAAGAATTTCCCTTGTATTATAGATTCATTCAAAAGTTAATGATGTAGTCAACCTCCCTATGTAAAGGGATTTTTGGGTTGCTTTGTCTATCTATTGAATAAATCAATCAAAAGTGACCCCTTACAAATGCGGATATTTTTCATAGCTAAATTTTCTCATGAAGACGTTTTTTTAAAAAACCAAGATAGAGGCTGACATTTAGTTCATTTAATTGTACATGCCAAATTTCATCATTCTGACAAATTGTTTCCAAATTTATATAGAAAATTCAAAGCGTCACGGAACTCTTCAAGCTGTATCCTCACATATGTATGTCTGTCTGTCTGTCATCTGCTACAAGACTGGAGTCCGGTGTATGGTGACAGGCTCACCCCCTGTCACATTTGGGACTTAATTTCGTCCGGCGAAGTGTGAGTGTTGTATTACACCCCTGCCAGCCCCTTCGGGGGAAAGGCGTGACGATACATAGTATTCTCACCGTTTCTCGAGGAATGTCTTCCCGTTGTTGAAGTTCTTGCCCATGGCGGTGGCTTTCCAGGCGAAGTACGCGCCCGACGGGTCGCACTGGAACAGCAGCGGCCGCGAGTCCCAGCCGCAGATCAGCAGCGACACTCCGAACGGACGCACGCCGCTGAAACGTACGCATTAATTCAACCACTTGTTAAATATGAGACGTACCAGACGCTACCTCTGGTACGAGTCTGACTGCCCCAAACACGTAAGTAATATAATTGTACTTGTATAAACATTTTAAAACTATGTCGGTGAGTGCGCCGACCCGCGCGCATTATTCTTCTTGTTGTGCATTTCTTTCTTTTTTATTAAATGTATAACTTAAATTCGTCTTCAAAATATCATTTTTTCTATGTATGCATGTCTTGAATTACAATCTAGATCATAAGTTTATGACGTGACAACGTCTTATAAATTCGTTTGCCGGGTGACACTTCAAGAAACTGCGTTACGCTCCGCTCACGTTATGCGCTCACAATGAGAGCGAGTGAGAGGCACGCCCGCGAGGTTAGCCCGCCTAAGAGCGAGAGAGACAGACATAAAAAGTCGTTGTCACGTAAAACTTTCGCCCGTATACCGACTTTACAGGCAACCAATTTTTTTTTGTTGGTTTTATATTTTGTAATGATTGTAATTTGTGTTGTGTACTTAAATAAATAAATATGAAAAAAAACAAGCTGTGCCCCTCGGTCTCACAGGAACCGTTTATTTTTTCGGGATACAAAGTACTCTATGTCCTTTTCTGTATCCCAGACAGCGTGTATGCAAAATTTAATGATGATCGGTTGATTAGTTAGGGCGTGAAAGCGTTACAAACAAACGAACTGACTCACTTTCGCATCCTACTAATCCTACTAATATTATAAACGCGAAAGTTTGTAAGAATGGATGGATGGATGTTTTTTACTCTTTCACGCCAGAACGGTTGAACAGATCTGTATGAAATCTGGCACAGAGATAGATTATGGTCTAGAATAGCACATAGGATACTTTTAACCGCGGGTGAAACCGCAGGACGCAGCTAGTTTATAATATTAGTTAGGATCACAACATTGAAGCAACGGCGTCCATATTCGATTGGATATACACATGTCGGGTCGTCATTAAAATCAGGCCTAAAAATCGGTGTCACTGCATCAACACTTATATTTGTTTACTAGCTGTTACCCGCGACTTCGTTCGCGTTTATTCAGTAATAGTATCCAAATACCTTCTTCGTGATATAATGTAACTAATTATCAAAATTGAAGACCCGTTCAGCCGTGAAAAGCCTACAGACAGACAGGGGAACTTTTAATTTTATAATACTAGTAAGTATAAATAATTAAATACATACAACTACATTTGAATCCAATAGCTTCCAAGCAAGTACCGTAAAATAAATTCATAAAGGTTCATTCATACACAGGTATGCGTTTGCCTGTGTACGAATCCCTATCCTACTAATATTATAAACCCGAAAGTTTGTAAGAATGGATGGATGGGTGTTTGTTACTCTTTCACGCCAGAACGGTTGAACAGATCTGTATGAAATTTGGCACAGAGATAGATTATGGTCTAGAATAGCACATAGGATACTTTTTAACCGCGGGTGAAACCGCGGGGCGCAGCTAGTGCCTTAATAATTTTAGCAGCTTTATTTTTTGACGCGTGCGACCACTGGCGGCAGTTGGGACAAAATTAAAACTTTGTCCTAAAGACCACCACTGGTGGCTGTTTTGGTCGTGATCGTTGGAAGCAAGCCTATTTTTTGGCTCAGACTTCCTGAACATATCATTTATCAAAGAGCTCAATATGCTATTACCGTGCCTGAGAGGCTAGTAATGTGTCGCGTGTAATATTTTATGTGTTGTGACATTTTATTACTACTGAATTTTGTGTCATTATTTTTGACATTTTAATTTCATTTCGAGACTTCTCTAGAAGACTTCTAGAAGTCTCGAAAAACTGGTCATTGTTGGCAATACCGAAGGGAAAAGAGCACGAGGCCGGTCGCCAACACGATGGTCTGACCAAGTGAAAGAAGCTCCGTCCTCAAGCAAATTCCAGCAGGTGGTGATAGCAACTTTGGACCGGAATCGATGGAGGCAGATTGTCCGCTTAAAGGGGTCCAGTGACCACGATCCTCAGTAATGAGGGAACGAATAAAGAAGAAGAAGAAGAATTTCATTTCAATTTTATTGTAATTTGACTTTCATGTGATTGTATTGTAAGTAATTGACTTCGTACCGTCTAACAGTCGATTCTTTAATATTTTAACAGGCAATTTATTAATTTTTTCTCTGCATAAGAACCATCCTCGTACTTCAAGGAATATTCTAAAAAAATAACTAGAGAAATCGGTTTAGCTGTTCTCGAGATTTGAGCTTAGCAACACATTCAGCGATTCATTTTTACTATACTAGCTGCGCCCCGCGGTTTCTCCCGCGATTCCGGAATAAAAAGTACCCTATGTCCTTTTCTGTACCTCTGACAATCGGTATGCAAAATTTCATGATGATTGGTTCAGTAGTTAAGACGTGAAAGCGTTACAAACAAACAAACTCACTTTCGCATTTGTAATATTAGTTAGGATTAGGATAGATTATTTTAATACGATGTCTATTTTTATAGGTAAAAGCCTGAAATAAAGAATATTGCCGTGAAATGACCTAGTCGTGTTCCGGGATGTAGTCCGGTGTAACCGTTCCGAAGACGGGTCTGAGCAGTAGCGCACTTGTAGCGCCTCACTCAACTGCCGTCTTTGTACTTCTTCACTCTACAAAACTTCAAGGCTAGAGTGAATAAGTACCTTATAGGTCGTCGTGCTCCATCTTAGACCACAACGTCGCTTAACATCAGGCGAGTTAGTGGTCAAACGCCGACCTATTTTCAACATAAAAAAATAAATAAAAAAATTGAGTTTGTATTATCTGGTATGGTCAAAACTCACCCAGACTGCGTGTACTCCTGCATGACGGTGGCGAGGCGCTGCACGAGCTGCGTGGTGGGTATGGGCTCGTGGTACATGAGGAAGTACTGCTGCGCCATCTTGCGGGCTTGAGTCACTAGCAAGCGGTAGTCGGGGCCCATGCCCGAGTATACCATGCCTGGAAGGTGCATAGAAAAGGTATATGTAGCAATACGCAGTTTCACACACATAGCTGTCAACTAGGTTTCCCTATGTAGAGGGGATGCCATGAGAAACATACTAAGAGGTAGACGGCTAACACACATCCAGACCCACAAACAATTTTTTTTTTTAAATTAATTAAATTCAGGACATTTTCAACCACAAACCAAGCAAAGCTTGTACTATGGCTGCCAGAGACTGATACCCTACTAATATTATAAACGAAAAAGTTTGTAAGAATGGATGGATGGATGGATGTTTGTTTCACCCGCGTTTAAAAAGTATCCTATGTGCTATTCTAGACTATAATATATCTCTGTGCCAAATTTTATCCAGATCTGTTCAGCCGTTCTGGCGTGAAAGAGTAACAACCATCCATCCATCCATTCTTACAAACTTTCGCGTTTATAATATATATTATGTATGTATTGATTGATGAATAAAAAGCCATTTCACCTACGATATATGTAGATAGTTACATAGATGTTGTGTTTAATTAAAAATCAGGCTTCTATAGTGGTACTGCATCAACACTTAATGTTCTACTCAATATTTATTTTTCATTTACACACATAAGTACAAACCAATTGGCTGTCAATTGTCTTGCATTTATGTTGTTTTAGTTATGGTCTTTTCTAAAGGCTGAGAATTTGCAGGAAGTTTTTTTTTTACCTTAAACATTTAAATATGTAATTAATGACACCTCAAAGTTAGGTATGTCACATGTTCCGACCGCTGTGATAAAATAGATGTTTAGTTGTTTAAACAACTAAACAGTAAAAGTATTAGAGCTGTAAAGTTAATTACTTCCAGAAGTAAGGAAGGCCTGGGGGCTTCTTCCTTTCTGTTAGGATCATTAATTTGCTGCAGTGAGTCATATTAAATACTCTAAGAATGATCAAAGCCAGGTCTAAGACAGGGGCAGACACAGGTGGTCGTGTTCATAGTAATTTTAGGTGTCCGATCCATAGTATCTACTTGCATGGAGCTGCCTAGTTTCTGCCCAGATTAGGCAATAAAAGTCGTTCATATGGTGATTTCTTATTGACTTTTATTTATTACGGAATAAGGCTGCTTCTTCTTTTTCTTTGCTTTTCTGCTACTAATAAAAACATTATTATTTTTTGCAAAATACCATGTTTTGGGTACTGGTCTGCATCTGAGTTCTGACCTCCATACTTTCCAAGGTATACACAATTTTTTAAGGTCACATTTAACACACTAAAATGCTAAAATTTTAGAATTTTTCTAGATGATGTCTATTCACAAGTATTTCCCTATATTTCTGTATAATTGTATCGCACAAAAAGACTATAATAACAAGGTTACAGTGTACAACTAACATTGGACTCTGATGAACATAAAAAACTTTAATAAACAAGTCTTTTTTTTGGTAACATTTGAACTAAATGCAACATACAGATCAAAGTCAAAGTCAAAAGTCAAAATGTTTTTATTCAATTTAGGTATCAAAGATACACTTATGAACGTCAAAGTTATTTAAATAGACTCGACCGCCTTGTTCGGACAAAAAGCCTCTACTCAGAAGAACAGGCAAGAAACTGAGGGGCATTTTTTTTCAAATAATTAATAAATTACAGTCTCACAAATTTTGGCTTACAACTAGGTAATATCTATAAATACTAGTGGCTACTTGACGGAAGTGGAAGGCTCTAGACATCTTTATCTTCTAAATAATTCTTAACCTTATAATATCCTCTTTTCATTAATGTCGTTTTTACATGTGATTTGAATTTTCCCTCGGTGAGCCCTGTTATATTTTTCGGGATTTTATTGTAAAAACGAATGCAGTGCATAATATTTTCAAAGATATACAAAGAAGGTAAAGTTAATATATTTATTTCTTTAAATAAATCTCTCAATTATTCACGGGGACCCATTCCGTAGATAGCGCGGACAATACAACATACAACAAACAAGATAATACAAATAATTACCCTAAGCTAAATTAGTTTTGCTTGTGGTCCCTGCACTAGGTATGAATACCTGTATTGCAGCGGCCACCTATTTGTTACTGATTACTGGGGTGGTGTGGTTCACTATCACAAAGTTTTTATTTCATTTGATTTGAGTGTAACACTAGTGTTCGGCTGAAAGGGTAGATAGCTTGTAGAACTCACCAATATGTCCTGTGATCATCTCGACCTTATTCACACTGTGCTCATCATACAAAATACTCTTGTGTTTGTTCTCTGTTGCAATCACGACACCATTTGAGGCTGAAATGAGAATGAGAGGTTTATGTTGCGTATTTTGGTGCAGCTGTGAAAGATAGATGCCGAAAACTTTATTTACCTACATAAAATTATGTCATTGCACTATTGAAAAAAAGTTATTGCAGTTATAATTATAACCGGTCCTTCAAAAAAGAAAATAATTGTTTTTTACACATTTAGTTACGAGGGTAATTAGACAAATTACTGATGAGAAAGTTGAACAATGAGTCGGTAGATTTCTTAGACGCCAAAATAACCTCAATCAAATTTGTTTTTCACTTACCTTTGATACCGACGGAGGTCCCGCCAGCGGCTACAGCGGCTAAAGCATATTCGATTTGAACCAATTTTCCTGAGGGGCTGTGGAATAACACAATGAAACATTTATTTTTCACACAAATGCAAGAAAAGTTTGAAGACTTGGAAATCGGATGTTTTACTACTGTCTCAAGCAAAACTTGCAGAAGACATATAGTAACAATTGTGGACAACAATAATGTAAAGGTTTTAAGACCATAAAAGACGTAAATCAATTAATTTTACCTAAAAGTTGTGAGAGAAAAACTATAACGCTCTGACGCCATGATTACAAAGCAAATTGTCAAATTGAATTGAAATGAAATTATTTTATTTTCGCGCTGTCATGTTGTCAGCACTTCACTAATGTCAAAAATAACGTGGTAGATTTTTGAAAATTAAATTTCTAGCAACACTGCTTAGGCCATGCCATACCATACCATAGACACTTATAGTAGAGAATACTTCCCTAGTTTTGCTATAAAAAAAAAACAACGAACTGCAATTGGTCCAAATCCAACCAATCACAATCTAAAATTCGCGCTCGATAATTTGACTGACATTTCCCAAACCATTTTGAGCTATTTATAATTTTCACGATTGCACGCTGAAAACTCTAGTAAACATTAGAGCGACATGCTGAGTGGCCTCCGCGGCGCGTCTCCTTCATCCGAAGCCATGTCTGACAGCACGCTGGAGCGAAATCGCGCTGAAAAAGCCCTAATCATTAAAACCCCAACCCAGAGTCAAACATTCTTGAATAAGGGAGTGAAAAATTACTCCGATAAAAATGGAAACGACGTGACTAAAGCGGTGCACAAAGGGCGGAAGACGTTCGCGTTTTGGGCTCTCGTGTGCTTGCTGTTTGTTTTGGCGATTGGGAACTTGATTCTCACGTTCACCATTTTGGCTGTGCTGAGGCTTGGACAAGGTAAATTGTTACCCCATGGTATAATAACATGTTATATTGGATCATGTATTAAGTACCATACGTTTGAACATGGTTGGTTAGAGGTACATAGGTACTAAAAGAATATATGCAAGTGCAGAAGACACTTGTTTATATATTTTTTCTAAGACATTGAAATATATGAAACTAGAAGTGACATTCGGACTATCTTTTCTATTCGTCTAAGCTTGTGCGTCACTGACTGAGCACAAGGTCTAGCATTCAGCAAACACATAATGACGTCATCCGTCTCTTTCGAACTTGTTTTAAAAAACTTATTTCGGTCCTACTTAAGTATCGATTGACGTCACCACGTGTTTCTGAATGCTATACTTGGCGGATTATTGTTATTATATTTATTATTTATACCCTGTATACATAGTATAGCATTTCAAGACAAAAATGGTCACGTGGGCAACACGTAGTGACGTCAATCGGTGCTTAAGCAGGACCGAAATAAGTTTTTAAAACAAGTTCGAAAGATACGGATGACGAGTGACATCATTACGTGTTGGCTTCCGGAATGCAAACCTTTTTTTTTAAGCCATTAATCTACTCTAAATATGTACTAAAGAGTCGTAGACTACCCATTGTACCTAGTCCGCCCCTATTGGCTCAGTTGGTAGTGAACCTGCCTTCTGAGCTTGGAGGCGTGGGTTCGATTCCCACCTAGGGCAAACATTTACGTTATGAACATTAAATTTGTGTTTGTTCTACGTTGGGTGTTAATGTCTATCTTAGTATGTATTTAAAAATATATATGCATGTACATATTGGTAATATTGGCAGGAATTTTTAATTGGCCTTGTAAATTAGGTACAAAATTAATATTTTATTATCAATTGGCTGTAAATTCTCCAATAGATGTAAAATAAAAAATAAATATCAGTGATGATAGCCTAGTTGGAGAAGGCCCGCCTCTCAAGTCAGGGAGCGGGATCAAACCCAGCCAACCGCACGCACTAATTTGTTCATTGTGTGAACATACATATGTGCGTATTGTATTTCATCTGCTACATGACTGGAGCCCGGTGTATGGCGACAGGCTCGCCCCTTGTCACATTTGAGACTGAATATCGTCCGGCGAAGTCTGGGTGTTGTATTACACCTCTGCCAGCCCCTTTGAGGGAAAGGCGTGACGATATGTGCATGTATGTACTCGTATATCAGTCTCCGGCAGCCATAGTACAAGCTTTGCTTAGTTTGGGGTCAGGCGACCGTGTGTGCAAGTGTCCCGAATATTTATTTATTTTATTTAAGTGCCAACAATATTACACGATTTCTCGGGCCCCGCACGCTTGCCATGAGTTTTGAAAGTTAACGGAAACTTTTTTTCGTTTTCGTTTGGTCCATACATTTAGCATAGTTCCTTAACGTTTCCGCCAGAGGCGCTTTATTGAAATGTATGCAGCCAAAAGAAAACGAAAAAAAATTCGTATCTATCAAAAAAAAAATCGTAACTATCAAAGAGCATGTTCGCCGAGGCGGGGGTACCTGAGTTATTTGCCGTTACGATATATATGTATATGTATACAATCGAGATATGTATACGAACCAGGGTTGCATCGTTCTGGCATCGCCTGCTTCGCTCCGACAACAAGATACTCGAGGCTGTCTCTGACGATATACGGAGTCCCATGTTCAGTGGCCCTATTCGGAGATTTGAGATTCTCATCTCACCTTTTTTCATCCTTGTTGCTCTCGTTGGAAACGTCATAGGTGTGAGTGTGACCAAGACAAAATCTCATCTCATCTCACGTGTAGGAATAGCCCCCCAGGCATTGAATATCTGTCCACATGGACAAGATTAAAAAGTGACAGCATAAATTGTATGGAAATATTTTTACGGCAGGCTCGCCCCCTGTCATATTTGGGACTGAATATCGTCCGGTGAAATATGGGTGTTGTAAATCACTCTGCCAGCCCCCTTGGGGGAAAGGCGTGACGATATTTTTCGGACGTGGTTGCACCCCTTTTACAGGTGTAACTATTTTAAGCGTTTTTTTTTCTCTTTTAGACTTAAATTTAATCTAATTTTAAGCTAATTAAATTGTTTGCCTATGGGTTTTTATACCTGCACTAAATGACTTTAAAATTATTATTATACAATTCGTGATAAGCCCAATAATTACTACTACTTCGAGTAGGGACACGATAGACAGAGGGCTGTCTACTGTCCGAATCAACCATTCGGAAACGTTTCCGTTCGGATTTCTAAAATTTTAAACCCAAATTTTTCGAATTTCAGTCTAAATTCTTAAGTTTTTAAAAGTGATTAACTCTTCCATTCGGATTTATACTTGATTCCCTATTCCAAAATGTATAAAAGTGGACTGAGATTCGAACAATTTGAGTTTGAAATTACTGGGATCCGATCGGAAACGTTTCTGAATTATTGTGAATAGCACTCCTGACTCCCTGTCAGATAATAAATAATAATAATATTTAACAAATAATAATATATAATAAATATTCGGGACACTTAAACACACGGTCGTCTGACCCCAAACTAAGCAAAGCTTGTACTATGGCGGCCAGAGACTGATATATATACTTATATACTTTTAAATACATACTTTAATAGATATTAACACCCAGATATAGAACAAACACAAATATTCATCATATAAATGTTTGCCCTAGGTGGGAATCGAACCCACGTCCCCTAGATCAGAAGGCAGGTTCACTACCGACTGAGCCGCCGAGGCAGTCATGGGCATGGACATTCGCGTTTCCACATTCAACCATTCAACATCAGTAATATTCCCTCAGGCATGGAAAGCATGGAGTTCCTGCCTGAGCACAACGCGATCAAACTCTCCGGAGCGGCAGACCTGGAGCACGTGTACAAGAGAGACGGGTTGCTGGAGAGTTTCCGAGACGAGCCGATGGAGATAACTAGTGTAGACGGAGCTGTTGTCTTCAGTCTCCAGACGAGGTGGGTTTCCACAGAGCTGATGCTGCTGCTTTCGATCAAACGTCACATCAAAATCCAAATTTGTTATTTGTGTTTATTTGTTATTGTTATAATAAAAAAGCTTTACTTCGGACACAACTGATCTATATAAGTGTACATATATACACATTTATATATACACATACAATTATATATTTAAATTTAAAATTAAGTAAAAAAAAAACTCACATTGATTGCTTAGGTAGCAATAGCTATCATCTAGCCATCCTACTATTAATATTATAAACGCGAAAGTTTGTATGTATGGATGGATGGATGTTTGTTACTCTTTCATGCCAGAACAGCTGAACAGATCTGGATGAAATTTGGCACAGAGATAGATTATAGTCTAGAATAGCACATAGGATACTTTTTAACCGCGGTTGAAATCGCGGGGCGCAGCTATTCATCTATATGTTGCAGTCAGCAGCTGCCGGTCAGCCAAGCTTTTGATTATAGAGTTTCTACTCGTGTCAACTCTGGACATAAATGATGCTATTCTTTTCCGTTGAATGGCATTAAAATTTAGTTATATGTTGTTATAGCGGCAACAGAAATACATTAACTGTAAAAATTTCAACTGTCTAACTATCACGGTTCATGAGATACGGCCTGGTGATAGACAGACGGACAGCGGAGTCTTAGTAATAGGGTACCGTTTTACCCTTTGGATAAGGAACTCTAAAGAAGAATAAAAAAGTCAAGTCAAGTATATTTTATTAGGTTTACAATGTTTACATTAACCAATTCAATTAGATATACGCTATTGAATGTAGCGTGGTGCAGATTTACAGCGTTGAGAGACCGCGAATCGTATCACTGCGCAATAAGGTTCATGGTCGCGCAGCGTCGAAATTAAAACGTAACCATCATGGCAGTACGATGTCCTCGTAGGCCTCTTAAAGCTATATGCCATATCGCGGCAACTTTAAAATGTCAAAGAAACGATTTGTCTAATGTACGCACCATCATACGATGAAAATAGCATGATTGATTCATTTATCGATCAAATGATAAGAATTATTAAATCGCCTGTCTGCGCAAAACGTCTCTAAGAAACTAATCTAAGGGAAGCTGCTCTAATCATTTCATCTCACTCACGCAATCGCGCAATATTGCTATTGCGAGCGAGAGCGCATGATAAGCGCTACTTCGTTTAGATTTGATTCTGTCATAAGGCAGTGTAAACCTGATTTCCATCCATAGAGAAAAACACAACATTAAACAATATCATATTTAAAATAATAAAGAAATGGTCATAGTAGATGAGTCAAAAACTTATAAATACAATAGAAATTAAGTAAAACCAAATAAAAAACTACTTCTTGTAAAATATAAAATGATTCAATACTAATTAATCATTATCTAATTATATAAGTCCTAAAAGTGCGTAGCCCAAAAGTAACTACTATAGAGCAGCGGTCGGCAACCCGCGGCCCGCGGGCCACATGCGGCCCTCGGCCCTCCTCCTTGCGGCCCGCGAGTGTTTTGTAAAAAAATAAAAAAATCGGGACATTTTGTCACGATCACACGTCTGGCCCCAAACTAAGCAAGGCTTTTACTATAGCTGCCAGAGGCAGATAAACATTGATTTTTAGAGATCAGATAATACCTACATAAATAAATAGATACATACGGTAAAATATGTAAAGATAGAAACCTATTGTAAATGTTTTTGAACAAGCGCGGCCCGTCACTGGCTTATTTTGGCACTGTGCGGCCCTTGCCTGCCAAAAGGTTGCCGACCGCTGATCTAGTCTAATTATTTTAGGACTACAAGATAATTCTTAAAAATTTTAGTTACCAAGGCAAGATAATTAAGAAGACATTTTAGCTGTCAACGGACAACAAGCGCAGTAGCAGTTTCTCACAACAATTTTTTGCCCAACAAATGTCATGTTAGAAAATAAGTTTTCATACGATCTAGCGTTTGCGTTTCGCGAGCGTTTGTCATTTCGGTTCGACTTAGGCTTGGCGTTTTGTGGGAACGATTCGCGTTGGCTCGTTTCTTCGTTCGCGTCTTGTTCTGATTCGCGATCTTGGTTCGAGCTAGTTGCATTTGGTTTGGATTTTCTTGATCCATTTTCTGGGCTGAGAAGTATCTTTTCACGGTCTTGAGTCATTGCAGTTGCGCTTTGGTCGCGTTGTACATAGTCTTGAGTCAATACAGTCGCGTTTCGAGCTCTTTGTTGTCGGTCTTGAGTCAATACTGTCGTGTTTCGAGCTCTTTGTAGTCTGTCTTGAGTCAATACAATCGCACTTCGAGGTATGTATTCCCGGTCTTGGGTTGATACGGTCGCGCTTCGAGCTCTGTGTATTCGGTCTTGGGTTGTTACGGTTGCGCTTCGAACGCCTTGTTCAGAATCTTGAGTGGATCCTGCTCTCATATTTAGTGCTTCGAAATCTTGAGTCAACCCCGCGTTTGTGCTTTGTGAGTCCGATTCGCGTTCTTCTACTGATTCAACGTTTGCATTACGATCCGTTCCACGTTCACTTGGTTCAACGTCCGTGCTTCGTGCGACCGATGGACAATCATGGATCGATTCAGAAGCCGTACTTTTTAAGTCCCATTGTCGGTCATGGATCGATCGACCAGTCGCGATTGGATCCGATCCACGCACGTTGAGCACTTCACGTGCGTTTGCGCTTCGTAAACCCTGACAGCTTATTCTTGATGCAATGTCTAGATCAACGCTACCAAGTTTGACGCGTTTTGGCTCACGTCCAGCGAGCTGTGATGTCGCTCGTCGCTTTCTCGATGCAGCAGCTTGATCACAATAACTAGAAGTATGATCACCATTGTCAGAAGCAAGATCACCATGGTCCGGATCAGGGTTACTTTTGCCCGAAGTATAGTCGCCACGGCAAAATGTATTCTCACCCTGATCAGGTGTATGATCAGTGTGATGTATGTGATCTCTACGGTTACGAGTGTGATCACTACGGCTGGGACTGCGCTCACCATGCTTAGGACTTTGAGTGTGATCACTATAAATAGCGCCGTGATCATCTAGGCAACGCCCATGATCGAAATTTGTCTCTAAATTCATAGTTTCCATAGCATCCCTAATGTTTTCAGTAGATGCCCTTTCCAAAGTAGCGCAATGCTTCCTAATATAGTCAGGATCGTCGTCTTTATTCAGTTGGAAGTAAGGTTCATTTCCGAGCGAGCTGGTGGCTCTGTAAGGTAGGTCCGTTCTCATTTCTTCAATTGCTTCCGTCGAAGTGATGTGGTCGGTTTCTGGAACTGAGATAAGAAAATAAAAGTCAATACTTATAAGGTAGCTGCGCCTTCGTATTGAGCCCCGCAGTTTCACCCGCGGACCCGCAAGAAATGTTATTTTTTTCGGGGTGCAAGTGGTACAGAAAAGGGCTTAGAGACTTTCTAACCCTCTAAGCCCTTTTCACTTACAATACAGTACAATAAACCTTTATTGTACACCAAAAAACTACATGAAAATCTTAAAAACTATAATACATTTTTCGGCAGTACAAAGGCGACCTTATCGCCTAAAGCGATTTCTTCCAGGTAACTTTTGGATGGACAGGAAATTACAGAAATACGAAAAGGACAGGTGGTGTATATTCATAAAACTAAATTAAAATTAAATAATAATAATAATAAGTACCTTAAATAAATAACCAAAAATAAATATAAATAAGAGTATGAATAATTATAAATAAATATAATAACATATCAATACAAATATATAATTTAACTGTTACGTTTCCCGTTTTCCGGATCCGTATCCGATCCGTATCCCGTTTTCGAAATGTAAGTGGTATAAAAAAGGGCTAACACAGGGACCCTATTCGGAGATTTGAGATTCTCATCTCACTTTTTTTCGTCCTTGTTGCTCTCGTTTAAAACGTCATAGGTGTGAGAGTGACCAAGATAAAATCTCATCTCATCTCACGCACAGGAATAGACCCCCTGGGCTTTTACCACATGTACCACTTACAACGTACGTTTATGCAAAATTATAATTATGATGATCAGGGGCCCTATTCGGAGATTTGAGATTTTCATCTCATCTTTTTTCATCCTTGTTGCTCTCGTTTGAAACGTCATAGGCGTGAGCGTGACGAATATAAAATCTCATCTCATCTCACGCGCAGGAATAGCCCCCCAGTTGAATAGAGCGCAACAAACAAACAAACTCACTTTCGCATCCGTACCAATATTTTAATATTATACAATCGATAGTAATTGGGTCTGTCTGTTTGTTTGTAGGCTTTTCACGGCTAAACGGCTGAACGTATCTTGATGCAATTTGACTGTTTGTTTGTAGGCTTTTCACGGCTAAACGGCTGAACGTATCTTGATGCAATTTGATACTTACAGATTATGACGAGGAAGATTTTTAGATCCTATTTTCTGAATAAACGTGCTTGAAGTCGCGGGTAACGGCTAAATAAAATATTAGATGAATGAAAATAATTTAAAATTAGGATAGGATTTAGGATGTTAAAAAGTAAGTAAGTAACCCTGACGAATATTTTTACCCGACTGCGAAGAAAGGCTATGTTTCTTAAGTGTATGTATGTATGAGATTTCTTTGGCACGCCCTACAGCCTAAACAGCTTGATGTATTTCGACATGTGAGGTGTCATTTGAATCGTCTTGATAGTGGAAGTGACTTATGGTACAATATTTTGCAGCCGGGTTTTTGTTTTTCTTTTAATAATACTAGCTGCGACCCGTGGGTTCACCCACGGTCCCACAGGAACCGTTGATTTTTCCGGGACAAAAAATACCCTATGTCCTTTTCTGTACCCTAAACAACATGTATGCAAAATTTTAAGACGATCGGTTGAGTAGTTCAGACGTGAAAGCGTTACAAAGAAACAAAGAAAATGAACAAAGACTCACTTTTTCATATTAGTACCTGGATGGCCGAGCTTTGCTCGGTATTTTTTTTTTATTGTGTTTTTTGGAAAATAAACAATTGATTTTAGTCTAACCTCAAAGCAAACACTCATTGACTTCGTGTTACTTAACAACGCCATCTGCTGTTGTGTCGTTAAAGCAATTAGTTGCTTTGCTCACAAAAAATAGTATTATTATTCGCCAATAGATGTCAGGAAGAGTCATATTTTTCAGTTGAGACTACTCAAACGCCTCCTTTTTGTTATTTTTCTTCCAAGTTGATTATCGATAAAACACGAATAAAATTACATTTTCTAAAAATGATTCCTAGCTAGATCGATTTATCGCCCCCGAAACCCCCTATATACTAAATTGTATGAAAATCGTTGGAGCCGATTCCGAGATTCCAATTATATATGTATATATATACATACAAGAATTGCTCATTTAAAAATATAAGATATGTAGTACCTTTGATTTTAGTCTAACCTCAAAGCAAACACTCATTGACTTCGTGTTACTTAACAACGCCATCTGCTGTTGTGTCGTTAAAGCAATTAGTTGCTCACAAAAAATAGTATTATTATTCGCCAATAGATGTCAGGAAGAGTCATATTTTTCAGTTGAGATTACTCAAACGCCTCCTTTTTGTTATTTTTCTTCCAAGTTTATGTTTAAGTTGATTATCGATAAAACACGAATAAAATGACATTTTCTAAAAATGATTCCTAGCTAGATCGATTGATCGCCCCCGAAACCCCCTTTATACTAAATTGTATGAAAATCGTTTGAGCCGATTCCGAGATTCCAATTATATATATGTATATGTATATACAAGAATTGCTCATATAAAGATATAAGATTACTTGTATCAGTGATTCGATCTGTGTATGATGTTCACTCGTTTCTTACCGTCATTTTCTTCGCTTCCCGCATGTCCAACGTTTTCAATAGAGTGTTCCTCTGTCATTTGTATCGCGTGAACATCTGCTCTGAACGTGACCACCCTGTATTGATTGTCTTCTGATGAATCTGTGAAGAATAACAATAAATTATGTTGACTAAAAAATAACTTTAAAACCGGCCTAGTGCGAGTCGGACTGGCGCACGAGGGGTTCTGTACCATTATACAGGGTTATAGGTACCTAACCAAAAACCTCTTAAGGATTCATTGTACTCATCAATATGAACAACTTTTACTTTGGGGCGAACACCGAAATCTCGAAAAAAAATCAGCTGTTCCATACATTTTGTCTCAGGTGATTGAACTTTTTGTATGGAACAGCTGTTTTTTATTTTGCGATTACAGGATTGGCTTCATAGTAAAAGTTGTTCATATTGATGAGTACAATGAACCCTTAAGAGGGTTTTTGGTGAGTTACCTATAACCTTGTAGTATATAAAAACGGAAAATCATATCCGTTGTTTATTGTTTGTATTCTGTTTTTAGCATTTGTTGTTAGAGCTGCAATAGAAATACGTCATCTGTAAAAATGTTAACTGTCTAACTATCATGGTTTATGAGAATCAGACCGGTGACAGACGGACAGACAGACAGACAGACAGGCGGATGGACAACAGAGTCTTAGTAATAGGGTCCCGTTTTACCCTTTGGGCACGGAACCATGGAAAAACAATATAAAAGTACTACTTTTTTTGTATTTTTTTTTAATTTAAAATCAAGTTTATAATTACCAGTTGAATCGCCATCAGTCCTTGTGTCCATTAGAACAGGGGTGCTCTGTCTGACGTCATAAAAACTGATGTCGTCTTCACTACGTCGGTCTCCCTCTAACAGTTCTGGAAGAGGTCCAGTAGAGGTCTCTCCGGAACATAGAAGAGGGTTGGAAGAGGCCTGATGAACCGAGAAAGGTTCAGAAGAGACTTTTTTGTTAAAAGAGAAAGGGCTGGAAAAGGCTTCTTTGTGGAGGCCTGAGAGAGGCTTAGGAGAGGTTTCGTTGACGCTAGAAGTTTGCATGTTGACGTCTGGGCAGGGCCTAAGAAGGGTATCTTTGTTCGGATTTTGGAGACGTGTTTGTTGATCTCTTTGTACCTCTTTGTTGACCAGGGTAGGCATCTGAGAGGCCTCTAAGTTAACTGAATTTGTTGAGAGGGCCTCCTCGTTGAGACTTAGGTGAGGTCTATGAGCGCTCCCTATAATGCAAAGAGGCGTGAAAAACGCCTCTTTCATGTGAGTTGTGGAAGTTCCAACTGGACTTAGTTTGGGAAAGCCATCGTTATCAAGGCAGAGAGACCTTGAAAAAGTATCAATATCGGCGTCTGAGTAGGGCCTGAGAATGACCTCTCTGTTAAGATGCAGAGGTCTGGGAGAGGCGTTGTTACGATCTGGGAGAGCTCTAAAGGAGGTCTCTGCGTGACCGCTAAGAGAGGCTTTGGATGCTGCGGCTTCACGAATATAAGACTTGGTGTGCTCGGATATTATTGGCGTTGCTGAAAATAACAGGATTATTTTATGTAGTGCCTTCAGGTTCGATATTTAATTTTTCCAAAAATACTGCCATTTTGAAACAAATCCAAAATATGACTCAAAGAAAAAAATCTATAGAAGTAATTATCCCTACAAAAATTCAATAGAATCGGTTTTTATCTAGGCAAAGCTATGTGACGATAGTACTTAATTAAGTCAGGCACAATTGAATAAAAATAAAAACCAATGGACTCGTAAGTACAAAAAAAAACGGTGAAATAGTTTCGTTTGCACCATTCTTCTTTGGTACAAAGATAGCTTATACCTGGAATAGGCTTTTACAGCAGGTAACACCGTGGGAACCAGCTAGTATAGTGTTACCGGGCCCAACAGAAAACCAGCGCTGGTTGTGTACAATCAGCAACACGCTGAGTTGGGGCCGGTTCTGTGACAATGTGCTTGTGTATTTTGTGTGTCTAATATGTGTCTTCCTCTTCTGTCTGTCTATGTACATTGTCACAATAAAGTATTCTGTATTCTGTAAATCACAGAGTATAATAACAGATTTTTTTTAAAGCTATGGCCGAAGGCCCGCCTCTCAAACCAGAGCGAGCGGGTTCAAACCCAGCCGACGGCACGCACCAATTTGCTCATTGTGTGAACATTGTGCGTATTGTACGTCATCTGCTACATGACTGGAGCCGGGTGTATGGCGCAGGCTCGCTCCCTGTCACATTTGGGATTGAATATCGTCCGGCGAAGTGTGGGTGTTGTCAGCCCCTTCGGAGGAAAAGGCGTAGCATATGTGTAATGTAATTTTTTTTACCGTAAAAATTTAAAACCGTTTTGGCTTACCAACGTTGCTAGCACCTGTCTCATCAGTGGACACGTCGCTCACGTCCTCCCCCTCAAGCACGACTCTTCTGTAGAACTTCATTGCTTTCTTCAACAGCATCTGGTAGAACTCCGGGGGCTCGTCGTGCTTGTCTCCTGGCTCAACGAACTCTATGATCAGGTCTGGTACGGGGCTCTCGGGCCAGAGGAAGGGTGATAGCTTTGAAGACTTCTGCGGCCGCTGAAAAAATATACTCTATGTAGGGTCATCTGGGGCTAATGCGGCTGTAGGGCAATTGCGTCTTTTGAGAATTACTGACAAACCCTTCACAAATTAGGCGCTACCTACATCTTTTTTCTATCTTTAGTTGCAATGATCGCTGAAAGATGGCGTTTGTTGCCTAATTTGTGAAGGGTTTGTCAGTAATTCTCAAAAGACGCAATTGCCCCACAGATGCATTTGCCCCAGTTGACCCTATTTGTATCTTCATCATTTACGATGGTCGGAACAAGTGTCTAAGCAGCTTGACACCAAAATCAGTAATGCCATTCATTAGGCCGCTAATTGGCAGAATTTCCAGAAAATTACAGGTTGGAATCATCACCACGCTCGGCAGTGAGCCGTACGACTCAAGGAGGAGGATCTTCATCATCATTCATCACCATCATCATTTCAGCCGGAAGACGTCCGCTGCCGAACGGCTGCCTCTCCCAATGATCTCTATCACGATTGGTCTTGCGCTGCTCGCATCCAGCAGCTTCCCGTGACCCTCACCCGATCGTTGGCCCTTACTTTGTGGGAGGCCTTTCCAGGGCTGGACTGGCCATATAGTCAGAGTGGCATTTGCCAGCCGGGATCCAGCTGGCGCGGGCTCCCCTCGAACTTGGCTTACGGGGCTTGCCGCAAGCCAGACGGTAAGTACATTGGGGGCTACACCCCGTCTCGGGCCCCTGGCTCGTGGGCCACTCGGGCCCTTCCAGCACAGTCCAAACCTGGGCCCCTTCCACGCTGCGGTTACCGGTTCGGTGGTTCCGGTTCGTCATCACTATCAGCCTGTAATCCCCAACTGCTGGACAAAGGCCTCTCTTTTTGTACGCCACTGAAGTAAAAATTGTATAGCTACTAAAGTACAAATATTACTAGCAAGATAAGATATTTACTATTCCGTCGAAGTCGTCAGTATTCACTGAAGATCTCGACTCGTAAGTATTTGACGCGGAGTTACTCGAATTTCTTTTCCTCGTCGCGGAGTGAAGATTTGACGAGGAGGTACTCGAATCTCTTTTTCGTGACGTGGAGCGAATGTTTGACGAGCCGTTACTCGAATTAGTTTTTTCTCGCGAGACAGAGACACGGTTTGCTGCGGAGTTACTGGAGCCAGCTCTTTCTCTTGACGCTGAGTTACTCGAAAGTTTTTCTGTAGACTGCGGGATACTCGAATTTTCTTCTTCTGACTTCGGGGTACTCGAAACTCTTTTTCTCAACTCGTAGTTACTTGACTGGGACAGTTGTGTTGCAATGAAGTCGATGAGTGACTCGGTCTCAGCTGTTTTTCTTTGAGTTGCTGAAATAATATCATAGAGAAAGTAGAAGACCTGGATCCATCCTACTTCCTTCCTACCATCCTACTAGTATTATAAACGTGAAAGTTTGTAAGAATGAAGAATGGATGGATGTTTTGTTACTCTTTGACGCCAGAACGGCTGAAAAGATCTGGATGAAATTTGGCACAGAGATAGATTATAGTCTAGAAAAGCACATATGATACTTTTTAACCGCGGGTGAAAACATTCTTACAAACTTTCGCGATTATAATATTAGTAGGACCAGCTGTTACCCGCGACTTCGTTAGCGTTTCTATAAAAAATTGTATTCAAAGCCTTTCTCAAATTTTATCAAGATTCGTTTAGCCGTGAAAAGCCTACAAACAGACAGACAGAGTAAGTTTCAATTTTATAATATTATTATGGAAGTATGGAATTTGTAAGCGATGATAGCCTAGTTGGAGATGGTCCGCCTCTCAAGCCAGAGCAAGCGGGTTCAAACCCAGCCGAAAGCACGTACCAATTTGTTCATTGAATGAACATTTGTGCGTACTGTATGTCATCTGCTACATGACTGGAGCCCGGTGCATGACGTGGCTTGCTCCCTGTCACATTTGGGACTGAATGTCGTCCGGCGAAGTGTGGGTGTTGTACTACACCTCTGCCAGCCCCCTCGAGGGAAAGGCGTGACGATATGTGGAAGTATGGATAGTATGGATGGATGATGGAAAGTATGATAAAAACTGTAAAATACATACATAAGTCAATCAGTTTCCTCAATCTTCTAGCATACTTCTTCTTCTGCTTGCCCCGATCATCTTCTCTGCCTCTTCTATTCAGTGACATTCTTCCCAGAAACTCTAAAGATGCACCAAATTAATAAAGATTGTTTTGAAAGAAAAACTTTTCATGGAAATAAAACTATTAGAAAACTTGATCTACCCTCAGATTTTTTTGTTGGGCGTAGACAATGACGCAATGTAGCCAACTTAACGGACGCGTTCCGAGTTGCACCAACAGCGCATGTTAACTGCCAACTGCCTCTTATGGTGGAAATTCCGCCAAAACGTTAGTGCGTTTTGGCGGAATTTCCACCATAAGAGGCGTTTCAAGTCAACTTTTCTTGTAAGAACTGCAGTGGTGTGGAACTCGTTGCCTGCGTCTGTCTTTCCACCTAAATACAATCCGGGGGTGTTTAAGAGTAAAGTGAATAGGTATCTCCTAGGCAAGCGTGTTACACCTTCGATCACGTCGATGCTTCCCATCAGGCGAGTCAGTGGTCAAACGCATGCCTAGTCTGTTGTAAAACAAAAAAAAAATGGCAGTTGTTTCAATGTTACGGACAACTTGATTAACCAAACAGTATTAATACGGACCGGTCATTAAAATTAATAATGACCAAGATCGTCTCTCCAACCCGACTCCTCTATCAGAGCAAATCGACTTGGATTGGTTAAGTTTAAAAGCTAAGCTAAGGCGGGAGCGAAGCGATGGAGCTCTTACTGGTCGTGGTATTTTTTTTATAACAACCCGAAACCTCCCCTACTTAAGTGACTAGGCTAGGCAAGTAGTCAACGTTGTTGATTCAAGTCATTTTGCCTAAACAGACCGTTCACTATTCACCCGTATTCGTTGTACTTAATTCAGCTTAGCTTAGCTAAGCGATGGCAGCCTAGTTGGGAGAAGGTCCGCCTCTCAAGCCAATGAATTACATCCATATCGTCACGCCTTTCCCCCGAGGGGGCTGGCAGAGGTGTAATATAGCACCCACACTTGGCCGAACGATATTCAGTCCCTAATGTGACAGGGGGCGAGCCTGTTGCCATGCACCGGGCTCCAGTCATGTAGCAGATGACATACAACACGCACAAATGTTCATTCAATGAACAAATTGGTGCGTGCTTTCGACTGGGTTTGAACCCGCTTGTTCACACAACGAACTAATTGGTGCGTGCCTTTGGCTGGATCCGAACCCGCTCTTGAGAGGCGGGCCTCCGGCTAGTCTATCATCACTTCCATTTATATCGTTGATTTCTGTGACTATTTTATTATATATATGTGCTGCATCGTGGGCCGCATTATTATGTATTTTTGCTTACCAAGCGGTTAAATCATTGCAAACTTATTTAATTAATATGAACTATCTTTAACTTCTCATGTTTTGCAAAATAAATTATTTGAATTTGAATCTAAACATCAAACGAGATAAACCCAAGCATAATTATTATTATCAAACTAGCTGCGCCCCGCGGTTTTACCCGCGGTTAAAAAGTATCCTATGTGTTATTCTAGACTATAATAATCTATCTATGTGCCTGTGGAACGAAAAATTTCACCCAGATCTGTTCAGCCATTCTGGCGTGAAAGAGTAACAAACATCCATCCATCCATTCTTACAAACTTTCGCGTTTATAATATTATAGTAGGATAGTAGGATATAAAAATAATTAAGATGTATTTATTCTGAGATTTTATTCTTAAAAAAATGCATCTCTCTCCCTCACAGGCTGTCTCGCTCCGACACGCGTCTGACGGTAAACTCGTCCGGCGTGTTCATCCGCGGCGTCAGCTCCCTGGAGCTCCGCGAGCCAGCCACAGGAGAGCTGGTGTTTTCCACGTCGCCTGCAGCGCGAGGCCAGCGCTGCGCTGTGCCTGACGCGCTCAACAACCTGCAGGCGAAGGTAGCTCTCCCTCTCTCTCGTGCAGGCTAACTAGTAGACTGTCTCACTCGTACACGCGTCTGAACGTCGCTTGCAGCGAGGGGCCAGCGCTGCGCTGTGCCTGACGCGCTCAACAACTAGCAGGCGAAGGTAGCTCTCCCTCTCTCTCGTGCAGGCTAACTAGTAGACTGGCTCACTCCGACACGCGTCTGAACGTCTCTTGCAGCGAGGGGCCAGCGCTGCGCTGTGCCTGACGCGCTCAACAATCTGCAGTCGAAAGTAGCTGTCCCTCTCTCGTGCAGGCTAACTAGTAGACTGTCTCGCTCCGACATGCGTCTAACGTCGGTCGCTTCCAGCGCTGCGCTGTGCCTGACTCGCTCAACAACCTGCAGGCGAAAATACCAGCCAACTAGAAAAGTAGCGGCTTTCTACTTTCTTGTATATTGCTTACAAGCTGCTTTTTGGATATTAAATATAATTACACTAGTTTAGTTTACAGACGGATTGTAAGCTGAAGTGAAATCGCCGGCTTGCATAGCGTAGCGAATATAACAGCTCATTGATAAAGTTGGGGGGAAACTTAACTCTAGTCCGTTTTTTTTAAATCTTTGAAAATAAAAATTGTCCGTCCTGCAGCTTCGCCTCAAGCACGTTTAGTGGAAACTGGCCCTCGCTAAAACAGCTTATTGATGAAGCTTTATGGGGGAAAAAAGTCAAAAAAAATTAACTTGGATAAAAAAATTGTCTATGCTGCAGTTTCGGCCGGCCCAAATTTTTATTTAGTAAATACATGTTAAATTTCAGCAAATTTCAACGAAGCGCATCACGTCTCCAGTTGACGAGGACCTGGTGATCCACTCCGACTCCTCCGCCTACCTGCGAGGGGCAGAGGGCACGCACATGGAGTCTAAGGTGCGACAACGAGGGTTGCCTGGAAGAAATCGCTACTGGCGATAAGGCCGTGAGCTTTTTCAGCTCCACATCAAACACGCATTTTCGTAATCTGCATTAGCTAAAACGAAACTGTTTAACTTTATTGATTTATTTGCAAGTACTTACTAGTATCGTCATGCATTTCCCCCGACGGGGTTGACAGAGATGTAATACAACAGCCACACTTCGCCGAACGATATTGAGTCCCAAATGTGACACAGAGCGAACCTGTCGCCATACACCAGGCTCCAGTCATGTAGCAGATGACATACAATACGCACATAGATGTTCACACAATGAACAAATTACTGCGTGCCGTCAGCTGGGTTTATACCCACTTCCTCTATCCTTTTAATTTATTTATTATTTGTATAAATAATGCCCCTCAGTTTCTTGCCTGTTCTTCTGAGTAGAGGCTCTTTATCCGAACAAGGCGGTCGAGTCCATTTAAATAACTTTGACGTTCATAAGTGTATCTTTGATACCTAAATTGAGTAAAAACATTTTGACTTTGACTTCCTGGGCCTTCTCCGACTAGGCTATCATGGCTTACTACATAATGTAGTAAGTACTACATTTGTAGTAATTACTACATTATGTAGTAAGCCAATAATAATAATTAATATTAATATTTAGTGGTTCACATTTTTGTCAACTATAGACAGGCCACGGTTTTCATTTATAACATAACATATCTTCACGCCTTTCTCCCGAAGGGTCTGGCTTTCATGTATTTTATGACATTAGCTGCCAAAGACTGAGTTGACAAAAATCACCGTAAAATAATTATCTGCTCACAACCTTTTACAAGAATCGGTTGTGAAATGCGATCTTTAGAGGACAGCCGGACATCCGAGAAACAGAGGCATAGAGTGACGATCAAAAATTTTATAATTTTAGTGTTCATTTTCATTTTGCAGGAACTGTTCTGGACCGCCGATCAAGACATCTACCTCAAAAGCATCAACGGATCAGTAGTTTTAAGTGGGAAAGAGGGAGTCTACATCGACGTCAGATACCTACCCATAGCTATTCCTGTCAACAAAACAAACGCAGGCCAATTTGGCCAGGGTGCAGGCCAATTTAGCCAGGGTGCAGGCCAATTCGGCCAGGGTGCAGGCCAATACGGCCAGGCGCAGTTTAAAGTGTGCGTTTGCATGCCACAGGGGAAGTTGTTTCGAGTTGCTGCGACTGGAAGAAAAGCAGCTTGTTCACATGTCAACATGACGGGGGATCATAATCCTTGTATTTAATAAGTATTAAAAAATAATCAAT
Source organism: Peribatodes rhomboidaria (assembly GCA_911728515.1). NCBI lineage: Eukaryota > Metazoa > Arthropoda > Insecta > Lepidoptera > Geometridae > Peribatodes > Peribatodes rhomboidaria. The sequence goes on along the minus strand of OU452192.1, from coordinate 2,225,610 downwards.
TAGTACATTCTTATAAAAACTTCGCAAATGGATAACCTAATGTTGTATGTAGTGTCATAGTAAGCTGTGTGTTTGCAAAGGGCTTAGAACCGTTGTGGCATTTGATTTTTTACCCGACTGCGCAAGAAGGAGGGTTAGGTTTTTCATGTGTATGCATGTATCTATCTATGGATGTGGGTATGTATGTATGAGGTTTATTTGGCACGCTCTACAGCCTAAACAGCTTGATGTATTTCGACATGTGAGGTGTCATTTGAATCGTCTTGATAGTGGAAGTGACATAGGGTACAACATTTCGCAGCCGGGCTTTTGTTTTTAATAATGTTACTTGTTGATATAAATGTTTGTTTTCGTAACTCTGACGCCAGAGCAAGCCAGTCGGCCTAAAAGAACTATCTTTTAAAATATAAATGTTAGTACTTTATTTATTTATTAACTTCGTTGTATAACCAAGCAAACTGTGAACGGCTGCCTGTGGATCTCCATTCCATATCGTCACGCCTTTCCCCCGAAGGGGCTGGCAGAAGTGTACAACGCCCTCACTTCGCCGGACGATATTAAGTCCCAAATGTGACAGGGGGCGAGCCTGTCGCCATTCACCGGGCTCCAGTCATGTAGCAGATAACATACAATACGCACACCAGTTTACCAACCTTAAATGTTCTGAAATATTTGCACTTGCACTGAATATAATCATTGCCTAATTTTTGCTTAACCAGTTCAGAAATCAGAATTTATTGAAAACTCCTATAGTTACACGTCAAAGTTCAATATTTATAATTAAAAATGAATGTCTTAACAATATTATTTAATAATTTTGTCAATTTTAATGTTTAATTTACTGCTAGCAAAATATTGGCTTATTGGACACATCAAGTTAAGAGTATTTTATGTGTAAACTATTTCTGAAGGAACGGTATTCAAAACCTTCTTAATGTAAATGAACGACGAATACTTCTAATAATCCAAACCATGTGTGGGTAATTCCAGTATGAATCAAATGGACACCAAGATCAATACTATAGAAAGACAAAGAAAAACAATACGAGATCCGTCCTCTTCCTACTCCAGCGCAAAGTGCCGGTTGACGGGGCGGGCAACTCAGGTACTACCCCACTGACATTCCTTTGACAGTTCGCTCGGAAAACGTCACACAGCAGAGCATAGACTGCAATTATTTGCATGTGTTGCTATCATATGGAATAATAAAATTGGGTCGTCCAAGAAAGTTTAAACTAGCTAAACAATGACTTAGGCAACTCTTATATTCAGTGCAAGTGCCATCAGTTTGTTTAGTTAAGACGAAGCCTAGGATACATCTAGACGCAGTATTATTGAAATAAAACATTTAAACTGAATTAAATTCATTTATTTTCATCCTGACATCGTAAACACTTACAAAAGATTCTTTCGCACATTTATCCCAAACACAAGTTACCATCTATAGATGGCGCGTAACGACACTAATGTTTTTACAAAGACGCGCTAATATTTGAGACGAGCAGTTTTTGATGACAGATAAAGATTCTCATTGGCTATCTCACAGTTATGTCTAAGGGGGATTGCCTACGACTTTTAATAGCGATGTAGACGTATAATAAACGAATAACAGCCACTATAACAACGGCAAAACTGTCAAAATCAAAGGATAAAGTAGTGACGCAAACGCGATGCGGACACGCGTTCATAAAACACGCTTCAAAAAGTGGTCGTGGGCGATCTTTCTAAGGCCTCGTTCAGGGACATTGGCGGCGTCGCACGGCGCAAAACTCAAAACAACATAGAACGAGCTTGCTTGAAAGTTGAGCGCTCTCATACATGAGCATCCTTAATTATTATAATATCCAACCCTGCCTGTCTGTAGGTTTTCACGGCTAAACGACTGAACGCTTGATCTTTATACAATTTGATAATTAGTTAATATATCACGAGAAAGGTTTTTGCATACTATTTTCTGAATAAACCCGAACGAAGTCGCGGGTAACAGCTAGTAAATATAAATGTTAGATTTGCCCCCGCGACGCGACGCTACACGCGCCACGTCTCTGAACGAGCCCTAACCGCTTCTAGCAATCCACCAATGACAGTGATTTTCTATCAACCAACCAATGAGAGTGAATTTTTACAGGTGTAAATTAACATTTGTGTCGTGCGCTTCGATAATCCTGAGCGTGGAAATCTATAGAGGTAATCTGTGTTCTCAAAACACGAGTGTGTTATAATTAAAATAAAGTTTTTTTTACATTTTTATAGCTAGTGGCGCTACTTTATATGGTATACAAGAATGACATAAAAATGCATACAGTCGAATTAAGAACCTCCTCTTTTTTGGAAGTCGGTTTAAAAACATAATAAAATAACATATCCGTCACGTCTTTTTCCCTGAAGTGGCTAGCAGAGGTGTATTACAACACCCACACTTCGCCGTACGATACTAAGTTCCCAAATGTGACAGGGGGCCTGTCGCAATACACCTGGTGCAAATTATATAGCAGATGACATAACACAATATGCATATATGTGAATGAACAAATTGGTGCGTGCCTTCGGCTGGGATCGAACCCACTTCCGTTGGCTTGAGAAGGCAGCCTTCCCCAACTAGGCTAAAGTTAAAAATTATATAAATTCAATTTAGTCGCCGAGTTATAAACATTATAATTAGGTCGCGAGGTCACAGTTCGACGCGAGCAACTAATTTATACTCTTCACTTTGTTTACCATATCAGTAGCGCCGGAAAGACAAGCTTTGAAAAACGAATCCCCGAACGGATTCCATCGAAAATTGTTCAGGCGATTCTAGGTATAGGCCGTCGAAGTTCAGAACACCTCTACACGCGTTAGCATTACAATTATTCGTATCAATTTTCAATATATACAAGTAAATGTCAGTCAATATTTCAAAATACCGATGTTGATTCTTAAAGCTGGCTAACATCGAAAAATAAAACGGGCGATTTTAATTTATTACATTATAAATTAATAGATATTAAGAGGGAATCACACGATGCGATTCTCCAAGCAAACGTTTTTCCTTATTTTCTCCCGGAATAATGCATCCAGAGCTCTAGAGCAACAATTTTCTTTTCACTTCTCTTGCTTAAAAAGTCTCGTCATTTTAGCGTACCAGAGCGAAGATAAAATAGCATATTTCGCTCTAGGGGAAAAGTTTTATTTCTTCTTCTGAAAATGGGGACGAAAAGCTAAAACTGGAATGCGCGTATTGCGTTGCGACTACAGAAGAAATAAAAACAAAGACCTTGACGTGAAATCTTTAGATTTTTTTTCTGAATACAAATTGAATAGGTGACCATAATTTATTTTTAGTACCTATTGGATTGTTTTATTTTCTAGCAATCGAAGTGAAAAGTATCGTGTAACACACGGGGATAAAAACCCATCATAACTCGGCTTCTATTCAATACCACGGGAGTAAAACTACCTAGTATATAATGGGTCATTTTAGCCCCAAGTATAACAATCTACTTTTTTCATGAAATCATCTAAGGCAAAGGATCATCTAGAGAGAATCTAGACATTCAATAAATATTGTGATCTGCCGCTATTTATTCCATATCGTGCTATTAATTAAATCAATTCAATTTCTTTATTTGCTCGTCAATGGGTTACAATGATCTTAATTTCGGTTTGAACAGCCAATAATACGTCACATTAGGTGTGCAAGTTAATTAAAAATGTCAATAAAATGTTATGAAATTAAACTAAGACTGAAAGTGTTGACGGATCTCACCTCAGTCTTCATCAGACCTCAGTCCAGACCCCTATTCTCAAGCGTGAGATGTTAGCTTGGTCACTCACTCCTATGACTTTTTAAACGAGATAGACAATGACCAAAAAACATCTCGACTAGTAGATCCTTACACCACAGTAATAACGCAGTGGAAAAGTTTGATAGTATTGATAGACTTAAATGAGATCGACTATCGTGTTAATATCCCACAGACCCCTAATTCTTTATTTCGCTCACATAGAACTCTTGTAGGTAGTAGTTGACCCCTGGGGGTCGAAATATACCCCTTTGGGAATCTCTCCACTGCTCTAGATGCATTATCCTTATTATGAAAATAGGGGTATAAGTTTGTATGGAGAAAATCATCGTACGACTCCCTCTTAACGTCAATTGTGTGTTCCTCATTTCCTGAATTAACCAAAATTGGACATCTCTTTCAATAGTGCCATCCCATTCTCACATATGCAAGTAAAATGAGATGCAGATAATTTCAGTTCTGTCAGATTATTTGAGGTAATTAAATAGTGCGAGTACATTAAAATCGACATTGACGATCTGTTGCATCACTCTCATCTCTTTTAATTTTAAGTACCTGGATGACCGAGCCTTGCTCGGTATTTTTTTTTTTAATAGTCTAACCTCAAAGCAAACACTCATTGACTTCGTGTTACTTAACAACGCCATCTGCTGTTGTGTCGTTAAAGCAATTAGTTGCTCACAAAAAATAGTATTATTATTCGCCAATAGATGTCAGGAAGAGTCATATTTTTCAGTTGAGACTACTCAAACGCCTCCTTTTTGTTATTTTTCTTCCAAGTTTATGTTTAAGTTGATTATCGATAAAACACGAATAAAATGACATTTTCTAAAAATGATTCTTAGCTAGATCGATTTATCGCTCCCGAAACCCCCTATATACTAAATTGTATGAAAATCGTTGGAGCCGATTCCGAGATTCCAATTATATAATATACATATATATATATACAAGAATTGCTCATTTAAAGATATAAGATATGTGAGAAAGGGATGACAATAATTTTGAAGCTGTCAATTTTGTCTTATATAATGACTTCTACCGTCGAGCGTTCGACCGTCGAACTATTAAGAAAGAAAATTCTCACTAGTTCGACGAGAACATACCTAACTTCAGTTTAGACATAAATAAATGACAGACAATAGAATTCATGTCATTTTTGAAAACGTGTGAGCGATTCAGAGTTAATTCGAGATTTTAGCGATTTAAAATTTCGTCGCTATAGAAAAACGTGCTTGCTGACGAGTGGCTGATTCGTATTTTGTTTGCTACAGTTTGCTGCTTGCTCAAGATATTGAGGATATGATGATGATTGAACATAACATATCGTCACGCCTTTCCCCCGAGGGGACTGGCAGAGGTGTAAAACAACACCTGCACTCCGCCGGACGATATTCAGTCCCAAATGTGACAGGGGGCGAGCCTGTCGCCATACACCGGGCTCCAATCATGTAGCAGATAACATACAATACGCACATATGTTCACAGAATGAACAAATTGGTGCGAGCCGTCGGCTGGGTTCGATCCCGCTCCCTCTGGCTTGAGAGGTAGGCCTTCTCCCAACTAGGCTGCCATCGCTGATGATTGAAAAAGAGGATATTATAAGGTTAACAATTATTTAGAAGACAAAGATGTCTGGAGCCTTCCACTTCCGCCAAGTAGCCACTAGTACATAGATATATGATATTACCTGGTTGTAAGCCAAAATTTGTGAGACAGTTATCTTATTATTTTGAAAAAAAAAATAATGCCTCTCAGTTTCTTGCCTGTTCTTCTGAGTAATGGCTCTTTTTCCGAACAAGGCGGTCAAGTCTATTATAAAACTTTGACGTTAATAAGTGTATTTTTGATCCCCAATTGAATAAAACATTTTGACTTTGACTTTGAGGAATCAGCCACTCAGTTTACCCATTCAGGACGAAGCCTAAAATAGGTAAACTCACTTCAGAATTTGATACTACACCCAACATCACGTGTTTGTATTTTGACGCTACGTTCATCTGTAGAGAGAGCCACCATCGTAGTTCCCTAACAAAACAACCAGTCGCCTGTCAACAATATTTAGTTGACAATTTGGCCACTTTCATATAAGTTGATTGCTAACAACTTTTGAAATTTTCAAAAGATTTTTAAAACTATAGATTTAATTGACAGCGAAGCGAAGCATCTCGGCATTAGTTTGTTCGACGATAACTACCTTGACCGATTGACTGCTTGGATGGCTCAGTTGGTAGTGAACCTGCCTTCTGAGTTGGGGGCGTGGGTTCGATTCCCACCTAGGGTAAACATTCATGTGATGAACATTTGTGTTAGCTCTATCTGGGTGAATATAACTACATATTTAAGTATATATTTAGAAATATATGTACGTATTTCAGTCTCTGGCAGCCATAGTACAGGATTTGCTTAGTTTGGGGTCAGGCAACCGTGTGTAAAAAAATGACCCTATTTTTTTATACTTGAGTATAGTTGATCTGATTATCATAAAATTTTGCAGGCAAGTAGCTTATCTCAATAGAATGTTCAAGTTCGTATTTGAGCTTAATCGGACCTTTCGAGGTGAACGACTAGTATCATTGCATCCTAACCACGCCAAAACACGTAACATATCGTCACGCCTTTCCCCCGAAGGAGCTGGCAAAGGTGTACAACACCCACACTTCGCCGGACGATATTCAGTCCCAAATGTGACAGGGGGCGAGCCTGTCGCCTTACACCGGGCTCCAGTCACGTAGCAGATGACATACAATACACATGTGTGAACATACTCACACAATGAACAAATTGGTGCGTGATCGGACCCAAAAGCGTAATAAAATGCAGTGCATAGAAAAAACGCCATTACAGTTCTGTATTTAAGAAATTAACTTAAAAATTAGCGCTGCCGTGGCTCGGGTGCTACATTAAATTGTAGGTCCCGGTTGTTTGTCCTATGACAACAATCGTCAATCCATGTCAGACGCCTTTAGACAGTCTAAAACTCTTGACAAGGTCTAAAAACTAAGACTTGCTCCTCAGCCTTCATTTGAGAACTCAAAGTGAGTTTAGGGTAGGCGAAGTCAAATCTATAGTTTTAAAAATCTTTGCACAGACTATTAAAAAAAAACTAAATCAAATGTCTAAAACCTTTAAAATTAATTGTTTTCAATTTTACAAAAATAGGAAGCCTCAACAATTTAGAATGATTTTTTTAAACCACACTTTGTGATTGAACGCTGCGTTTTGGATTTCACCACTTTTGGATAATTTGGTAGTTCCACTTTGCCCCAAGTGTTTTTACTGATGGGGTAAATTAAATTGAATTGATTGGTGAGGATTGTTGAAAATGTTGTAGGAAATTTGCCCCACTAAGGCCTTAGGTGGCGCAAATTACGCACGTCAAGTTTTGGTTAATTCTAGGTTTAGGTGTAAAGACATTTATTCTCATTAAGAGTCCGGCGACCTAACTAATTTCGACCTAGGCGACCTAGACTAACTTCGCATTGGCTTAAGGTATTCTATCGCCATTTCGTGTAGAAGTAGAAGACGAGTGAAGAGAGCGAGTAATGATACCTGACGAGCCTCTAAACTTACCTACAGAGTGACAAAGTGCAATTTCATTTTTTTAATGACTTTTGCACTTCTGTAATCATTCTTAAGGAACTAAGAATTTCCCTTGTATTATTGATTCATTTAACAGCTAATGATGTAGATAAACTCCCTATGTAATGGAATTTTTGATTTGCTTTGTCTACCTATTGAATAAATCAGTCAAAAGTGAACCCTTAAAATGCGGATATTTTTCATAGCTCTATTTTAGCTTGAGAACGTTTTAAAAAAAACCAAGAACATAGGGGCGAAGATATTGTTAATTTAATTGTACATGCTAAATTTTATCATAATCTGACAAACGGTTTTCAAGAAATTTCAGTAGTGCGTTTGTATGGAAATTCCAGAACGTCGCGGCCCTCTTAAAGATTATTTTTTGTTTGTGTGTTAGTTTGTTACTACTTTACGCCGAAACGACTAAACAGATTTGGTCCGGAGGTAGCCTATACTCTGGATTAACACATAGGTTATTTTTTTTACTGCTAAAATGAACAACTCCTGTTAAATAGCGAACAAAACCGTGGACAATAGCTAGTCATAAGATAAATGCAATTTTTAACATAACTTTTTTCTTACACAGTTTATTTTTTCAACCATTAGCCTCAATCCTCAAGAATTTCGTGACAGATACTAACTAAAGTATAGCTGTCTTTGTCATTGCTGTCTATTAGACAAGGACATAAACAATTTTAGGCAAATTTAAATAACTAAAACAAGCCTTCAGAATCGGGCTCTTAAATTAGTTAATCCTTTATCCAAAAGTGTTGAAACATCCCACCAAAGTCTTATTAAAAATAATTCACAAAATACTGCTTGAAATATACACCGAGAGTTAATTATATTTATAATTTATATTAGTTATTTATTACACTGCGCCCGCGCCGCCCTCTGGACTCACGATCTGATACGTGATTAGGTACTCTGGATACGCCTGCAATAGAAGATATTGAAGTTTAGATTAAATTTGGTTGATATAAGATTTTGGGACATGGGCGTTCAAGAGATATAATGGAACCAGGAGAAATTTTGACCTCTATTAACAAAATAATTAATATAATCCTACTAATATTATAAACGCGAAAGTTTGTAAGAATGGATGGATGGATGGATGCTTGTTCCTCTTTCACGCCAGAACGGATGAACAGATCTGGATGAAATTTGGCACAGAGAAATATCGGAGTCTAGAATAGCATATAGGATACTTTTTAACCGCATCTAGTAAAGGATAATTATTTTATTTATTTTAACAAAATCCACAGCTATCTCAATAAAACATTAAAAAAAACTTACAGCTAATAACGGATTAACATTTTATATACCAATAATAAAAACAATCACTAAAATAAATAAATTTAAATATTCATAAATACTTTTCAATTTTAAAAGAAAAAATAATTTTCATGATGACAAACATAAATACATTTAAAAATAGGGATTATGAACAATTTTTAATGCTTCATATTATTATATTTTGTGTTGAAGTGTGGCTGTGTGTGTGTGTGTGTGTATGTGATTGTGGGGGTGAGTGTGTATGTTATTTTGAAAGAGGGCATTAAAAACTATTTTCTGTGAATCTGCACTTTATCGAGTTAAATCTAACTACTTTATGAGCTAAATCTGGCTCCGTTCAAGAACTAAATCTACTTTCTAAATGGTACCTAAATCTTGCTTTCAAAGTAGCCCGATATAGGTTATATGTATATCGGGCTTCTTTGAAAACTATATTTGGCTACTTTGAAAACTACATCTGGCTACTTTCAGAACAAAATCGAACTCTCCCCAGAGTTTCATCTGTACTCTCCCCCCTCCCCCCTCACCTGCCCCCCATCTCCCCCTCCCCCCGGCACCTGCTCGCCCCCCTCCCCCTAAGCCTCACCTGCTCGCCCCCCCCCCTCCCCCTCCCCGCTCACCTGCTCGCCCCTGTAGACGACGTACTCGGGGAACACGAGGCCGCCGGAGCTGGGCCGGCCGGCCACGCTGTGGTGTCCGGGCGGCGCGTGCGCCATCTTCATCGCGCTCATCAGCTGGAACGCGCGCCCCAGCGTCACGCGGCACAGGAGCATTTGCCTGGAACGTGCGTTCATAAAAAAAATAGCGCTTGGAGTCCCTCCGTGCGAAAGAAGTGATAGTCCAGTCATTATAGTAAGTTCACCTCGGAATTCGAGATACCCAGCTGTAAGTCTGTAAATAGTTGTATATTGACACCCTAAAAGTTGTCTCAAAACCTACATATGGTAGGGTGTAAGCAACTATTAAATTTCAAGGTCAAAGGTCACAAAAATCGGTTTTTTGCGCTTTTTTTGGAAATATCTAATTTCCTATGGGTTTTTTGCTATTTGTATTTATTATCAATATTGTAGAATACAAAATTCTCTACAAATTTTGTTTCAAAAATTTTTTTATACGGTGAACCGTTTTCGAGATAGAGGGCGGAGAGCGCGCGGTCACCGCATCACTTCAGGTCAACCGGTGCCTCCGGTCGAAAACGTGCCATATATAGTTGATGAACTATCAATAAATCAATGATTATAAATATTTGTCAATTTTTATTAACTATTATATTATATTTTATCATTTTCTTCATGCATTAAATCTATATCTATTCAATAATACTTATAACCGTTTACTAAAATTAAAAAATAATTAAGAGAAAAACTTAAATCATAATATAATTATCAAGTGGCAGTGTACGCCAGGATAAACCACGGAACGTACGAAGACCGAGGTGCGAGGCATGGACGCGACACGCGCGGCCGTCATAAGCTACTTTCCATCCCACGGTCCCTCGTGAAGTCCTCTAAGTTGACGCATGTCATGGCCCCAACCCATAGGAAGGAAAAAACCCATAGGAAATGAGATATTTCCAAAAAAAGCGTAAAAAACCGATTTTTGTGACCTTTGACCTTGAAATTTAATAGTTGCTTACACCCTACCATATGTAGGTTTTGAGATAACTTTTAGGGTGTTAATATACAACTATTTACAGACTTACAGCTGGGTATCTCGAATTCCGAGATTCTTACCTAATTTAAGCTTAAATGACTGGACTATGAAACTTCTGTGTATCTTTCTTTCTCTCTCCCTTTTGCGTTGTAATATTGGACGCTACTCGTCGCTAACGCTCGCGCTGGCCTGTAACAGGTATACTACGCGCATGCGTTCGAGTGCCTCGCATTCACTCTCGCTCTGTCTCTTTTTATTCCCCCTCTCCAAGAGCGTTAAACGTTTAACGCAACCTTGTTGGAAGTCGCATTAGAAGTTTCACTGCAATATAACCAAATTTATGAGTGTGTACTACATAATTTATTAGCGATGATAGCCTAGTTGGAGAAGGTCCGCCTCTCAAGAAAGAGGGAGCAGGTTCTGACGAGGGCAGGCACCAATTTGTTCATTGTTTGAACATTTGTGCGTATTGTATGTCATCTGCTACATGACTGGAGCCCGGTGTATGGCGACAGGCTCGCCCCTGTCACATTTGGGACGGAATATCGTCCGGCGAAGTATGAGTATTGTATTACACCTCTGCCAGCCCCCGGGGAAAGGCGTGACAATATGTTATTTACTCGTATATTTATTTTTTTGCCAAAATACAATGCTGCATAGTGCTTAGACTAATTACAAGTACAAAGACCCTCTAAGGACGCTGCAAAATAGGTTTAAAAAAGGATTAGAAACTGTAGCTGTTACCCGCGACTGCGTTCGCGTTTATTCAGAAAATAGTATGCAAAAACCTTCCTCGTGTTATACTATAACTAATTATCACATTTCTTCGTTCAGCCGTTTAGCCCTGAAAAGCCTTCAAACAGACATACATACAAACAAACAGTCAGTCGGATGTCTTCACGTTTATATAAATACTAGCTGCGCCCCGCGGTTTCACCCGCGGTTAAAAAGTATCCTATGTGCTATTCTAGAATATAATCTATCTCTGTGCCAAATTTTATCCAGATCTGTTCAGCCGTTCTGGCGTGAAAGAGTAACAAACATCCATCCATCCATACATCCATTCCTACAAACTTTCGCGTTTATAATATTAGTAGGATAATGTAATGACATGCGTCTGGAGCGAGTTATGTAGGTACTATAAATATTAATTAACTGACAAATTTTATTTTATTGATTTTTATAATTCATACTTAAGTACTTATTACAATAATAATTTCTAGGAAAATAATTGACATGCGCAATAATAATTAATAATAAGCTAATAATTAGTATATTAATTTGCACGCCTGACGGTTGTTAATGGGTGGACGTAATATTTAAAACCATGTACCAATAACATGCAAATAAAGATTTTGACTTTGACTTTGACTTGACTTTGAGTTACTTTCGAATTAGTAGATATGCGAAAGTTTTGATGGATATTTGTTACTCAATCACGCCAGAACGGCACAGAGATAGATTATTGTCCGAGATAGCACATAGACTTTTTAACCGCATGTAACATTGCGTTGCGCAGCTAGTAATACATACACAAGTTATTTTAACCAAACGTAACTATTATTTTTTTGGGATTTTGGGTTTTAGGTTGACATTTGACATGTGCCTGTATTTAATGTAATCTGCTACGTTACTGTACTGGTGTAGTGCGACAGACTCGCCCCCTGTCACATTTAAGACTAAATATCGTCCGGCAAAGTGTGGCTGTTGTAATACACCTCTGCCAGCCCCTTCTAGGTAAAGGCGTACCGATATGTTATGTTCAGTTTGAAGCGAACAAAACTAGATGGCGCTTTCCTTAATTTTTAGCATTTTATTACTGTTTTGAAAAGTAACCGACCTGTGGCATAGGTAGCAGCCTTTATCCTTGTGCTGCGGGCAGCCGGAGCCTCCCCCGAACCCGTACACGTATTGGTTGGACTTTGATGAGTGCTCCGCGAAGTATATACCAGCGCCAAACATGCCGCCTGGAGAACAAAACAATACAGTTTTGTTGTGGACCAAAAAACAATACAAAATTAACAAGTTAATTAAGAAGCTTGTTCATAAATCGAGTGGCCACTGGTGCTGCTTTTCAAATTATTTGTGGGACAAAACCTGCCCCCCAATTCTACTCACCAATTGTTTCAAAATGGTTAATGAATTGCCTCAAATTGACGCTTTGTGTATTTTTTTTTTTTTTTTTTTTATGTAGAATAGGTCGGCGTTTGACCACCAACTTGCCTGATGTTAAGCGACGGTGTGGTCTAAGATGGAGGACGACGACTTATAAGGTACTTATTCACTCTAGCCTTGAAGTTTTGTAGAGTGAAGAAGTACAAAGACTGTAGTTGAGTGAGGCGCTACAAGTGCGCTACTGCTCAGACCCGTCTTCGGAACGGTTACACCGGACTACATCCCGAAACACGACTAGGTCATTTCACGGCATGGCTTGGTCCGGTGGGTGGTAACTAGCCACGGCCGAAGCCTCCCACCAGAGTTTGCTACCCGGTTAGCACTACCCGGGGACCACGTGTAGGGAATCAGAATAGAGTACACTCCTACGGACGTGGGTAGCTCAGCCCCCAAGATTGTCTATTGTATGCCAGAAGTGTCAAAAATAGACAATTCATTAACAATTTAAAAACAATTGCTTAATAGAATCGACGCCCTGAGCTGAACTAGATATTTAAATGGTATAATCTGGCTACTTTCAGAGCTGATCAGAGCAGAATTGGCTACCTTTTTAATAGGCACATCTGGCTACTTTTTAATAATAATAATAATAATAATAATAATAAATTTATTTGACACGAAAAAAAAAAAATTTGTACAGTGTTTGATAGCCCCTAGCTACCACGGTAGGATACCCTGTGTTGTGGTAGCTAGTACTATTTCGGTTGTTTGCACTATATTTGTAATTTTACATAATTTGGACACTATACTAGACTTAATATAATTAACACATGAATTTATTAAATTATTACAATCGTATTATGAAATTTTATAACGTTAGGAGTTAGATGGGTAAGAAAGTGTAATGTGTTAGAACCAATTTTAATAGCTATACTTGCCTATTTCGTAACCAAATCTAGCTACTTTTTAAAAGTTATACTTTTCTGCTTTCGGCGCCGTATCTGGCCTGTTTACCTAAGTTTGTTGCTATATCTGGCCACTTTCCGAATGTTTTCTGGCAACATTTCGAAATATACCTAGCAACTTTTAGTAGCTGCATCTGGCCACTTTCGAACCTAAATCTGGCCACTTACCTATTTAAGCCCTTCTGCACGATGGCGTTGATGAAGGACGAGACGTGGAACTGCATGTGCTACCTGCCTATTTTGTAACCAAATTTTGCTACTTTTTTATAGTTTTGGCTACTGTCAGAGCCGTATCTGGTCTGTTTATCTGGCTAAGTTTGTTGGCTAAATCTGGCCGCTTTCTGAATGTTATCTGGCCACTTTTAATAGCTGTATCTGGTCACTTTCTAGCCTACATCTGGCCACTTTCTAGCCTACATCTGGCCACTTTCTAGCCTACATCTGGCCACTTTCTAGCCTACATCTGGCCACTTTCTAACCTACATCCGGATACTTACCTATATACGCGTGTCGCTCATCGAATCCCTTCTGCACGATGGCGTTGATGAAGGGCGAGCCGTGGAACAGCATGCGCTCGTGCGGAGCCCCGGCCTCCGCCCCCACCTCGCGCCGCCGGTGCGTGTACCGCTCCCAGAGACGGCCGTTCACTATTTTTTGTATCTGGAATTAAGGACAGATTTAGTCAACAAGTGCGGAGTGAAAAAGAGAGGGAGAGACTCAAAGATTTGGGTGTGAGTCGGCATGTGTGTTTGTGTGAGTGTTAAAGAAAAGAATCGTGTTGTTTTTACACTCACCACCTATTTTTGAAGTGTATGTTCTAACGTCTGTGTCCTCAAATATTTTAATTATCTTTCATTTATTATTTTGCAACTTTTTATTTTTATTACAATAACATCTTATCTGATAGCAGGCAGGTTCACTATCAACTGAGCCACCGAGGCAGCCATCTATATATCCGGTTATATGTCGCTATAGCTGGCTATATCTAAACATAGCTGGCTAAATCTGGCCATATCTGGCTATTTCTAGCTATTTCTGGCTTTATGCTATCTCACTCACCCGCGCGACGTTGTAGCTCAAGCTCAGCGAGCAGGTTCACTACCAACTGAGCCACCGAGGCAGTCATCTATATATCCGGTTATATCTCGCTATAGCTGGCTATATCTAAATATATCTGGCTAAATCTGGTTGTATCTGGCTGCTGCAACACAGCTCACGCTACGGCAGCAGATAGGGTATTTTAACATTGTGTAAATGTTTTGAAACAAATAAATATTTTGTATTTGTATTTATTTGTATCTGGCTTAAGAGGTCCGCGACGCTCTGAAATTTCCATACAAACGCGCTACTAAAATTTCTTGAAAACCATTTGTCAGATTATGATGAAATCTAGCATGTACAATTAAATTAACAATATCTCCGCCCCTATGTTCTTGGTTTTTTTTAAAAACGTTCTCAAGCTAAAACAGAGGTATGAAAAATATCCGCATTATAAGGGGTCACTTTTGACTGGTTTATTCAATAGATAGACAAAGCAAATCATAAATTCCATTACATAGGGAGGTCGTCTACATCATTAGCTGTTAAATGAATCCATAATACAAGAGAAATTCTTAGTTACTTAAGAATGATTACAGAAGTGCTAAAGTCATAAAAAAAAATTGAAATTACACTTTGTCACTCTGTAGGTAACTTTAGAGGCTCGTCAGTATCACTACTCGCTCTCTTCGCTCGTCTTCTTCTTCTAGACGAAATGGCTATAGAATACCTTAAGCCAATGCGAAGTTAGTCTAGGTCGCCTAGGTCGAAGTTAGTCTAGGTCGCCTAGGTCGAAGTTAGTCTAGGTCGCCTAGGTCGAAGTTAGTCTAGGTCGCCTAGGTCGAAGTTAGTCTAGGTCGCCTAGGTCGAAGTTAGTTAGGTCGCCGGACTCGTAATGCTATCTCGCTCACCCGCACGACGTTGTAGTGCGAGAAGGCGCCGCCGGCGTGGTCTCGGTGCGCGCGCACCGACGCTTGCATCTCCCTCTCGACTATCGCGTGCTCGCTCTCGCCGCACTCGCCTTCGGGCGGCGCCGGGACGTCCACTAGTCGCGTGCCGCCGTAGCATTCTGGGAACAATTTAAACACCAATACAATACAATACAAAAACTCTTTATTGACACCAAATACAAAATAAATCTAAACTAAACATTCAAAAATATAGGCGCAATGGGCGGTCTTATCGCTTAAGAGCGATCTCTTCCAGACAACCTTTGGATGGAATAAAAACATTACGATTAAGCATGGACGGTGGTGTGTGCTAAAGAAAAATAAATAAATAATAATAAATTAAGCAATTTACTTACAATTTGAGAATTATAATAAACATACATCCTAATACCTACATAAATGATTACTAAACATACAAATAAACTACCCAGTTATAAACATACAGAAGTACCTACATCAATAAATTTACTAATATATACATTGAAATTTGACAGATAGTAAAAAAGAATCGAGTCTACCTTTAACGAGCCAGTTTGGAAAGGTAGAATACTTTGACCTGCGTTTTAAAACTATGAAGTGATTGAGCACATCTAATGGTAACTGGGAGTGAATTCCATAGTCACACGGCTTCAGTAGTAAAGGACGATGCGTAAAAACCAGTACTATGCACCGGATTCATAAGCAGTCTGTTTGCTGACGACCTAAGAGAAAGGGAATGGGAGGAGTGCAAGTACTGGAAACGTTCTTTTAGATAATTGGGAGTGGCAGGGTTAAACAAAACAGTAAAAAGAAACGAAAGGATGCGGCTATCCCGACGCAGACATCACATCACAACACATCAGACGCACATCGTTATTACAGCGAAATATATTTTGAAAGAAATATTTTAAAAAAAAATTTGAGAGAAGACAGTACATATTTCGTGTGAGACAAGTATCAATTAAAAATGTTAATAGCCCGTTACTGATTTTTAGCAATTATAATAAATAATTAAATAATTAAAAGGTATTTATTGCCAAAACTAAAAAAAATAAAAAAGACAAATCACTAAACAAAAATAAATAACAAGCAACAATTTTAGTTTGGCAATTGGGATACTCTCAGCAATGTACTGCGGAGGCTGGCCAGCCTACGCAGAGCTGGTTTTCAGAGTATCCCAATGCTCGAACTAAGATGTTAGTCGAGTATAACTAGTGAGTACGGAGTTAACAAACACAGAGAAAGAAAAAAAAAATAGATAATAGCACACCCGACTAATTCACCTTTCTAACAAAAAAAAAAAAAAACCATAATCGATTCCTCCGTTCGGGAGCTACGATGCCACACACAGACACGTCAAACTTATGCGTCAAACCCCATCGTTTATGCGTCGGAGGTTAAAAATAGCAAAGTATTTGTAGCATACAGAAAAAAAAATTAACCAATAAAGTCTATTTTCTCACGTGTATTATATGGAACTAAACTCTATTTCTCAATACACTACGGTCGATTTTCCCATCAACTATCACACAAACTAAACTCTATTCCCCTCCATTATTTCCCAATAAGTAGTACACTAAACCATTCTCTATTTCCCCCAACATCCTTACCAATCTTATATCTTTAAATGAGCAATTCTTGTATATATAAATATATAATTGGAATCTCGGAATCGGCTCCAACGATTTTCATACAATTTAGTATATAGGGGGTTTCGGGGGCGATAAATCGATCTAGCTAGGAATCTTTTTTAGAAAATGTCATTTTATTCGTGTTTTATCGATAATCAACTTAAACATAAACTTGCAAGAAAAATAACAAAAAGGAGGCGTTTGAGTAGTCTCAACGGAAAAATATGACTCTTCCTGACATCTATTGGCGAATCATAATACTATTTTTTGTGAGCAACTAATTGCTTTAACGACACAACAGCAGATGGCGTTGTTAAGTAACACGAAGTCAATGAGTGTTTGCTTTGAGGTTAGACTAAAATCAATTGTTTATTTTCCAAAAAACAATTAAAAAAAAATACCGAGCAAAGCTCGGTCATCCAGGTACTATTATTAAATCGAAAGCAACTCTATCTGTCTGTAGGATTTCACGGCTCAACGGCTGAACGAATCTTCATGAAATTTGATAATTACTTACAGTATATCACGAGAAATGTTTTTGGATACTATTTTCTGAATAAACGCGAACGAAGTCGCGTGTTAAAGCTAGTACTCTATGTTCACCTGAAGCGCTGTGCAAGGTCTGCCGGGCAGCCTTCATGAGCCGATGCCTGTGTCCGTAGGCAGCGACGCCGACGGCGCGCAGGTCCTCGTGTGACATCTCGGACAGGATGTCCACTGTGATCTGCTCGCGCTCCAAGGCTGGCAAGAGCTGTTCTAGCCCGATACTGGAACATAATACATGGTTGAAGTTTTAAACCGTGGTAAATGAGGTGTGAAGTTTGACCGAGCGAGCGAGAAGCGCGAGCGAAGCTTCTCCGTTTCATCTTGGGCAAAAATGCTTTGGTATATCTGGCGAATGTCCGGCTGTTCTTCTCTCAGGTCTTATTTTAAATTGATTTTCGTGAAACTTTGTGAGCAGATTTAATGTGGTGTTTTTTTTTCAATTTAGTTATTGGAAATTTGACACAATGACCCCATATCTCCTATGGGTGAGATAGACACGCGATGGCTTCAGCTGACAGTTACTAGTCTTAGTTATTACCCGACTGCACATGAAGGGTTGTGTTTTTCGAGCTTATGTACTTATGTCTGAATGTTTATAGTTTCTATGGCACATACTACAGTTCAAACGGCTTGACAGATTTTAACTTGATAGATGTAACACACCGTTAGATGCAGCTAGCCTCCCCCCAAACTCTGGCTGGTTGGTAGGGTCTCCTTGGTCCACACCTCCGCCCGCTGTTGAAGGTATGCCATACTCACCCCTGCAGGAAGGCTGTGAGGGAGTCTCCGCCCGCGAGTGCCGAGGCGGGCCGCCCGGCCGCCTCCTCCAGGCTTCCGCGCCCGCCCTCGCCCCAATACTCGGATGACACCATCTGTATACACAATCCATACTAATATTATAAAGTTAAAAGTCAAAATGTTTTTATTCAATTTAGGTATCAAATATACACTTATGAACGTCAAAGTTCTTTAAATAGACTCGACCGCCTTGTTCGGACAAAAAGCCTCTACTCAGAAGTGAACTGAGGGGCATTATTTTTTCAAATAATAAATAAATTACAGTCTCACAAATTTTGGCTTACAACTAGGTAATATCTATAAATACTAGTGGCTACTTGGCGGAAGTGGAAGGCTCCAGATATCTTTATCTTCTATATAATTCTTAACCTTATAATATCCTCTTTTCATTAATGTAGTTTTTACATGCCATTTGAATTTTCCCTCGGTGAGCCCTGTTATATTTTTCGGGATTTTATTGTAAAAACGAATATAAAACCTAAAGGAACTCTGTTCTGTCTGTTTGTAGGCTTATCACGGCTAAACGACTGAACGGATCTTGACGAAATTGAGTCTTGAGTCCATCACGGGGAATAAATACAAATCCTTTGGCTATTCAATTGCTTGACACCTCCCAAGCTAAACGACTAAAAGACAATGGTTGGTTGAGGCAATGGCCTCCAAATCCCCAACCCCTATGAAGTTCAACCGAACTGATTAACTCTGAGATTCTCAAACTATTTTGGTGGCGGAACCCTTTTGGAAAGCGAAATACTTGACAGAACCCTACAATATAACAAACATGTTTGTTATGTGCATTCTTTAGTAATAAGCATAATACGAGTACAATGTCACAACATACATAACATATCGTCACATCTTTCCTCCGAGGGGGCCGGCAGAAGTGTAATACTACACCCACACTTCGTCAGACGATATACCTTACACCGGGCTCCAGTCATGTAGCAGATGACACACAATACGCACATAATTATTTTCACACAATGAACAAATTGGTGCGTGCCGTCGGCTGGGTTTGAATCCTCCGGCTTGAGAGGCGGGCCTTCTCCAACTAGGCTGTCTTCGCTATCATGGCAGTTTTACAGTGAGAACAAGAAATGTACTAGTGTTGTTTACTAACCGGTACGGGCAACTGCACAGTTTCCCCGCTGGGCATGAGTGCGGGCAGCGTGTGCGGGGGCGCGGGGGGCGGCGCGGGGCGCGGGGGCGGCTCGCCCGCCGCGCCCGTGCTCGCGTCCTGCGGGGAGGGGGGGATATACAAGTCTAGACTGCCATCGATGGCCTATACCGTGGTATAATAAGCCGCGTATAGCATTCAGCAACACGTTGTGACGTCATCGTCATCCGTCTCTTTCGAACTATAATAATAATAATAATAAATTCGGGACACTTCCACACACGGTCGCCTGACCCCAAACTAAGCAAAGCTTGTACTATGGCTGCCAGAGACTGATATACATACTTAGATATTTTTAAATCCATACTTAAATACATATTAACACCCAGACATAGAACAAACACAAATGTTCATCGCATAAATGATTGCCCTAGGTGGGAATCGAACCCACGCCCCCATGCTCAGAAGGCAGGTTCACTACCAACTGAGCCACCGATGCAGTCTTAGACTTGTTATAAATTACTTATTTCGGTCCTGCTCAACATCGAATGACGTCACTAGGTGTTGCTGAATGCTATAACGGGCGGAATATATTATTATACCACGGTGTAGGCCACCTATGGCAATCTATACTTCTATACTAATATTATAAAAACGAAAAATATAAAGTTTAATGTTCCTGGAATCCGATCGGAAACAGTTACAAATGAGTGATAATTTAAAGGGCTGCCCCAAAATTTTGAATTGTTCAGAGTAGTAGGAGTATTACATCTTGTACATTATAGTACATAAATCTCGTACACTACATACTGTAATAAATACTACGTACTGTACATATATTTTGTACACTACAGTACATACCACTTGTACACTACAGTACATACATCTTGTACACTACAGAACATACCTGCAGTAATGATCTGACGTCTTCAGCGCCAGCCAGGTCCAAAGCCGTCTGTCCCTCTTGGTTTTTCAGGAACGGGTCGGCGCCATGTGCCAACTGCAAACGAATTTATACTTTAAATACTAGTACAATATAGCTTATTTTATTTTAGTTAGATTTATATAATATGACATAGTTTATCTGAAAATATTTTTTTGAATATACTCGTATGTGCATATTGCATGTCATCCTCTACATAACTAGAGCCCGGTATATGGCGACAGGATCGCCCCCTGTCACATTCGGGACTGAATATCGTCCGGCGTAGTGTGGGTGTTGTAATACACCTCTGCCAGCCTCTTCGGGGAAAAGGCGTGACGATATATCTTCTATCTTATATCCTACTAATATTATAAACGCGAAACTTTGTAAGAATGGATGGATGGATGTTTGTTACTCTTTCACGCCAGAACGGCTGAACAGATCTGACTGATTGACTCAGAGATAGATTATAGTCTAGAATAGCACATAGGATACTTTTTAACCGCAGGTGAAACCGCGGGGCGCAGCTAGTATTAAATAACTCCAGGACATTTTTCACACACGGTCGTCTGACCCCAAACTCAGCAAAGCTTGTACTATGGCTGCCAGAGACTGACATACGAACATAAACATTTTACAACATTTTCAAATACATACATAAATAGATATTAACACCCAGAAATAGAACTAACACAAATGTTCACCACATAAATGTTTGCCCTAGGTGGGAATTGAAACCACGCCCCCAAGCTTAGACGGCAGGTTCACTACCAACTGAGCCAGCGAGACAGTCTGTTTATTTAATTTATTCTTTAAAATACTTACTAGTAAAGCCGCCAGCTGCGTTCTAGCTTTGTGCGCTGCCTCATGTAGAGGCGTGAAGCCCCATCTGTGGAAAAAATAAATAATTTACTGAAAAAGTACTTGACTAGCGGGAATGTCCACCTTATGCCGTTAGAGATACAGATCTAATCAACTCCAGCTGTTTTAACTTTTGCCTTCGCACGACTAATGTTTATAGTAAGTACTTACGAATATCTAAAACTATAATTAATTTCAAATAAAAAAAAAAAAAAAACCCGATACCGAGTTTCATCAAACATAGCTAAGAAAACTCCCGACTAATTCACCTTTCAAATAAAACATAAAATCAAAATCGGTTCACCAGACATGCATACACACACACACACACACACACACACACACAACCAAACACACACACACACACACATACACAGACACGTCAAACTTCTTGATGAATCTTATACATCTAATTCCGTAAGATATAAAGACCTGCAAACCTCCAGGTTTTTTCTGTCACATGTTTTTTTTTTTTTTTATGTAGAATAAGTCGGCGTTTGACCACCAACTCGCCTGATGTTAAGCGACGTTGTGGTCTAAGATGGAGCACGACGACCTATAAAGTACTTATTCACTCTAGCCTTAAATATTTGTAGAGTGAAGAAGCACAAAGACGGCAGTTGAGTGAGGCGCTACAAGTGCGCTACTGCTCAGACCCGTCTTCGGAACGTTACATGTATTGTATTTTCGACTCTATTCCTTATACACATAGAGAACCGTAAAGCGCCTCTAGTTCAAAGCCACCGTTAAACGCTGCATTCTGTTGAGGCTAGAAGTCCCTTCTCACTCGCTAGTTGCATTTTCAACTTTATTCCGCAAGTTATAGAGAACTGCAAAACTTTTTGGACCTTATACCTCTTAACATGAAGACCCTCCAAATATCAATCTCACCACCACCTGTACTGTGCAGGTGGTGGTGGTGGTGTGCATTGATTTTAAGATTGAATTTGTGTTCCACACCATCTCCTCGACAATGACCAATTACATATCACGTAGTCTCAACGTAAAGCAAGGCATTGCCTCTCTAGGGAGATAATGTTGTATGAAAATCCCAAGGGAGTTTCCGAGCAAAGAGGTTAAAATTAAATAAAAGCTCAGCAAATGGACATTGTAAAATAGAGTTTTTCGAAAAGCGAACTGGCCACCACAAAAAATTAAGCAGCTCTAAAAAAACGATGCTTGATGTAATATATTTTCTCAGTTCTTTTTTATTGCCTCACAGAAGGTGTGAAAAGTAGAGTATTCATCTCTAGGATAAAGCAGTGTCTTTGTCTTGGTGGCTGGAACCCCTCTCTTTACTCAGGACTCTACATAACTCCTTCGCCGCGCTCGGGAGTTAACTCTAGAGTCCCTCGTTACGCTCAGGACTCAATAAGTCGTCAGCGACGTAAAACACTGCATAACCCGGTGCATAATCGGCTACTATTTTCAACCCTATTTCACTAGTTATACAGACCTGTCCATAGCGTTAGGATCCGTCCCATGCCTCAGCAGCAAGGCCGCTAGTTCCAGGTGTCCGTACGAGGCGGCGTTGTGCAGAGGCACCAGGCCTCCCTTGTCACGCGCGGCCACCGCAGCGCCGGCCTCCAGGAGGGCCTCCGCAACTTCCAGGTTGTTGTACCCGGCTGGAGAATATTACTTAGTATTATCCTTCAAACCCAGCCGACAGTACGCATTTGTCCATTGTGTGAACTTATGTGCGTATTGTATGTCATCTGCTACAGACTGGAGCCCGGTGTATAGCGACAGGCTCGCCACCTGTCACATTTGAGACTGAATATCGTCCGGCGGAGTGCAGGTGTTGTATTACACCTCGGCCAGCCCCTTCGGGGGAAAGGCGGGATGATATGTTATGTTATTGTCCTATTATTAGCAACCCACATCGGCTTCGCACGTCATAGTCAAAGTCAAAATGTCTTTATTCAATGACTGCTTCGGTGGCTCAGTTGGCAGTGAACCTGCCTTCTGAGCCAGGAGGCGTGGGTTCGATTCTCACCTAAGGCAAACATTCATGTGATGAACATTTGTGTTTCAGAACAAATGTTCATCACATAAATGTTTGCTATTAGTGCGAAATGAACCCACGCCCCCTAACTCAGAATAAGGCAGGTTCACTACCAACTGAGCCACCGAGGCAGAATAGAATAGAATAGAATAATTTTTATTGTCATTAAGTACCAGTTCCTTAAAGATTTTAGCTAAAATTAATTAAGGATGCTCCTATAATGGACTCGTCAAAAAGATAATTACAAAAAATTACAATTAATTACAATACAAATTGGTAATATTATTAAAGTCTTGTGTCTCCCTCAAAAAACGACAAGGACAATATTGCGCGGGATCCAGACTAGATATTCTAACTATGTTTAACTGTAAAATAAATTCAAATTAATCTAATTCTAAGTCAGCTGTATAGGGGCTTCGTCAAATAAAATAGAAAAAAAATAAATGAAAATAATAGTAATTGTAATACTAAAATTGTATGGACTTTAACTTCTATAAATAAATTAGTTCTATGGCATCGTTATTAAAATTACATAATAAAAACAAAATAATAAATCACAATACAATAAATTCCAAACATATTACCTACTCATCAGTCTCTATTAATTGGTGGCCCTTGTAGTCATTACAGAGAAATTCCGATATTTTATAGATGGATTTGGACAGAAGCAGCTTCTTAACATTGGCACGAAACTTGCCTTCGTTCTCAATTAGTTGTATGTTTTCAGGTAGTTTATTATACAGTTTTTGTCCCATCAGTTTCGGCAATTTACTTGTCATTTTTAACCTGTGCCTGATTGGAAACAGGAAATTATTACCATTTTTACAGTTCCTAGTCTTAGGTTTACTTTTCTTTTCGTACTCATTCAAATTGGAACGAACATATTTAAGTACTTCAAAAATATGGACTGCGACTGCCGTCATTATAGACAGTTTTTCAAAATGATCTCTGCACGATTCCCTAGGTGCACTTTTAGTTAGTACTCTGATGGCTCGTTTCTGCATTTTTAGCACACGCTCATAGTCTGTGGAACATCCCCAGAGGAGTATACCATAAGACATTACCGAGTGTATGTATGCAAAATATACCTCTTTGAGTTGCGGTTCTGATGTTACATGTCTAAGTTGTTTAAGAGCATATATTCCTTTCGCCATCTTTTCGCATGTAGCGTTTATATGTTCCTTCCACGTTAGTGCTGAGTCTATCTAAAACCTAGGAGTTTTACTTTATTAACACTTTGCAAATGTTCGCCCGATGTAGTAGCACAGGATACTAATTTTTGCAATGGTGAAACTGCATTGAAAACTATTAAGCTAGTCTTACTGGTGTTTAATTTCAAACCGTTCATCACGAACCACTCGTTAATAATGCGAAGCGTTTCACTGATATTTCTGTGAAGGTCTTCCTCCGATGTCCCTGAAAAAACGACTGTTGTATCGTCCGCATACTGTACTATGTCCCCTTTTAATTTTAAGTGTGCTAAGTCATTCAAAAAGGTTATGAACATAACATTTCCAAATGAGGAGCCCTGCGGGACACCAATTTCGATGTATTGGGCTGCCGATCTCATGACTTTACCGTCTATCTTTACTTCAACAGTTTGTTGCCTTTTTCTTAAAAAAGATTTAATAAGATTTTTGACATCATCGTTAATACCATACACTTTTAGTTTTTCGATAAGCAGCCTATGGTCTACAGAGTCAAAGGCCTTAGATAAATCAAGTAGTATAGCTGCCACACGTTTTTTATTATCCAGGCAAGTTGTAACTTCTTCTACGATATTTAGCATTGCAGAAGTAGTTGATTTACCAGTTCTATAAGCAAACTGACAATTCGAGAGCGCTGCATTCTTATTAAGGTGCTTCATAATTGCTTCTGACAGTACACACTCTATTAACTTTGATATAGTTGGTACAATTGTAATCGGCCTATAATTCTGTACGTCATCTGTTTCGCCTTTTCCTTTATACAGCGGGGTTACACGGGACATTTTTAACATTTACGGATAAGAGGTAGATTTAAGGATTTTATTAATTAGAAATGTCAGATGAGCACAAATAAATGGTATTACTTCGTGTAATAAATTTCCTGAAATGTCAAAAATATCTTTGGTATCAGAATTATTAATCTTCTTTTTAGCCAATTTTATAAGTTCATACTGACTTATTTGAGGTACTTCAAAACTGGGTAATTCAGTAACAGATTGCCTTAAAAACTCAACCGCTTTGTGTATATTAGGTTTATTATTCCTTTCTAATTCGTGTCCAATTGATATAAAGTAATTGTTTAGATAATCTGGAACACACTTTTTGGTTATTTGTCTATTAGATTCATTTTCTTTTAAATTCCAAATCCACTCTGTCTTCGATTTATTCGTGTCTTCTTTAATAACTTGCCATACTTCCCTTTTTTGGTTCTTTGCATTTTTAATACGACTGTCAATATATTCTTTTTTCTTATTTAGTAAAAGTTGAAAATGCCTCTCAGTTTCTTGCCTGTTCTTCTGAATGGTGGCTCTTTTTCCGAACAAGGCGGTCGAGTCTATTATAAAACTTTGACGTTCACAAGTGTATCTTTGATACCCAATTGAATAAAAACATTTTGACGTTGACTTTAAAAACGCAAGAAAAAAAGGAAATTTTTCAAAAAAGTTCACAAATCTGTATCATATGTTGGCGGCTTTTATTCTAAGAAAGTAATAGTTTACAAATAAAAAAGACGCGATTAGTGTCTGCGTTCGCGCTTTTAGGAGGGCGGAGCGCGATGTGTGTACAAAACTGTTTTAATTAATATTAAATTTAAATTAGCATAATTGCATCCTCCTGTCGATACCGGATGGTACGCATCCGGTATCGACTCACGGATATTACAGGATTTTTGTAACACCCTGTATATAAAATTAATAAATCTAAAAAGTAAAGCTTAAACAAGTAACGTTATTAAAAGAAAAACAAAAAACCCGGCTGCAAAATGTTGTGCCCTATGTCACTTCCACTATCAAGACGATTCAAATGACACCTCACATGTCAAAATACATCAAGCTGTTCAGGCTGTAGGGCGTGCCAAAGAAACCTCATACATACGTACAGTACTCGGCGATATATATTGCACATCGACCTTTGGAAAGAGACTTCACCTTCGTAGAGCGTTATCCCTGTCGCACGCTAAACAAAACTGTCGTACGAAAGAGATAACGCTCTACGAAGCCGAGTCTCTTTCCAAAAGTCGATGTGCAATATTTATCGCCGGGTACTGTACATAGTCATAGTCATTACATGTCACAATAATTGTTGTTACATGTCAAATTACTAAAAAAAAAAATAATACAATTCGTAATCATTCATTTAAATTATTGCAATTAATACATTTAAAAAATTAAAATAATGATTTTCAAAAACAATAAAAATAATTTTGTACCTATACAGGGTTATAGGTAACTCACCAAAAACCTCTTAAGGGTTCATTGTACTCATCAATATGAACAACTTTTACTATGAAGCCAATCCTGTAATCGCGAATAAAAACAGCTGTTCCATACAAAAAGTTCAATTACCTGAGACAAAATGTATGGAACAGCTGTTTTTTTTTGGTGAGGTACCTTTAACCCTGTATAAGTAATAAATTAGGACAACACAACATTAAATAACTTTGATTTTGGTCATATCACTGAACTTATAGAATAACATACATATTATATACATACTTACATACAGACACTCGAAAAACAACCCTCCTTCTTGCGCAGTTGGGTAATAACCAAACATAACGTGTTTACAATTCGATGACCTCGGACTTTGTTGACCACAGTTTAGAGAGATAGTCGATCTGTAGTTTACTATAGGACAGATTGGATCATTATAATCTGTAATTTGTTTGTTTTCACCGAAAAATGACTTCGGACGTCATCTGTATTTAGATTCTGATTCGAATTATTTATTTGCTAACGGGTTTATCCGACTGCTTTGGAAAGAGGTGGAAGATGAAAATACGCGGGGTGAAGCTAGTCCTAATCCTAACTTCACTACATAGTATAAAACAAAGTCGCTTTCTCTGTCCCTATGTCCCTTTGTATGCTTAAATCTTTAAAACTACGCAACGGATTTTGATGCGGTTTTTTTAAATAGATACGAGTGATTCAAGAGGAAGGTTTATATGTATAATAACATCCATTAAATAGTGGAGAAATACTGTTATTTTTTAAGTTTCTAATGTGATGTCGTTAATTATCATTTTTTTTCCGCTTACATTGCAAACGCAGGCTGAACCCTACGAGATTTATCAAAATAAAGTACTAATTATTTGTACACATTGAAAAGGTCTACAGAAAACTCCGCGATGGTATATGTCTATCTCTTATGGATATCCCACAATAACATTTTTTTGTTTATACCCGTGCGAAGCCAGAGCGGGCCGCTATGTTTTTATATACAACGTTCACAGTTTTTCTGTAGTGTATTTAGTATCAGCATTGCACCCGTGCGAACCCGGGGCGGGTCGCTAGAATTTTATAAATGCGAAAGTGAGTTTGTTTGTTTGTAACGCTTTCACGTCTCACCTACTCAACCGATCGTCTTGAAATTTTGCAATGCTGATTAATCTTTGAATTGAATTGAATCATTTGAAAATCTTTTAATCCCGAAAAAATTAACAGTTGCTGTGGGACCGCGGGTGAAACCGCGGGGCGCAACTAGTCTTTTACAAAACTTACCAGCAAGGTGTAGAGGGGTAGAATTTCTTCCATGAGCGTCTCTGCAGTTTACATTCTGAGGCGTTATTAATTTCCTGTAAAAAGAAAAGAATGCGTTATTTAAAATGTTTTCGACCGAGCGAGCGTTAGCGTCGACCGAGCGAGCACTAAGTCTAGTGAGCAAAGCGTCAGTGCTTCAGTTTGGACTAAAATGCTTTCGTTTGTCCGAATTCTGTCCGGATCTCTGTCTTCCTCTATAGCACACATTTCCACAATCATTCAGAAACGTTTCAGATCGGATTCCAAAAAATCTAAATTTTGATAGATAGATAGATAGATAAACTCTTTATTGTTCACACCACAGATAACAAAAATAACAAGAGAATTTATTACACCAGTTGGTGTAATAAATTTTGACTCTAAATTCTAATCTTGTTCGAATGTCAGTCTACTTTCATACATTTTGTAATAGAAAATGGAGTATGAATCCGATCGGAAGAATGAATCACGTTTAAAAACTTATCAATACGGACAGAGATTCGAAGAATTGTGTTTTGAATTTTCGGAATTTGAACGGAACTATAGTCGGAATAATCGAGTAAATCGTACGTGAGTAATACCCGTTTTATGAATCATAATGATTGAACGGAAACGTTTATGAATTATTGATTATGAAACAGGTACTGCAGGGCTATTCACAACCATTCGGAAACGTTTCCGTTCGGATTTCAAAAATGTTAAACCTAAATTATTCGAATCTCAGTCTATATTCATTAGTTTTTAAACGTGATTAATTCTTCCGATCGGATTTATACTTGATTCCCTATTCCGAAATGTATAAAAGTAGACTGAGATTCGAACAATTTGAGTTTGAAATTTCTGGGATCCGATCGGAAACGTTTCCGAATGGTTGTGAATAGACCTGCTGGTCGCATTTCTGAACCAATTCTCTTGAAATTTTGTAAGCCTGCTATCCAACCTGCTTACAAAACTTTACGAGAATCGATTGAGGAATGCGATCTACAGAGGAGACAAGACGTCGGCCGCGAGGTCTAGAACTCACAGAGCCATAGCACTATTTTTGTAGAGATGAAATTGGACTTGAAATTTTATTTGCATGTTTCATTTTGCGATTCATTGCGATGGCAGCCTAGTTTGGAGAAGGTCCGCCTCTCAAGCTAGAGGAAGCGGGTTCGAACACAGCCGACTGTTGCCAATTTGTTCGTTATGCGAACATCGTAATGTGCGTATTGTAAGTCATCTGCTTCATGACTGGAGCACGGTGTATGGCGACAGGCTCGCCCCCTGTCACATTTGGAACTGAATATCGTCCGGCGAAATGTGGGCGTTGTATTACATCTCTGCCAGCCCCCTCGGGGGAAAGGTGTGACGATATATGTTTTGTTTTTAGTTTACCATTGCACAGGGAAGGTGAGTGGGAGATAAAATATCGTAACATTGATTTTGATGTTTCTATAAGGGTAATTCTGTGGGCGGCCGAATTTCTGATTGACTGACTGTCTACTATCGTCTACTGGGACAACTCAGCATTGGTTTCTGTGTCGATTACTTAAGTATCGTTGATCCGAACTTCACTAACTTATGCAGACATGTAGTTTATCTCAATAGAATGTTTAAGAGGGCTGCGACGCTCCGAAAATTCCATATAAACGCGCTTCTCAAATTTCTTGAAAACCATTTGTCAGATTATGATGAAATTTAGCATGTACAATTAAATTAACAATATCTCCGCCCCTATGTTCTTGGTTTTTTTTTAAAAACGTTCTCAAGCGAAAATAGAGCTATGAAAAATATCCGTGTTTGTAAGGGCTCACTTTTGACTGATTTATTCAATAGATAGACAAATCAAATCAAAAATCCCTTTACATAGGGAGGTTGTCTACAACATTAGCTTTTAAATGAATCCATAATACAAGGGACATTCTTAGTTATTTAAGAATGATCAGAGAAGTGTAAATGTCATAAAAAAAAATGAAATTGCACTTTGTCACTCTGTAGGTAACTTTAAAGGCTCGTCAGTATCTTTACTTGCTCTCTTCGCTCGTCATCTTCTTCTTGACGAAATGGTTATGGAAAACCTTAAGCCAATGCGAAGTTAGTCTAAAGTGGTCGCCGGACTCTTAAGTTCGTTTTATGAACTAAATCGGACGAAGGGTAGTGAAGATATATGGGTATAAAAGAGTTGCCATTTCTTTCTTACTTATCCTACTAATATTATAAACGCGAAAGTTTGTAAGAATGGATGGATGGATGGATGTTTGTTACTCTTAACAGATCTGGATGAAATTTGGCACAGAGATAGATTATAGTCTAGAATAGCACATAGGATACTTTTTAACCGCGGGTGAAACCGCGAGGAGCAACTAGTTAAAAATAAAAGAGAGGCACTTAACTATTGTCTTGATTCATTTAGATAAAGTGACTTATTAAAATTCGCATCATTATCGCAGTCATTCGCCTTTTTAACCCGAATGCACAAGGAGGGCTAGGTTTTTGAGTGTATGTATATTTATGTATATGGGTATGTATGTATGTATGATGTTTCTTTGGCACGCCCTACAGCTTAAACAGCTTGATGTATTTCAACATGTGAGGTGTCATTTGAATCGTCTTGATAGTGGAAGTGACATAGGGTACAAAATTGTAATTATACCTGGAGTGTCAGACTTCATTTTGCAGTCGGGTTTTTTGTTTATTTTAATAATGTTATTTGTTTAATTAAATCCTTATTTCGAAAGAGAGTTTATTCGTTTGTTTGTTTGTAACGCATTCACGTCTCAACTACTCAACCGATAGTCTTGAAATTTTGCATACATGTTGTCTGGGGTACAGAAAAGGACATAGGGTACTTTTTATCCAGACGGTTCCTGTGGGACCGCGGGTGAAATCGCGGGGCGCAGCTAGTAGTTTATAACTTATGTGTTGTTATTAGTTACCTAGCTCTCGCGAGATCGCCTCGTTTCGCCGCGTCTAATAACGCAGCGTCGCCTCTGAGTGCGTCCGCTGTATCGCTGTCTCCCGCTCGCACTAGCTGTAGAGCCGTCAGGCCGTCTCTGTTTCGTCTGTTCTGGTCAGCGCCGTGCTGAGGAAAATGTCTTGAACTAAAATATATAATATTTAAAAAAAAATGCTAAAACAGTCACGTTGGTAAGTGTTGGTAAGTGTGGCTGTTAGACAGCAATCCTTTTTTTTTTCTATTGCACTGCTTTTCCATTCGCCGCGATTTCGTGTAAAGGTGTAAACCTCCACAGGTCGCTGGCTTTCACACTTAGCTAAAGTCTCGTATAGCTACATAAACTAAATAGTTTCTTTATTCATTCGATAGATAGCACTATTCTTAATACCTTACACAGCAGCCCTATAACACCTCACTTTTCTTTAGCTCCAGCACTATGCTCAACATAACTCTCTACAAATCAATTATCTCAACAAGTCACAGCAATTAGTTCATACATTTTAATAACAGATGGCGCTATCCTCAATACCTTGAGCAGGAGCCGTACGATGTCCGCCTTGCCTTTCGCCGCGGCTTCATGTAGTGGTGTGAACCTCCAGAGGTCGGCGGCGTTGACCCCGGCGCCCGCTGACACGAGCAGCTCCGTTACTTCGTAGTGGCCGTACGAGCAAGCGTTGTGGAGGGGGACTAGGCCGCTGGGGGACAAAATGAATCCACACTAATCCATGCTTCCATAATATTTTTGTTAATTAAGTCAATTAAGGGTTCCGCGACGATCTGAATTTTCTATACAATGCGCTAGTCAATTTTTTTGGAAAACATTCGCAGATTATGATGAAATTTAGCGTGTACAATTAAATTAACTATATTTTCGCCCCTATATTCTTGGTTTTTTAAAAAACGTCCTCAAGATAAAATAGAGGCATGAAAAATACCCGCATTTGTAAGGGGTCACTTTTGACTGATTTATTCAATAGGTAGACAAAGCAAATCAAAAATCCCTTTACATAGGGAGGTTGTCTATATCATTAGCTTTTAAATGAGTCCATAATACAAGGGAAATTCTTAGTTATTTAAGAATGATTAAAGAAGTGCAAAAGTCATAGAAAAATATTGAAATTGCACTTTGTTACTCTGTAGATAACTTTAGAGGCTTGCCAGTATCTCTTCTTGCTCTCTTCACTCGTGGTCTTCTTCTAGACGAAATGACAATAGAAAACCTTTGGACAATGCAAAGTTAGTCTAAAGTGGTCGCCGGACTCTTATGTTAATGTCTTCCATAATATATAATATTGTTGAATTGAAAGTAACACTGCCTGTCTGTCTGTTTGTTGGCTGATGTTGTACACATCTGAACGTGTCCTGGTAAATGATAATTAGTTACAGTATATCACAAGTAAGGTTACTGGATACTATTTTCTAAATAAACGCGAACGGAGGAAACGAAGAACGACGTCGAAACATCATGAATTCATGATGGGTTTTCTTTTCCTTTATAAGTATGGGAGGTTATGGGTGTAATCGGTGGTCCCTTACCCTTTGTCCTTAGCGTGCACATCAGCGCCTCTTTGTAACAATAATTGAGCGAGTGGCAGTCTGTTGTACCTGTAACATGTTAATCCTCATTTAGATATTTGGCGAACAACTCGTCCAATAACCTGCCGATCAATTAACCCGAACCCTTAGGGCCGATCCCTGGCGATACTAGTGACCTCTAGCGTTACTAGTGACCCCTCTGCCACCACTCACCCGGCAGCGAAGTGTAGCGGCGTGGAATGTCTGCCGTCCACATCTCGGCAGTTGACGAGCCGCGGTCTCGCGTCGAGGATCGCTCGTGCGGTCTCCACGTCGCCCGTCCGAGCCGCTTCCAGCAACCGTAGGGCAGCAGCGTTTGTACATTCATCTGTAACAATTAGCTAGGGCTGTAGACTATAACCCTGGAGCCGGGGTCTTAGAGTACGGCTTCGGTATTCCCTGCCTGTCGTAAGAGGCGACTAAAAGGGGATTTAGGGCGCGTGTGTGGGCAGACTAGGGGGTCTGACCACCCTCTAAAACGAGCCCAGGGAAGACGACGGCGCGGTGTGGCTCGCGTCGTTGTGAAGATGGATTAGGACCTACGTCCGGGACGGCGCTTCAAGCAACGTGTTAGGGGGGCATCAGTGCGTTCCTATGGAGATCCCGGTGCCCTCTGTCAAGTACAGAGCTGGCCACCGAGGGGGTTTTAGTGGGTCAACCCCCATATAACCCGGATGCACCCCAATGCAGACGGGCATCTTTTTGAAGATTACCCCCCGGCACAAAAAAAGAAAAAAATGGGTTGTAGACTATAGCCACTATTGTCTAGAATCCTCCTAACTAATATTATAAATGCGAAAGTGAGCTTGTTTATTTGTTTGTAACGCTTTCACGCCTTAACTACTCAGCAGATCATCATGAGATTTTGCATACACGTCGTCGGGGGTATAGAGAAAGACATAGGGTAATTTATCCCGAAAAATAAACGATCCCTGTGGACCGCGGCTGAAACCGCGGTAGCTAGTAAACCTATAATCCTAATATTGTAAACGCGAAAATGACTTTGTTCGTTTGTTTATTACGCAACTCACCTCAACTACTCAACCAACCATCATGAAATTTTGCATACACATTGTCAGGGGTACAGAAATCTGAACCAAAAAATCCGATCAACGATACTGAAATTATCGTCGGACACACATACATACATATCGTCACGCCTTTCCCCCGAGGGGGCTGGCAGAGGTGTAATACAACACCTACACTTCGCCTGACGATATTCAGTCCCAAAATGTGACAGGGGGTGAGCCTGTCGCAATACACTGGGCTCCAGTCATGTAGCAGATAACAATACGCACATATGTTCACACAATGAACACATTGGTGCGTGCCGTCTGCTAGGTTCGAATCCGCTCCCTCTGCCTTGAGAGCGGCGGACAAACAAATGCCGAGAAAATGGGTCTCACAGTAGATTTTTCGCGGTCTCTTGTGAGACCTAACTTAGGTCGGTCACGTAGTTTTTTCTAGCGAACTGACCCCCATAAATCTCCACAACCCCTTGCCCGATTTGGCTCATATTTGAATTCGAAAATTGTATTAGAATAGTTACATATTAGAATAGAATAGTTTATTAGAAGTTTTATGAAGATCGAATCAACGATACTCAAGCTATCGTGGAACTAATGTAAAAGGGACTCTTTCCGCTGACTCTTAAGAGGGCCGCGACGTTCTGAAATTTCCATACAAACGCGCTTGTCAAATTTCTTGGACACCATTTGTCAGATTATGATGAAAGTTAGCATGTACAATTAAATGAACTATATATCCACCCCTATGTTCTTGGTTTTTTTAAAAACATCCTCAAGAGAAAATAGAGCTATGTTAAATATCCGCATTTGTAAGGGGTCACTGTTGACTGATTTATTCAATAGATAAACAAAGCAAATCAAAAATCCCTTTACATAGGGAGGTTGTCTACATCATTAGCTTTTAAATAAATCCATAATACAAAGGAAATTCTTAGTTATTTAAGAATGTTGCATCGTTCTGGCATCGCCTGCGTCGCTTCGACAACAAGATACTCGAGGCTGTCTGTTACGATATACGGAGTCCCATGTTCAGGCATTGGATATCTGTCCACATGGACAAGAACAAAAAGTGACAACATATACTGTATGGCGATATTTTTACGGACGTGGTTGCACCCCTTTTACAGGTGTAACTACATATTTTAAGTGTTAATTTTTAATTTTTCTTTTTTAAACTTAAATTTAATATAATTTTAAGCTCATTCAATTGTTTGCCTATGGGTTTTTATACCTGCAATAAACGACTTTATTATTATTATTATAATTATTATTACAGAAGTACAAAAGTCATTAAAAAAATTGAAATTGCACTTTGTCACTCTGTAGGTAACTTTAGAGGCTCGTCAGTATCTTTGCTTGCTCTCTTCGCTCGTAGTCTTCTTCTAGACGAAATGGCAATAGAAAACCTTAAGCCAATGCGTAGTTAGTCTAAAGTGGTCGCCAGACTCTTAAGGCTTTTGGCTTTGCTCGGACAATAACCGTACCTACAAGTACTGACTGACGTACCACTGACGCCCAATATGACATTTAAATAAATAGACTTTCGTTCGTGGCAATAAAGTTCATTTTATCATGCACAGCGAAGCGCAACTTATCTTCTTAAATATGTAGAAGGGTTGAACGCGATCAAGCAGGCAAGAGAAGATGGCTGTCGCTTTCACAGGTTAGGTAAAAGAGGCCTTTTACGAAAGGCTCGATGCTAGCAGGTTGTATATACTGTATAGGTTTGTTATATAAAATGGCTAGCTGTTGCCCGCAACTTCGTTCGCGTTTAAAAAAACCAGTATCCATAAACCATCCTCGTGATATACTGTAAATGATTATCAAATTATGAATAACTAGATGCGCCCCGCGGTTTCACCCGCGGTTAAAAAGTATCCTATGTGCTA
Organism: Peribatodes rhomboidaria; assembly: GCA_911728515.1. NCBI lineage: Eukaryota > Metazoa > Arthropoda > Insecta > Lepidoptera > Geometridae > Peribatodes > Peribatodes rhomboidaria. The sequence continues at coordinate 2,190,207 of OU452192.1, read as the reverse complement.
TTCTAGACTATAATCTATCTCTGTGCCAAATTTCATCCAGATCTGTTCAGCCGTTCTGGCGTGAAAGAGTAACAAACATCCATCCATCCATCCATCCATCAATCCATCCATCCATACATACATACAAACTTTCGCGTTTATAATATTAGTAGGATAATCCGTTACCAAAGAGATCAGAGTCCAACATAAAAAAAAATACTGGCTGGTTGTGAGCGCGTTTTCATTTTAGCACCAACTACGTACTATTCTGTGATGTTGTCTGACGCATTTGGTAAGCGGCGCGTTATTTTTTATTAATCTATAGAATTTCATGACAAAAAAAAAATCTGAAAAAAATATCCAAAAGCCTTCCTTGTGATATACTGTAACTATTCATCTAATTTCGTCAAGATCCGTTCAGCCGTTTAGCAGTGAAAAGCCTACAAACAGACAGACAGAGTAACTTTCGATTTTATAATTAGTAAGGATAGCACCTGCTAGCATCGATGCTAGCAGGTTGTACATATATACTACTAGCTGTCACCCCGCGACTTCGTTCGCGTTTATTATTTATATATATATATATATATATATTTAAACTATCCTATCTCTCAAGTTGGATCGAACTGCACATGGTGTGCGAATTTTTTTTTTTTTTTATGTAGAATAGGTCGGCGTTTGACCACCAACTCGCCTGATGTTAAGCGACGTTGTGGTCTAAGATGGAGCACGACGACCTATACGTACTTATTCACTCTAGCCTTGAAGTTTTGTAGAGTGAAGAAGTACAAAGACGGCAGTGAGTGAGGCGCTACAAGTGCGCTACTGCTCAGACCCGTCTTCGGTTGTCTTCGTTTTATTATAATCGGTTAAGTGGTTTAGGAGTTCATTGAGGACAAACATTGTGACACGAGATTTATATATATTAAGATATTTCAATTCAATTTCAAATAATTTATTATCACAAAGACATTATGTCACTTACGCGGTAACATTACTACCTTAAATGCAATTGAGTCGTCGTCGTACCGACTAAGTACAAATAAAAATAACATTTTTTTTTTAACCTTGTTTCACGCTTAAGATTAATTAAAGTAATGATTGATCTGCAATAATGTGATCACCCAAAGATTTTTTAAAAGCGTGAAATAAGTTTACATTTTTTATATGTGAGGGTAGCGAGTTGTAAAGTCTTGCGCCCTCAGTTATAAGCATTGTTTTGCCGTAATTAGTTCGGTGCCTCGGAATGACAAGTGTAAACTATTTCTGAAGGGACGGTATTCAAAACCACCTTAATGTAAATGTAATCAACTAATACTTCTAATAATCCAAACCATGTACAATATGTAGGTAATTCCAATATGAATCTAATGGACACCAAGATCAATACTTCAGAAAGACACCCAAGAAAAACACTACGAGGTCCGACCTCTTCCGTGCTCCAGCGAGAAGTGCCGGTTGGACGGGGCGGGCGACTCAGGCGCTACTCCTTCATTCCTTACGCTACATTCATTCATTCATTCATTCAATACATTCCTTTGACAGTTCGCTCGCAAAACGTCACACAGCAGACCATAGACTGCATTCTTTTGTATGTGTTGCTAACACAAGATAGTTAGCTCGCCGAGTTCGGCGGTTAACAACATTTTTTTGTTTTGTAAACGTTATATTGGTGTGAATATTTTTAGCCAAGGTTTTTCGAATAAAGATACATAATTATGTTATATTTATATAGTTTTTTGATGTTCATTATTTTTGTTTCATTGTAAATTTTCTTAGTTGATGTTAGGTAGTGATAGTTGAAGAGTGTTTTAATGATTTTATTTTGTAATCTCTGTAGTTTACTTATTCTAGTTTTGACAGCACACCCCCAAACTTCTATTAGGTATAATAGATACCGTTTGACTAGAGCATTGTAGATTGTGATTCGTAATTTACGTGGAATGCATTGAACAATATTACGGAGTGCACCGCGTACTGCTGTTAGTTTTCGTTGTATGTGTTCGATATGGATGTTCCAAGTCAATTGAGAGATATATAGGTTTATTATATAAAATCATTCACGTTCGCGATGACCCCATGACCTTCTGAAAGAGCCATGACGCATTTCAAGACGGCGTGCATCATTACATTCAAATAAAACTATTAAAATGTCCTAGCAAAAATACTACCACAGACCATATAAGTGATTGACAGCTCTTACTCTCCCACGAAAACAATTTGTCAAGGGGTTGGCCGGTAGACACCGGTAGATAGTTTAGAAGGCGCTTGCGTAGCTTGTGTAATTTCATAGAGAGTTCGTTATTGAAAAATTTCATTTAGACAAAATATCATGACGACAAAATTTCTAAAACAGTGTATCACCCAACTTTTGTCACCGGTGGCTCATCTACATCGAGAGATAACTTCACTGCATTCGCGATCATCTGGTTTTATTACCTTTACAATCATTTAATTATGTAATTGCAGAATGCAACGTTGTGTCGATAAGAACGATAATTTTGTAATTAATTTTTATTTTATTGTAGTTTTTCGTCGTTTATTACTAAATCGTTACCATGAGTTTAGTATTTTTTATTAGTAACGTCACTCACATCACTGTGCCATTTAAACATAGAAGAGTCGCTTTTACAAATAAATAAATATTCGGGACACTTGCACACAGTGTCGTCAGACCCCAAACTAAGCAATGCTTGTACTATGGCGGCCATACTGATATACATCCATAGATATTTTTAAATACATATATACACCCAGACAAAGAACAAACACAAATGTTCATCACATAAATGTTTGTCCTAGCTGGGAATCGAACCCACGCCCCAGGGTCAGAAGGCAAGTTCACTATCAACTGAGCCACCGAGGTAGTCACCCTAGTAAATAAGTGTGCCTATTACATTACACGATTTCTCGTGTCAACTATTTCTGAAAGGACGGTATTCAAAACTCTTAAATGTAAACAACTAATACTTCTAATAATCCAAACCATGTACAATATGTGGGTAATTTTAGTATGAATCGAATGGACACCAAGATCAATACGACAGAAAGACACCAAAGAAATATAATACGAGATCCGTCCTCTTCCGTGCTCCAGCGAAAAGTGCCGGTTGGCGGGGCGGGCGACTCAGGCGCTACTCCACTGACATTCCTTTGACAGTTCGCTCGGAAAACGTCACACAGCAGAGCATAGACAGCATATTTTTGTATGTGTTGCTAACACTCGGACCTTGTCTATAGTGTCCCTGCCTGAAGCAGAGGTCGTACGTAGTTGTACCCGCTCCGCCGTCCGATTTAGGGTCCCTGACTCCGTGTCTTATTACACTACCCTGTCTTGCGGGCAGGAACCGAGGAATTGCGTAATGTAATGCGTCACTTGTAAAGGTCAGGTTGAAAGTAAGCATTTATTACACAACTTATGTTTATTATGCATACATATTCATTTCAATAAGTAACATTATTAAATGACAAACAGAAAACCCGACTGCAAAATGTTGTACCTATGTCACTTCCACTATCAAGATGATTCAAATGACACCTCACATGACGAAATACATCAAGCTGTTTAGGCTGTAGGGCGTGCCAAAGAAACCTCATACATACATAACCACATACATATGTACATACATACACTTGAAAAACATAACTCTACTTCTTGCGCAGTCGGGTAAAATCGTCATTGTTTTGTTTCAATCCATTTCCAATAAGTTTAAATTCTGTCGATTATCAAAATATTTGGACCATTCAATACAATAATTACTTCCTAGTTCAACTGACCAAGAGAGGCCTATACTCAGCGATCACAAACCATATAACCATTTGACAGCCCGTCTATTTCACTCTCACGAAAATGATGTCCTTAAAATAGCTTAAACTCATCACGACAAGGAAATCATTTCGTTAATGCTAATGATGATATTCTGAACGATACAGATCGTCTTTGTGATTTACGTCATTTTTATTTAAGTACCTGGTTCTGGAATTTACCTAAACAGGGCTGGCCAAGCGCGGTCCGTATTCTGTTCTGTGCGGCCCGCGACGCGATGTACGTGATACATGCAGAATAAAATCATGATAGGTACAGGCTGCAAACGTCTAGCAACATGTTACTTTGATCTGTCTGTCATAAACATTTTCGATCGAGCGAGCCTTATCGAGCGAAGCGTCTCTACTTCAGCTTCGACAAAAATGCTTTCGTATGTTAGAATTCTGTCCGGATTTCTGTCGTCCTCAAACGATTCTCGTGAAAATTGTGTTTTAAAAAAATCGTATCACGTTTCAATATACCACTTTAATGAACAACAAAAAACTGACTCGGCAAAAAAAATCTGGAGAATGGAAAAGAGGACAGACGCCGGCCGCGCCGTCTCCAGCTCACAGAGTCACCAGTAAAAATAGTAGCATCCAGCAATTTAAGTGCTACACATTTTTTTAAACTAGCTAACTGTATATGTTCATCCATGGGGGCTGGTTTGGGGGCTGAGCTACCTACGTCCGTAGGAGTGTACTCTTTTCTGATTCCCTACACGTGGTCCCCGAGTAGTGCTAACCGGTGGCAGGCTTCGGCCGTGGCTAGTTACCACCCACCGGACCAAGCCATGCCGTGAAATGACGTAACCGTTCCGAAGACGGGTCTGAGCAGTAGCGCATTTGTAGCGCCTCACTCAACTGCCGTCTTTGTACTTCTTCACTCTACAAAACTTCAAAGCTAGAGTGAATAAGTACCTTATAGGTCGTTGTGCTTCATCTTAGACCACAACGTCGCTTAACATCAGGCGATTTGGTGAACAAACGCCGACCTTATTCTAAATTTAAAAAAAAATGGATTTAAGTTACCTCCGTACAAAATTTCCTCCAAATCCAAGCAAGGCAAACAACAAAAGGAAGTCAAACGCAAGCATATTGAATAAAAAAATTCGTCAAGCTATTTAATAATACAGAAGTAAACATATACACTTACAAACTACAAATAAAAAATTAGCAAGTTTCATACTCATATCTATACTCATCTCTGCGACCCGCTAATTAGTCATAGTTTGCATTGCGGCCCGTAAACGATTTTGGTACGGACAGCCCTGGGTTTATAAGTATTTTACAGTTGTCATTATAGTAAAAAGAAATAAAAAAAACAATAGCTAGGAATTTTGCAAAAAGACCAATAGCCAATGAGAAAGAAAATGATCGGAAATAACGGCGCGCTAAGGAGACCAGCGGTGCTATTCACAATCATTCGGAAACGTTTCCGATCGGATCCCACAAATTTCAAACTCAAATTGTCCGAATCTCAGTCTACTTTTATACATTTTGGAATAGGGAATCAAGTATAATTCCGATCGGAAGAATGAATCACGTTTCAAATCTTATGAATACGGACTGAGATTCGATTAATTTGAGTTTAAAATTATTTGAATCCAAACGGAAACGTTCCCGAATGATTGTGAATAGCAATGCTGGGGTGCGAGCAGGGACATTTAAGAGTCCGGCGACCACTTTAGACTAACTTCGCATTGGCTTAAAGTTTTCTATAGCCATTTCGTCTAGAAGAAGGCTACGAGCGAAGTGAGCAAGTAATGATAATGACGAGCCTCTAAAGTTACCTACAGAGTGACAAAGTGCAATTACAATTATTTTTATGACTTCTGCACTTCTCTGATCATTCTTAAATAACTAAGAATGTCCCTTGTATTACGAATTCATTTAAAATCTAATGTTGTAGACCACCTCCCTATGTAAAGGGATTTTTGATTTGCTTTGTATATCTATCGAATAAATCGGTCAAAGTGACCCCTTACAAATGCAGATATTTTTCATAGCTCTATATTCGCTAGAGAACGTTTAAAAAAAACCAAGAACATAGGGGCGGAGATATAGTTCATTTAATTGTACATGCTAAATTTCATCATAAGCTGACAAATGGTTTTCAAGAAATTTGAGAAGCGCGTTTGTATGGAAATTTCAGAGCGTCGCGAGCCTCTTAAGTTTATTAGTTACAAACATACAAAAATATAAAAAAACCCTCTTTATAACAGTAGTGGTATAAAGAGGGTGTTATAGTGTTATATACTGGCGTTCCATCAGTCCTAGAACCTAGTGGACTGATGCGAGACGACGGCAAAAGACCCGACGGGATGACACTAATCCCTTGGAAGGTGGGACGCCCACTAGTGTGGGATGCCACTTGTGTGGACACACTAGCTCCGTCTCACCTCCCGGGGACCACTGTCCAAGCCGGCGCCGCCGCTGCCAAGGCCGAGAACCTCAAACGGCACAAATATTCGCGTTTAGACCGTGTCTACATGTTTGTGCCGTTTGCGGTGGAAACTTTAGGTCTGTGGGGCCCAGCGGCCCTATCTCTTTACAGGGACCTGGCTTAACGGTTGGTGGAGGCGTCAGGTGTTCAGAATGCTGGCATTTATTTCGGCCAGAAATTGAGCATTGCCATCCAGCGGGGCAATGCTGCTAGCATTCTGGGCACCTTTCCCTCTGCCAACGGGCTTTTAGATTAGTTCTAGTTTTTAGTTAATATTTTAAGTTTTTATTTTTATTTTTTTTATTTAAGTACGAATTACTAATAAAATATTTATTTAGTAAATGAAATACATAAAAAAAAAAAATTATATTATGTAAATAATTGTAAACAGTGCAAAATCATGTTCACGCTACTGGCGGAGTATATTACAGTAGTGTAGGTTCGAATTAGGAAGTAGGAAGCAGGATACATCGTAGAATAACCAAAAACCAAGGCGAAAAAAGTTAAACAAACTTCCTCTCTGTGTGAAAAAATATTTCCAAACAATGGCCAGATGCTAGATTTACCTAAACCTGTTTACCTAACTTGAAAAATACTACGTTTTTTTAAAAAAACGCCGAAAAATATCTAGATAGGACAATTGCTGAAATCGCCGACAGTCCTACATCTCCCTGCGACATATTTTTTTTTATTAGTACTAATATTAAACCGTAATGTGGAAGACATCAGTCGTATCGTCAGTTGTGTACGCGACTTCACCAGTGCAGTGTCCAAGTTGGAACTATTGAAGTGTTTTTTTAACGAATAAAAGTAAGTGGATAATTTATGAGGTAACGTTGCCTGCCTTTTGGGTACTTCACCCGCGGATACTGCCTTGAGCTCTGTCTATTATTTGTAATTTGTTTTGTGTTTATCCGCATGGAAGCTCATTCACATACATTACGAGTATTATCGATCGGTAGAAATCGCACATTGTACGTTTTTAACCGACTACGCAAGAAGGGGGGTTGTGTTTTTCTAGTGTATGTATGTATGTTTGTATGAGGTGTCATTTGAATCGTCTTAATAGCAGAAGTGACACAGGGTACAATATTTTTCAGTCGGGTTTTTAACCGACGAAAAGAAGGAGGTTTACAAGTCGACGTGTTAATTTTTTTTATGTGCGCCCTCTTAACGTGCACGAGTGTGGGCAAATGATACAAACATTAGGAAATGCTACTTTTCGTGTTCTCTACAAAACTCGACTTAAAGTTTCAGTAAAGCATCCACGGCTTTACGGAAAGGGGAGAGATTCATCTCATTTTTCATCTACCTCTTCTCTGTCATCATCATCTTAGATTTAGTAACACATGTGAAAAAATGTATTTTCATTACTAAGTTAGGCATTAAGGACTTTGTATCCAGTTGCCAATAAATTAAAAAAAAAAATAAGCAACGGTGATCGCTTACCATCAGGCGGTCCGTTAGCTTGATTGCCATGTAGTCATTAAAAAAAAATAACACTAATATTATCAAGAGGAAAGTTTTGCATATTTGTATGTAATGAATAAACCCAAAAACCACTGATCCGATTTCAAAATTTCTTTTACCATTAGAAAGCTACATTATCCCTGAGTGACAAAGGCTATGAAACGCGATCGAAGCCGCGGGCAAAGAGTTAGTGTTACAATAAAATCGCAACTTCGTATCAAGTTTGACGTGCCGGTGTGTGTGCGTGTGTGTGTAGGTATGTGTTACAATAAAAAAAACTGTCTTCCCGTGATTTGAATTGGACTTTGTATAAAATGAGACCAATCTGTAAGTACGAGTATATCGGAAATAAAAAAAGAATTTTCGAAATCGCTTCATAAATGCGGTTACGAACGTTAAAGAAAACAAGCGAATTGAGAACCTCCTCCTTTTTGAAGTCGGTTAATAAGAAAGTTAGTGACAATTCTGATCCTAACTAATATTATAAATGCGAAAAAGTGAGTTTGTTCGTTTGTTTGTTTGTTTGTTTGTAACGCTTTCACGTCTCAACTACTCAACCAATCGTCTTGAAATTTTGCATACATGTTGTCTGGGGTACAGAAAAGGACATAGGCTACTTTTTATCTCGAAAAAATCAACGGTTTCTGTGGGACCGCGTAACTGTATAACTATATATAGGCTATACAGGGTATACTATTAAGGGGGTACAAGTTCGCTCTTTAACTGTGATTTCGCTGATTTTGCTCATATTCTGGTTTAAAAAATGTGTTTGCATAAACTCCTTTTTCGCCAAAGGATGATGGCCAAAACGTACCTCAATACTATTTCGTGACCATGGATACAGAGCCATTCAGTCGGAATAAGACCTACATTTGCCCTACTCGAGTGTAGGGCAAATGTAGGTCTTGCACATTTAAGAATACTTAATACTTTAATTAATAATCCATTATATTAGGTACATAAAAAAATCAACAATGGACGCGTGTGCTAAAATGTCCCAAATATATCTTATCTTATATCTTTAAATGAGCAATTCTTGTATATATATAATGTATATAATTGGAATCTCGGAATCGGCTCCAACGATTTTCATACAATTTAGTATATAGGGGGTTTCGGGGGCGATAAATCGATCTAGCTAGGAATCATTTTTAGAAAATGTCATTTTATTCGTGTTTTATCGATAATCAACTTAAACATAAACTTGGAAGAAAAATAACAAAAAGGAGGCGTTTGAGTAGTCTCAACTGAAAAATATGACTCTTCCTGACATCTATTAGCGAATAATAATACTATTTTTTGAGAGCAACTAATTGCTTTAACGACACAACAGCAGATGGCGTTGTTAGGTAACACGAAGTCAATGAGTGTTTGCTTTGAGGTTAGACTAAAATAATTAAATAATAATTATTTAAAAAAAAAATACCGAGCAAAGCTCGGGCATCCAGGTACTATTTATTTACTGATACAGGTTAAGGAAAATAACAATAAATCATATCTCCGCCAAAACAAAAAAAAAAAAAAAAAAACTGAATCGACAAAAAATATGACGTAAGTAATTACCAAACCTGCTCACAAAATTTCATGAGAATCTGTTGATAAATGCGACCTGTAAAATAGAAAAGCTAGACATTCGAACATCCAGATAACCGAAAGCATTTATGCCGAAGATGAAGCAGAGACGCTTCGCTCGCGCCGCTCCACACATGTCGAAATCCATCAAGCTGTTTAGATTGTAGTGCGTGCCAAAGAAACCTCACACATACATACATACATACATACATACATACACAACCCTTCTTGCACAGTCGGCTAAAATATGGCTCGTCTAGGAACAGCCAAAGCAAACAAAGCTAATTACTTGTAGCCAATCTCAGATCAACCTAGAGGAAAAGATGGAACACTGCGTTATATCTCGCTGAAGCCACTTCTTTATTAAACTTGTGTGCGTGGTAATGTTGCCATGAAAAACATTTACAATTGCACGAAAACTAATATTAATTCTCAATCTCTACGTTAGCCATTTCCGTTCCAATACACAACCTTAGTAGATTTAATATTCTAAAACTGGACATATTTGTAAGAGTTTAATGTTACGGCTTTTTCAAAATTGACTTTTAAAAAAACTGCACAGTTTTTAAAAAGAACCTCAAAATGTAGTCCTGGCCAGACTTTTATAATGCACTATGTAGGTATATTTATTTCCACGAAATTATACCATAAATCAATGAACATAATGACCAACCGAGTAGCGTAGTTTCTTGCGTCCATGTTTGCTTGTTGTGTACATATACGACGGTAGCGTAGTTTTTGGATGGTTTTTGGCTTCACCTAAATCATACGCCGTGCGCCGTCTTATTCTCTAGCTTGATCTGAGTAGCCAGTTAATAATGGCTATGTTAATTAACTTTGTATTAAGTACTTGAATTTACAGCACTCTTAATTAAGTATGATTGCACTTCTTGTAATAAGCTTATAACAACAGTTTCTATTTCTAATAATTGTTTTTCATGAACATATGTATTTACTAGTTTTGAAATAATTTCTTCGTCAAATCAAAGCTAATCGACACTGCACTAGCTAATTACGAGAACTCGCAAATAAGGTGAGTTGGAGAAAATAAAACGGTTATTTGACGAGATGAGTATAAGTAACACCCAGACAGAACAAACACAAATTTTCATCACACGAATATTTGCCCTAGGTGGGAATCGAAACCACGCCCTCTAGCTCAGAAGGTAGATTCACTACCGCTGAGCCACCGAGGCAGTTTTAGATACTTGATTCTTTTTAACCGCGGGTCACAGCTTCACTACATAGTATAAAACAAAGTCGCTTTCTCTGTCCCTATGTCCCTTTGTATGCTTAAATCTTTAAAACTACGCAACGGATTTTGATGCGGTTTTTTAAATAGATAGAGTAATTCAAGATGAAGGTTTATGTGTATAATAATATCCATTAAATAGTGGAGAAATACTGTTATTTTTGAGGTTTCTAATGTGATGTTAGTAGGCTATATATGTTATACCCGTGCGAGCCAGAGCGGGCCGCTATGTTTTTATATACAACGTTCACGGTTGTTCTGTAGTGCATTTAGTATCAGCATTGCACCCGTGCGAAGCCGGGGCGGGTCGCTAGTGTATTATAAATGTAAAAGGTTGGATTGATATGATATTTGTTACTCAATCACGCCATGACGGCTGAACGGATATAGGTGAAATTTGTCAAAAAGATAGATTATAATCTCGAATGGCACATAGGATACTTTTTATCCGCGGGTGAAACTGCGAGGCGCAGCTAGTATTATAAATACGAAAGTTTGAAATGATATGGATTGATTGATCTGGATGAAACTTAGCACAGAGATAGATTATAGTCTGGAATAACACATAGGACACTTTATAACCGCTTAACCGCGATTGAAAGCGTGGGGCGCAGCTAGTCCTACTAATATTATAAACGCGAAAGTTTGTAAGAATGGATGGATAGATGGATGGATGTTTGTTACTCTTTCACGACAGAACGGCTAAACAGATCTGGATGAAATTTGGCACAGAGATAGATTATAGTCTAGAATAGCACATAGGATACTTTGGAACCGCGGGTGAACCCGCGGGGCGCAGCTAGTTATAAATAATGTTTGAATAAAAACACAGCCCATCAAAAAAATGTCGTGCAGACAAATTATGTCCTATGAAAACGAAAAAACCTAACCAATGATCCTTATTCACCGCAATTTCGTAATTTTGTACAATTTTCTTAAATTATCGAGTTAGCATATGAAATAGCTGCTCAACAACATAATATGCCACGTTTAAATTGACCGAGCGTAGCAAGAGCGTAGCAAGGCTCCCAGAGTCGTCTGGGATACTGACCCTGTGCGATATTGACCCTTCATGTAACGCTATGACTTAATAATATTTTTAATTTATTTTAATTGTATTTTAATTTAATAATGTTGTAACCGAAAGAATAATAAAAATCCATAGTATTGACTAAAAAAATATAGGAGGGTACATTTAAAATTTAATATTAGGTCCTTACGTATGAAATTGGCGTTTTGTACGGGAGGAATAAAAAGTCGTTTTTTTTTGTAAAATATATTTAATTAATCAAAGTATGCAAAGTTGTTATCTATGCACTTTTGCCATCTTATGGGTAGTTCATTGATCCCTTTACTATAAAAACCATGGGGGCGAGAATCAATAAACTCTTTGAAGGCGGTTTGGACTGCTGCATCGGAGTGGAATTTTTTTCCTTGTAAGAAGTTGTCCAAATTCCGGAAGAAATGGTAATCTGTTGGAGCAAGGTCCGGGGAGTTCGGTGGATGTCGCAGACATTCCAATTGTAGCTCAGCTAACTTAGTGGTTGTTTGTTATGCAGTGTGTGGTCTTGCGTTGTCGTGAAGCAGCAGTGGCCTAGAGCGATTGACCAATCTCGGTTGTTTAACAGCTAGTTCTTCCTTCATGGTTTGCAGTTGCTGACAATAGATATCTGCCGTAATCGTTTGGCCAGATTTAAGAAAGCTGTAGTGAACGACACCGGCGCTAGTCCACCAAACACTTACAAGTAACTTTTTCTGAGTCAATTTTCGTTTAGGGCAGGATTTGGCTGGGTCTCCAGGGTTCAGCCATTGCGATGAGCGCTTTCGATTATCGTACAATATCCACTTTTCATCACAAGTAATGATTCGATTTAAAATCCCTTCATTATTGTGTCGGTTGAGCAAAGTAACACAGCAGGCGACCCGTGTTTGCAAGTTCGATTCACTCAATTCATGAGGTACCCATCGTTCGAGTTTTTTTACTTTCCCGATTTGCTTCAAGTGGATTAATACAGTTTTGTCACTTACCCCGAAGCCTGCTGCTATCTCTGAAGTGCTTTGTGATGGATCCGCTTCCACAATAGCCTTTAATTCTTCGTTTTTCACTTTGATCTCCGGCCGTCCACGGGGTTGGTTCTTAAGGTCGAAATTTCCAGAATGAAAACGTTGAAACCAAAAACGTACCATGCTATCTTTAGCGACACCAGCGCCGTACACATCATTAATTCTTCGAGCTGTTTCTGCAGCACTGGTGCCACGGTAGAACTCGTACTCGTAAATATACCGATATTTCATGTTTTCCATTGCGCGGTAATAAGCGACGCCAAAGAAAAAATAATGAGGAAAATAACAAATGAATGACAGTATTCCAAAGAAAAAAAAACCAGCTAAATGAATTTATTAATTTGAATTTCGAATTCTTAACCAAAGAGGAGATATTTCAGATCAAATTGATCAGTACGACAAAACGCCAATTTCATACGTAAGGACCATATGAACCTGACCGGTTAAGAGGGGAGATACGAGTATAGGGGCGTGAGAGGTGCTACTAGCTGCGCCCTGCGGTTTTACTTGTGTTTCCACAGAAACGTTATTTACTTCCGGATGCAAAGTATGGCGATAAATAAAAAAATATCTATAGCGATGATAGCCTAGTCGGAGAAGACTCGCCTGACAAGCCAGAGGGAGCGGATTCGATCCCGGCCGAAGGCACGCTCCAATTTGTTCATTGTGTGAACATATGTGCGTATTTAATGTCATCTGCTACATAACTGGAGCCCAGTGTATGGCGATAGGCTCGCGCCCTGTCACATTTGTAACTGAATATCGTCCGGCGAAGTGTGGGTGTTCTACACCTCTGCCAGCCCCCTCGGGGGAAAGGCGTGAAGAAGTGAAAAACAACCCTATTTATTTTTCTGTAAGTATATATCCCTTCAAGCTAGTATGAAAAATGTTATGATTATCGGTTGAGTGGTTAAAGCGTGAAAGCGCAACAAACAAACAAACGAACCAGCCTTTCACTTTTATAATATTAGTTAGTATGATTAGGAAATGAACATTATGATTATGCCCACATTTAACTAAATTATATTTCATACTTACTGTTCTTCGCGATGTTACCTGCAGTTAAAAAGTGAACAGTCTATGTGCTGTTCCAGACTATAATCTATCTCTGTGCCAAATTTCATTTAGAACCGTTTAGCCGTTCTGGCGTAATTGTCCAACAAACATCCATCCAAACTTTCGCATTAATGATATTAGTGTGATTAGTGTAAACAATTAAATTTTTTACTGTGTGAACGACAGAGCGCATAACGTATTAAATATACGACACCTGCACGAATTTAAATAATTAAAGACACAAGAAATTGCACAACTTATTTATTAAAATTTATGCAACGGTTCTCACATAACATTACAATGAAAATTCTCTAACATAAGTACTAAAATTCGATTCTTTTTAAATGTATTCTTTTTTTATAACCAGTTATAACAATGTAGATACCTATTTTTCTTGTAAAAATACATACTCGTACATATACGAGTATGTTCGGTTCTGCGTCATTATAATTGAAATTCATTAGTTTAATTTTTAAACCCCGACGCAAAAAGGACAGGGTGTTATAAGTTTGACGTGACTGTGTGTGTGTGTTTGTGTCTGTGTGGCATTGTAACTGCCTTCGAACGGACGAACTGATTTTTTCGTTGTTGTATCATTAGTCGGTCGGTAAAAGGTTAGTAAGTCGTGTTCTTAGCTATATTTGATGCAAATCGTTTTTTTTTTAAAAATTTTAATTTATACTTGTGTACATTTGCTTTTACATGATCTTCTCTTCTCTACATAGTATAAAACAAAGTCGTTCTCCGGTCTGTCTGTCTCTCTGTCTGTATAAACGCTAACTCTTAAACCACGCATCAGATTTGAATCGGTTTTCTTAGATAGGTAATCTTTTTCTAAGGTTTAAAGGGACCGTGCGAAGTTGGGGCGGGTCGCTAGGTCGCCGCGGTCGTGTGTGAGAGTGTTCCCGTTGTCCCGACATTTTGCGGCGAGGTGGAACACCCTTGGGTTTTTAGTGGGTAGGCCGTCAGTGGCGGGATTCCCACATAACCACTCTGTGCCCGCCCCGGGGCTGTTGGTGGTATCCATAAAGGATTTTCCCAAGGTGAAAAAAAAAATATAAAAAAAAGGGTCGCTAGCTTCATAGGAATTAATTTTCTCTCACACTTTGTGTGTAGCCAAAGACAATATAACATATCGTTTACCTTTAAAAACCTTTGATCTCCGACGTCAATGAGCGGTGTTATAAGTTTAATAAAACGTGTGTATCTGTGTGTCTGTCTGTGGCATCTTAAGGGTCCGGCAAATGTTTGGCTCAATTTGCATTGGCCACAGGTTTTATTACTACTTTTTTTTTTTTTACTATTGACGTTTCGTCTAGAAGGAGCGAAGGGAGCAAAGTAAAGACACTGACGAGCCTCTAAAGTTATCTATAGAGTGAGAAATTAAAGTTTTTAAATAACACAACATATCGTCACGCCTTTCCCCAAGAGGGCTGGCAGAGATGTAATACAACACCCACATTTCGCCGGACGATATTCAGTCCCAAATGTGACAGGAACGAGCCTTTCGCCATACACCGGGCTCTAGTCATGTAGCAGATGACATACGAGTACAATACGCACATATGTTCACACAAAGAACAAATTGGTGCGTGCCGTCGGCTGGGTTCGAACCCGCTCCTTCTGGCTTGAGAGGCGGACCTTCTCCCAACTAGGCTGCCATCGCTTCTTTTTAAATCATTCTTAAATATCTAGAATTTCCCTTTTATGTTATCCCGTGGATTAATTTAACCGCTAATGATGTAGACAACGTCCCTATGGAAAGAGATTTTTGATTTGTTTTGTGGATTTGTTAAATTAACTAGTCAAAAGTGACCCCTTACAAATGCATATATTTCTCATAGCTTTATTTTCTAATATAGTCATATCTAGTGATGCGAGTGTTCACTTAAAATATTCGTTCTAAAAATCACAAGTAATTTTAAAATTGTGTCGTTTCCAGACAATGCCTCCTTACCGGGCCGAGCCGAGCCCTCTTCTCGCAGAAGAAGAGACGGAGACGAAGCTAGTGGCGCCACAGGCGGCGCCGCGGAAATACCAAATCATCAAGACGAACCTAGTGACGTTCGGATATGGCCATCTAGCCGCGTTGTACGGACTTTATTTGTGCTTCACTGAAGCTAAGTGGCAGACCATTCTGATGTGTAAGAGTTTTTTTTATTTGCATTCTTAAACATTTCTTTTATTTGATTCTTTATTTCAAATGTTGACTTTGACTCTCTCATGCTCAGAAAATTGATACGCTATTTATCTATCTATCTATGTGTCTGTCTGTATGTCTGTTGATCAGATGTACATAGATGTAAAGTCTTAATATGCAAAATGGCAACTGGAAAACAAGGCTTAGATCAAGTGTAAGCCTTGTTTCGCTGTCAGTCGCTCTGTGATCGCGTCGGTGTCACGACGCCTAAACGTGCTAAAACATTTTAGCAAATCTTCAACGTGATTACGGAATGTTATGGCTTACTTTTAAATGAAGTTATATGTATTTGATTATTTTTAATAGAACGTTGGTGAACATACATAAACAAATATAAATGTCGATGCGGTGCTACTTTAGAGGCCTGATTTTCATTGAGACACGACATCTATGTATATCTGATCGAAGGAGATAACAAATAATTCCTTCTGTTCCAGCCCTCATCATTTTCGTGATGTCGTCTATAGGCGTGACCGCGGGCGCGCACAGGTTATGGTCCCACAAGAGTTACAAGGCCAAAACGCCGCTGCAGATAATCCTAATGGTGATGAACACCTTCGCCTTTCAGAACTCGGCTATACACTGGGTGCGAGAGCATAGGCTGCATCACAAGTACTCGTGAGTAGCATCATTATCATTCCCAATCTAGGTTGTGGACCCAAGAAGATACCAACGTGTGTATCAACAATAAATGTTTAAAAAAATATGCCTCTCAGTTTTTTGCCTGTTCTTCTTAGTGGCTCTTTTTCCGAACAGTAGGCTGAGTCAGTTTTGTAACTTTGTCGTTCATAAGTGTATTTTCGATACCAAATTGCATACGGCCAAGATACCAATGTGATGGTGTGTGAAAGTGGTTGAAGTGTCATACAGTAATGAGGTTCAATATTGCCCATTTCAAATTGAAGCCAAGCTTGGACCCAAAGTTGAACCAATGTGAGGGCACTGCATTATGCTCCACCTTGAGCTATAAAAATTGAATTCAACGTGATTGTAACACATTTTGTTTTGATGAGGTGTTTCTTTGCCGACAAAGTCAAGATGTCTTTATTCAATTGGACATCGAAGAGACACTTATGAAGTCGAAGTTTTATAATAGACTCACATATGAATGTTTGCCCAAGCTCAGAAGCCAGCTTTACTACCAACTGAGCCACCGAGGCAATCAACAGCAGGTTTAGCGGACGGCTAAAGGTTTTGAATGTTTGTAACTTTTGATTCTAGCGACACGGACGCCGACCCACACAACGCGACCCGGGGCTTCTTCTACTCCCACATCGGATGGCTTCTAGTAAAGAAGCATCCCGAGGTGAAGAAGAGAGGGAAGACCATCGATATGTCCGACATATACGCCAACCCGGTGCTACAGTTCCAGAAGAAGTAAGTCTCAATGTGAGGAAACAGATATGTCCGAGAAGAATGATTCTCGGACATGTGATATCCACCAACCAGCACTGAGGCAGAGTAGGTAATGGCTCTATCACCCTCGACGTAGAGTAGGTTGGTGTCCCTGCAGTGAGACGTAAAGACTATAATGATGAAATCTCAATGAGACCGTGATGGCCGAGTGGATGGACGGCACTTTCCGATCCGGAGGTCGTGAGTTCTATCCTGGCGGGGCACCCACGGACTTTTCTCAAAAACAACAAAAAAATAATTAAAATTTTCGTTCGTCGAAATTTCGATGGTTTTATCCGTTCGGGAGCTACGATACCACAGACTTACACACACACACACACACATAGAGACACGTCAAACTTATAACACTCCGTCGTTTTTGCATCGGGGGTTAAAAATGAACTTAATGCTTTGACATAATATCCTTTAGTGTAGTCTTTTTTAGATCGGGCCACCCGCGTTTACCGGTCGCCGGCAGCTCGGCAAATCGATCTTCATGTCATAAAGTATTATATTTTTCATTTAGTAATACCATAGGTGTCTCCCATACAGACGCGGCCAATGGGCCGCCAGTGGCCGCCGATGCAAAAGTCCATTGGCCTGATCGCAAGGCCTGAGGCGCTGATCTTGCAAGTGGACGGACTTTTGACGGACGGATATTGGTCTGGTCAAAACTAACAACTATCAACTTGACTGCCTCAGTGGCTCAGTTGGTAGTGGACCTGCCTTCTGAGCTTGGGGGCGTGGGTTCGATTCCCACCTAGGGCAAACATTTATGTGATGAACGTTTGTGTTTGTTCTATGTCTGGGTGTTCATATCTATTTAAGTATGTATTTCAAGATATCTAAGTATGTATATCAGTCTCTGGCAGCCATAGTACAAGCTTTGCTTAGTTTGGGGTCAGGCGACCGTGTGTGGAAGTGTCCCGAATTTATTTATTTATTATCATTTTATTTCAGATACGCAATCCCCTTCATCGGTACAGTCTGCTTCGTCTTGCCCACGGTCCTCCCCGTCTTCCTCTGGGGAGAATGCCTCAAAGTGTCCTGGCACGTCGCTCTCCTACGCTACGTCACCAACCTACACACGACGTTCCTGGTCAACAGCGCAGCCCACCTGTGGGGCAACAAGCCCTACGACAAGAGCATAAAGCCTGCACAGAACAAGACGGTCTCATTTTTGGCATTTGGAGAGGTAATGTTTTTTCACCCCACAAGTTTAGAAAGATTCAGAAATCAGATTTCAGAATTTATTGATAACTCCTATAGTTACACGTCACGGTTGAATATTTATAATTAAAAACGAATGTCAGAACAATAATAATTGATAATTATGTCAAATATAAAATTAATTCATTAATGTCACACAGTTAAGTATAGTAAAAATAGTTAAATATTATGTGCAGCTATTATTTTACAAAATAATAATAGTTCGAAAATCTCTTATTTTAAAAGAAGCTTCAATGTCATAAAACATATTTTCTAGTAAACAAGCACTCAGCTTGGTTTTGAAGCACGCGGTAAAAGGCGCGTCCCGAACGGAAGTTGGTATACGGTTATATACACTGACCTCTTCGACTTGACGAGACGGTGAGAGGGGGTTACCAGATGGTCCTTCTTTTTATTCCTACGTAAATTGAACGTGCTATGGATGCCCGTACTATGATTCTGTTTGTCATTCGAAATCTGAGTGTAAAAGTGCATTTTATTCGCTAGCGTGGAACGTTTTTAAAACTGGAACCTTAATATAATCAAGACTGTATGAAACTGGCATTCACGACTGTATGGAAAAAACATCATTTTGAAAATTGTGTGTTTCGCTCAGTAGAAAAGTTATACGATGTCTTGTACCTTTAAAATCCTTGCTACTCTCAGGTTATGTTTAGCCTCAGCCTTGTGTTTGTCGACAGGGTCGCCCCTCGTCAAATTTGGGACTGAATATCGCCCGGCGATGTGTGGGCGTGTAATAGTCCCACTAGCCCCTTCTAGGGAAAGGCGTGACAATATGTTTTGTTATGTTATTGTTCCATCAATATCAGTACGGTTGTCATTTTCAAACGAACGAATAATATTTTTTTGCAAATTTCAGGGTTTCCACAACTACCACCACGTTTTCCCTTGGGACTACAAAACGGCGGAACTGGGAAACGATTGGCTGAACTTGACAACCCTATTCATTGACTTCTTCGCATGGATCGGATGGGCTTACGATCTGAAGACTGTACCCGATGAGGTTGTTTTGAACAGGGCGAAGCGGACGGGCGATGGAAGTTACGAAAATGAGGGTAGTTTATTGAGTGATCGTGATTTGAGGGAGGAGAGACAGTTTTTAGGGGATAACGAGCATGATTTGGAGGATAAAGATGATATTTTAAAAGATAACAGTCCCAACGGAGAAGCTAGAAAACATGATGTGGACGGAAATCGTGATAATTTAGGGGTGGAAAATATTATAGGGTATGTGGGAATTTTAGGGAATAAAGAACATATTTTGGGAGGTCACCGTCTTATTGGAGAGGATAAGAAATATAATTTAGAGGGAGACAGTGGTATCGCAGAAGCGAAAGGTTATAAAATGGACTGATGCAATAAAAAAGAAAATAAAACAGTACATAATTACAAGTGGTTTTTGATTTTTCATAATCCTAACTTATATTACTAGGTAGCTCTGTGAGCTGAAGACCTCGTGTAAACGTAAAAATCTTATATCCGAATATACGAAAGCATTTTTGCCGTAGCTAAAGAGACGTTTCGCTAACACTCGCTCGGTCGATAAATGCGAAAATGAGTGTGTTCGTTAGTTAGGTTGGTTAGGTTAAAAAACTAGTTGTCTTATATTTGAGTCATTTCAAATGTGCAGGGGTTTAACAAGGAGGTGTCTTGGGACCAATACTCTTCCCCATATACACAATTTTAACAGAGCACAGCGAGGTCTTAGAGTCTACCGGGACATTTCGACATTTGTTTGGCCGACGATAACTTAAATATCGTTGATCCGATCCGAATAATATTTTGAAGACATGTAGCTTATATCAGTAGAATGTTTAAATTCGTATTTAAGCTAAATTGGACGAGGGGTTGTAGTTTCCAGTCGAGGCGAACTAGCGAGTTTAAGCTAATTATCTAGTTTTACGGGTATTTTAGTAAATGTAGGTATGTGTGAACGGCCAAGTTAGTAATAGTCGACCTAGGCGAACGTATCTTGACCAAGTTGAAGACGTTATAAAGAAAGGCCAGGTCAGGTAACTGACGAGCGTGTATGAAAAATCTCATGGAAGTAGAACAAGCGAAAGATGTATGCCAGGATCGTAGCAAGTGGAGAGAAGTGGTCTCTGCCTACCCCTATGGGAAACAGGCGTGACTTTACATATGTATGTATGTAGTTGTAAACTTACCTAAAGGCTGGCTATAGTGCGTGTCCGGCCTAGTGTCGGCTCCACACGCCAGCAGCAGCCTGCAGGCGGCCGCGGAGTCTCTCCTCGCCGCGATGCACAGCGCACTCTCGCCACGAGCGTCGCACGCGTTCACTTTCGCACCTGTCAGTGGAAAAAGGAGGATTTTTTTAAAGAAGAGAATTGAAATTCGAATCACACGTGAAAACTACATTAATGAAAACAGGATATTTTAAGTTAATAATTAGTTAACAACCGCGTTAATAAACCGCGGGGCGAAGCTAGTTAGCTCATAAATAAACGATGTCACCTAATACTAAGCAAAATTTGTGAGAAACATTTTTGTAAAGAAAAAAATATGCTCCTAATTTTCTTGCCTGTTTTTCTGATCAGTGGCCGAAGTACGAGTAGAAGTAGAACCTTTGACGTTCATAAGTGTATATTCGATACTCAATTGAATAAAGTCACTTTGACTTTGACCCCGATACTGAATATGGGCCTAAGCCCTTTAGGTAAATGTACAGTTGGCTGTTCGAAGCCAATGTACGGTACTTAGGTCTAGGCCAATGTACCACAGACGCAATTGTACAAGTTGGTCCTACAAGAACCGTACATTGGCCTAAGCCGTCCAATTCAACATTGGCCTGGCCAGGCCAACTCACCATGTCTGAGCAGCAAGTCCATGGCGTCCAAGTGCGAGTTTTCCGTGGCCACGTGTAAGGGAGTCTGTCCGTCCTTATTCTTTTCGTTCACTCGCGCGCCCTTCCGTATCAGCATCTCCATCACCTGTGTTACGATGAGTATATTTTTAATCGATTTCAAAAAGATTTTTTTTAATGTTTTATTTAAACCCCCGACGCAAAAACGGCGGGGTGTTATAAATTAGACGCGTCTGTTGTGTGTGTGTAACTATGTGTGTGTCTGTCTATCAATCTGTGGCTTCGTAACTTCCGAATGGATTAACCGATTTTGATTTAGTTTGAAGGATGAATTAGTCTGGAGTGCTCTATGTTTGGTGAAAATGGGTGACCTGTTTCCGTTTGGGGTGGTCGCTGGCTGCAGCGCAGTGCAGCGCGCGGTCCCCGGTGGCCACGTGCGGGTAGTTCACTAGCGCCTCGGTAGTACACTCGCCGGGTAGTGAGTAGTACTGCACACTACTACCGACCTGTTTCCGTTTGGGGTGGTCGCTGGCTGCAGCGCAGTGCAGCGCGCGGTCCCCGGTGGCCACGTGCGGGTAGTTCACTAGCGCCTCGGTAGTACACTCGCCGGGTAGTGAGTAGTACTGCACACTACTACCGACCTGTTTCCGTTTGGGGTGGTCGCTGGCTGCAGCGCAGTGCAGCGCGCGGTCCCCGGTGGCCACGTGCGGGTAGTTCACTAGCGCCTCGGTAGTACACTCGCCGGGTAGTGAGTAGTACTGCACACTACTACCGACCTGTTTCCGTTTGGGGTGGTCGCTGGCTGCAGCGCAGTGCAGCGCGCGGTCCCCGGTGGCCACGTGCGGGTAGTTCACTAGCGCCTCGGTAGTACACTCGCCGGGTAGTGAGTAGTACTGCACACTACTACCGACCTGTTTCCGTTTGGGGTGGTCGCTGGCTGCAGCGCAGTGCAGCGCGCGGTCCCCGGTGGCCACGTGCGGGTAGTTCACTAGCGCCTCGGTAGTACACTCGCCGGGTAGTGAGTAGTACTGCACACTACTACCGACCTGTTTCCGTTTGGGGTGGTCGCTGGCTGCAGCGCAGTGCAGCGCGCGGTCCCCGGTGGCCACGTGCGGGTAGTTCACTAGCGCCTCGGTAGTACACTCGCCGGGTAGTGAGTGGGTGCTACTCGTTGTTGACGCTGATGAACTCTGGAAATGAGGGTAGGTAATAAATATATAGACAATATAGACGTAGTAGAAACTTCGCACGCATTGTTACCTTTCTTGTTGTGTTATCTTTTAATACTGTTTTATATCTGTGCATATTGGCGTATATTAAGGGTTAGTTCAGACTGAATGGAAAAATGCTCGAGCATTTTTTTTACTTTTAGCTTAAGAGTCCCGCGACGCTTTTTTCCATATTTCCATACAAACGCGCTTCTCAAATTTCTTGAAAACCATTTGTCAGATTATGATGAAATTTGGCAGGTACAATTATATTAACAACTAGCTTCTGCCCGCGGCTTCGCCCGCGTGGCTTACAGGAAATGAATGACGTTTTTATCTTGAGAAATAAATATTTTAAGCGGTCAAAGTCGCTCTTAACTGAATACACAAACTTAGCAATAAGGACGAAGTTCTTTAGTTAACTAAACTATCTCTGGAATGAGAGTAGTAGTAGTATGGTATCAACAGAACTTAAAGGGTGTGTGATAAGATAAAATTAGGAGACAACCAAAAGTAGATCATTGAAAATTAATATTGTTTACAACAAAAACCTACTTCAGTATTTCTTTGTAAACCATATTTTTTATTTCTTAGAAACACCATGCTTCTCCGTGAGCTTACCTACTCTGGAGCAGGCCACGTATAACTAACCGTGTGAAAAGCATTTCAGTAAATTATGAGTTTGGCTTGAGATTTATTTATGGTTATGGCAAACCAGACTTGGAGGGGAAACTGCACTCTTTTTAAATCGAAGAGGTAGTTCGGTGGTGTTAGAGATATTAGAAGAATCCTCAGCATAAACAAACACTAATTCGGAAACCACACCAGTCAGTATGATGGCAGACCTGTAGTTAGGACCTTTGAAGCAAAGGCAACCCGTATTGTAGGTTTTTCTATTGACTTCTACTTTTACTAAATACTTAATAATCTAATCTTATAAATCTAATCTAATAATAATCTTCTAAAATCAGACAGACACTAATTATAAATTTCATCTTCTAGCTTATCTACTTGACCTCTATTGACAGAAAATCTCTCCACCTGCCGTTTCTAATTCTTGTATTTTTCCCTTACTGGTTAAGTAGATTTGAAATATGATAGAATGTCAAAAATATAGTTCACACATTTTATACACGGAGATTCATATGCAATGATAGCCTAGTTGAAGAACGCTCGCTTTTCAGGGCAGAAGAGGCGGGTTCAATCCCAGCCGAAGGCACCAGCAATTTAGTAATTGAGTGAACATAATATGTTCGTATTTAATGTCATTTGCGACATGACTGGAGCCCGGTGTATGGCGACAGGCTCGCCCCTTATTACATTTTGGACTGAATATCGTCCGGCGTAGTGAGGATGTTGTAATACACCTCTTAGGGGGGAAAGCGTGACGATATGTTATGTTATTCACATAAGGCATGTTATTCCTTTAAGATAGAATCCCAATATTTGTCGTCCACCAGCAAGTCACGTGTCATGAAAGCTATTGAAAGTTTGGATGAAATACGCCGTTGACAGGGAAATCGTCGTGGGATGATAGGCCACTAATCTTGTGCCGAAGTGAGCGAAGATGATACCTAACACTCGGTGTTATACGGGTGAACTGTATTTAGATACTATACTCTATCTAGAGCTTATTTTTTTCTCAATTTCAACAAGTTTCTCCTTTTCCTGCCATACAAAGCACGAAAGGTCTTCGGAATATAAAATAGTTTTGGTAAAATTCTCTGTTTTACATTATTCAAATAATCACGCCAAAGTTGCAAGAACTCGGTCGTAACACTCTCAACATGGAACGGTTAAATTATCAAAAACATAACATAACAAAATATAACTATGGGGTGCCGACTACAGATACCTAGAGGATCCTCAAAAACCTCGGAGTGAAAGATGTTATAACGCTAAATTAAAAAAATATTACAAACAGAAAATTGCATACAAGCTATTTTAAATGCTTAAGTTAAGACCTTTCAAATGATACCACACATGACTATATTGCAAGGGTTTCTTTTTATAATCTCTCTTTCATATCCCAACTACCTACATACACTTTTTTATACACCTTTAACATACTCTAATCCTCCTATCCAATGCTCCTATCGTTATCTAGTTTTGTGGCAAATTTCAAGTCTCTAGCTATTATAGTTTCTAAGATAATCAGCTCACAGACATACAGACAGACAGACATCGGAATTTCATGATAAGGTTCCTTTCCCCATTTTGGTACGGAACCCTAAGAATGATAACAGCGTCGTTTGTAGTAGGTTTGTACTTTCTCAGCAAATTTTTTAGAGTTAAAAGAAGGCCAATTCGACGCTGTTGGTGGATGATGATGATGATGATTTTGGAAAAACTGTGATACACGTGTCTAATGATTTTAATTGAAGAGTATTTGTACCAATTTTTGAGTTAATCGACCCAGAGAATAAAAAGTTTCATACAAATTTGAACCCCCCCTTTCCCCCCTTTAGAGGGGGAATTTCGAGAAATCCTTTCTTAGTGGATGCCTACACTGTACAAAGAACACACCCTCCAAATTTCATGTTTCTAGGACCAGCGGTTTAGGCTGTGCGTTGATATATCAGTCAGTCAGTCAGTCAGGACTTTGAATTTTATATATTAACAACTAGTATTTTGGGCGGTGCGCGGGCCGCAAGCGGCCCGCGTTTGTGGGTGCCCTGAAGTCGGGGTGCCCTGAAGTTGGGGTGCCCTGAAGTTGATTGTGTGTGGTTGTACTCGACCGCTGCAAGGCTCGGCCTTCGGCCTCGCCTTGCACCGTTTTCGATTCCGCATGAAATTCGTCTGCGTCAGTACGAGTAGGTCGGCCTCGCGGTTGGGGGCTCGGCCTTCGGCCTCGCTAATGTGATCTGTCCGACTTTGATTGTGTCTGGTTGTACTCGACCGCTGCAAGGCTCGGCCTTCGGCCTCGCCTTGCACCGTTCGAGTACTGCTGGGGCTCGGCCTCCGGCCTCGCATCGGTAAGCTCGGCCTGCGGCCTCGCGGTTGGGGACTCGGCCTTCGGCCTCGCTAATGTGACCTATTCGACTTCAAATATAGTTGTACTCGAACGCTGCAAGGCTCGGCCTTCGGCCTCGCCTTGCACCGTTCGAGTGCTGCTGCTCGGCCTTCGGCCTCGCAAGTATCTGCGAAAAGTCATTCTGCGGCGACCCCTAAAATGTATGAAAAAATCGAGCAATATGGCAGCTATGTTAATTTTTTTCTTTTCAAAATTTATTTTCATAACTTTAATCGGGGTCCCCAAAAACCCCCAGATACAAAAAATCAGACCTCTCCGACCATTTTGAAATTTGGCCGCCATCTTGGTTTTTTTTTATCCCCACCTGGTAGCCCTTCTAATTCCCTATGACATTTGTTCAAACGCACTCCCTATAAAACTTAACGTTTCCGAGTTATTCACGTATCAATTTTGTATGGAGAATTTTTTTTTGTATGGGAGTCATGTTTTTTCTTATTTCTCCTGAAAGGTCCCAAGAGTTGCTAAAATATTAGTTTAAGCGCTCTACCAAAAATAAGCACCGTTTCTGAGATACCAGGGCATACCACCATCAGAGTAGGTAATTGTTCCAATTTCGGATTTTCTTCGGAGACTGTGAAACACCCCTTATACGACCTTATATTCACTTTTCCCCCCCCACCCCCCCTTGTACCCTTTAGGTTTCGCCGTGTATGGAAAAATTTGAATGTATGGCAGCCATATTAAAAAAAACACTTTTTCAAAATTTTATTTCAGAAATGGAATCAGATACCCCAAAAACCCCCGGATGCAAAAAATCAGAATCCTCGGACCATTTTGAAATTTGGCCGCCATTTTGAATCCGCCATCTTGGATTTTTATGACCCCCACCTGGTAGCCCTTCCGATTCCCTATGACTTTTGTTCAAGCAGACTATCTAAAACTTTAACCGTTTCCGAGTTATTCACGTTTCAATTTTGTATGGAATTTTTTTTTTTGTATGGCGGCCATCTTTTTTTTTATTGCTTCTGAAAATTCCCAAGATGGCCTTCATTTTTAGTTCAAGTGCTTTAGTAAATTTTTTTTTGGTTTCCGAGATACGAGGGCATACCACCATCAGGGTAGGGAGAAGTTCCAATTTCGGATTTTTCCCGGGCCCTCTGAACCGACCCCTACACGACCCCATACTCACTTTTCCCCCACCACCCCTGCGTATACCCTTTAGGTTTCTCTATGTCAGTGAGTCAGTGAGTGAGTCAGTGGTAGTTTAACTTTATATAGTGTAATGATGACTAGTATTTTGGGCGGTGCGCGGGCCGCAAGCGGCCCGCGTTTGTGGGTGCCCTGAAGTCGGGGTGCCCTGAAGTTGGGGTGCCCTGAAGTTGATTGTGTGTGGTTGTACTCGACCGCTGCAAGGCTCGGCCTTCGGCCTCGCCTTGCACCGTTCGAGTACTGCTGCTCGGCCTTCGGCCTCGCAGCTGAGACTCGGCCTTCGGCCTCGCGAGTGTGTCCTATCCGGCTTCGAATATAGTTGTACTCGAACGCTGCAAGGCTCGGCCTCCGGCCTCGCCTTGCACCGTTCGAGTACTGCTGCTCGGCCTTCGGCCTCGCAGTTGGAGCTCGGCCTACGGCCTCGCATCGGTGGGCTCGGCCTGCGGCCTCGCCTGTTCGACTTCGAATATAGTTATACTCGACCGCTGCAAGGCTCGGCCTTCGGCCTCGCCTTGCACCGTTCGACTGCTGCTGCTCGGCCTTCGGCCTCGCAGCTGGGGCTCGGCCTCCGGCCTCGCAAGTATCTGCGAAAAGTCATTCTGCGGCGACCCCTAAAATGTATGAAAAAAATCGAGCAATATGGCAGCTATGTTAATTTTTTTTTTTTCAAAATTTATTTTCATAACTGGAATCGGGGTCCCCAAAAACCCCCAGATACAAAAAATCAGACCTCTCCGACCATTTTGAAATTTGGCCGCCATCTTGAATCCGCCATCTTGGATTTTTTTTACCCCCACCAGGTGGCCCTTCTAATTCCCTATGACATTTGTTCAAACGCACTCCCTATAAAACTTAACGTTTCCGAGTTATTCACGTATCAATTTTGTATGGAGAATTTTTTTTTGTATGGGAGTCATGTTTTTTCTTATTTCTCCTGAAAGGTCCCAAGAGTTGCTAAAATATTAGTTCAAGCACTTTACCAAAAATAAGCACCGTTTCTGAGATACCAGGGCATACCACCATCAGAGTAGGTAATTGTTCCAATTTCGTATTTTTTTCGGAGACTGTGAAACACCCCTTATACGACCTTATATTCACTTTCCCCCCCTACCCCCCCATGTACTCTTTAGGTTTCGCCGTGTATGGAAAAATTTGAATGTATGGCAGCCATATTAAAAAAAACACTTTTTCAAAATTTTATTTCAGAAATGAAATCAGATACCCCAAAAACCCCCGGATGCAAAAAATCAGACCTCTCGGACCATTATGAAATTTGGCCGCCATTTTGAATCCGCCATCTTGGATTTTTATGACCCCCACCTGGTAGCCCCCCCGATTCCCTATGACTTTTGTTCAAGCAGACTATCTAAAACTTGAATAGTTTCCGAGTTATTCACGTTTCAATTTTGTATGGAATTTTTTTTTTTGTATGGCGGCCATGTTTTTTTTGATTTCTCGTGAAAGTTCCCAAGGTTTGCTAAAATATTAGTTCAAGTGCTTTAGTAAAAATATGCACCGTTTCCGAGATACGAGGGCATACCACCATCAGGGTTTGACTTTTCGCCAATTTCGGATTTTTCCCGGGCCCTCTGGACCAACCCCTACACGACCCCATATTCACTTTTCCCCTCCCACCCCCGGAAGTACCCTTAAGGTTTCTCTATGTCAGTGAGTCAGTGAGTGAGTCAGTGGTAGTTTAACTTTATATAGTGTAACTAGTATTTTGGGCGGTGCGCGGGCCGCAAGCGGCCCGCGGTGCCCTGTAGTCGGGGTGCCCTGATTTTGTGGTGCCCTACGTTTCGATTCCGCAGTTTATTCGAGTTCTGCAGTCTGTTTAAATCGCAGTAATCGTACTCTACCGGTGCGAGGCTCGGCCTTCGGCCTCGCCTCGCATCGGTCGAGTAGTCCTATACGCACCGTGGCTCGGCCTGACGGCCTCGCCCCGGTGCGGCTCGGCCTTCGGCCTCGCGGTCGTAGGCTCGGCCTTCGGCCTCGCTAGTATGACCTATCCGACTTTGATTGTGTGTCATTGTACTCGGCCGCTGCAAGGCTCGGCCTTCGGCCTCACCTTGCACCGGCCGAGTGAAGCTGCTCGGCCTTCGGCCTCGCAGCTGGGGCTCGGCCTTCGGCCTCGCTGGTGTGATGCGAGGCCTCCGGCCTCGCCCTATTCGCTCGGAAGCGATCCCCAAAATGTATGAAAAAAATCGAATGTATGGCAGCCATATTAAAAAAAAAACTTTTCAAAAATATTTTTTCAAAAATGAAATCGGGGACCCCAAAAACCCCCGGATGCAAAAAATCAGACCTCTCCGACCATTTTGAAATTTGGCCGCCATCTTGAATCCGCCATCTTGAATTTTTGTCACCCCCACCAGGTAGCCCTCCCGATTCCCTATGACATTTGGTCAAACACTCCTCATCCAAGTCGTACCGTTTTCGAGTTATTTTATTTTCAATTTTGTATGGCGGCCATGTTTTTTTCTTCGGGAGCCATGTTTTTTTCAACTTGCCCTGAAACGTCCCAGGGTTCCCTACAACTTTAGTTCAACTGCTTTAGGAAATTTTTTTTTAGTTTCCGAGATACCAGGGCATACGACCATCAGGGTAGGGAGATGTTCCAATTTCGGATTTTTCCCGGAGGTTGTGGACCCGACCCTCCACGACCCCATATCCACTTTATCCCCCCCACCCCGGCGTATACCCTTTAGGTTTCTCTATGTCAGTCAGTCAGTCAGTCAGTCAGTGAGTCAGTGGTAGTTTAACTTTATATAGTATAACTAGTATTTTGGGCGGTGCGCGGGCCGCAAGCGGCCCGCGTTTGTGGGTGCCCTGAAGTCGGGGTGCCCTGAAGTTGGGGTGCCCTGAAGTTGATTGTGTGTGGTTGTACTCGACCGCTGCAAGGCTCGGCCTTCGGCCTCGCCTTGCACCGTTCGAGTACTGCTGCTCGGCCTTCGGCCTCGCAGCTGGGGCTCGGCCTTCGGCCTCGCATCTGTGCGCTCGGCCTTCGGCCTCGCGAGTGTGTCCTATCCGGCTTCGAATATAGTTGTACTCGAACGCTGCAAGGCTCGGCCTCCGGCCTCGCCTTGCACCGTTCGAGTACTGCTGCTCGGCCTTCGGCCTCGCAGTTGGAGCTCGGCCTACGGCCTCGCATCGGTGGGCTCGGCCTGCGGCCTCGCCTGTTCGACTTCGAATATAGTTATACTCGACCGCTGCAAGGCTCGGCCTTCGGCCTCGCCTTGCACCGTTCGACTGCTGCTGCTCGGCCTTCGGCCTCGCAGCTGGGGCTCGGCCTCCGGCCTCGCAAGTATCTGCGAAAAGTCATTCTGCGGCGACCCCTAAAATGTATGAAAAAAATCGAGCAATATGGCAGCTATGTAAATTTTTTTTTTTTTCAAAATTTATTTTATAACTGGAATCGGGGTCCCCAAAAACCCCCAGATACAAAAAATCAGACCTCTCCGACCATTTTGAAATTTGGCCGCCATCTTGGTTTTTTTTATCCCCACCTGGTAGCCCTTCTAATTCCCTATGACATTTGTTCAAACGCACTCCCTATAAAACTTAACGTTTCCGAGTTATTCACGTATCAATTTTGTATGGAGAATTTTTTTTTGTATGGGAGTCATGTTTTTTCTTATTTCTCCTGAAAGGTCCCAAGAGTTGCTAAAATATTAGTTCAAGCGCTCTACCAAAAATAAGCACCGTTTCTGAGATACCAGGGCATACCACCATCAGAGTAGGTAATTGTTCCAATTTCGGATTTTCTTCGGAGACTGTGAAACACCCCTTATACGACCTTATATTCACTTTTCCCCCCCCCCCCCCACCCCCCCATGTACCCTATAGGTTTCGCCGTGTATGGAAAAATTTGAATGTATGGCAGCCATATTAAAAAAAACACTTTTTCAAAATTTTATTTCAGAAATAGAATCAGACACCCTAAAAACCCCCGGATGCAAAAAATCAGACCTCTCGGACCATTATGAAATTTGGCCGCCATTTTGAATCCGCCATCTTGGATTTTTATGACCCCCACCTGGTAGCCCCCTCGATTCCCTATGACTTTTGTTTAAGCAGACTATCTAAAACATTAACCGTTTCCGAGTTATTCACGTTTCAATTTTGTATGGAATTTTTTTTTTTGTATGGCGGCCATCTTTTTTTTTATTGCTTCTGAAAATTCCCAAGATTGCCTTCATTTTTAGTTCAAGTGCTTTAGTAAATTTTTTTTTGGTTTCCGAGATACGAGGGCATACTACCATCAGGGTAGGGAGAAGTTCCAATTTCGGATTTTTCCCGGGCCCTCTGAGCCAACCCCTACACGACCCCATATTCACTTTTCCCCCCCTACCCCTCCTTATACCCTTTAGGTTTCTCTATGTCAGTGAGTGAGTCAGTGGTAATTCAACTTTATATAGTATAATAAAATAACTAGTATTTTGGGCGGTGCGCGGGCCGCAAGCGGCCCGCGTTTGTGGGTGCCCTGAAGTCGGGGTGCCCTGAAGTTGGGGTGCCCTGAAGTTGATTGTGTGTGGTTGTACTCGACCGCTGCAAGGCTCGGCCTTCGGCCTCGCCTTGCACCGTTCGAGTGCTGCTGCTCGGCCTTCGGCCTCGCAGCTGGGGATCGGCCTGCGGCCTCGCGGTTGGGGGCTCGGCCTTCGGCCTCGCTAATGTGACCTATTCGACTTCAAATATAGTTGTACTCGAACGCTGCAAGGCTCGGCCTTCGGCCTCGCCTTGCACCGTTCGAGTACTGCTGCTCGGCCTGCGGCCTCGCGGTTGGGGGCTCGGCCTTCGGCCTCGCTAATGTGACCTATTCGACTTCAAATATAGTTGTACTCGAACGCTGCAAGGCTCGGCCTTCGGCCTCGCCTTGCACCGTTCGAGTACTGCTGCTCGGCCTTCGGCCTCGCAGGGGGGGCTCGGCCTTCGGCCTCGCAGCTGGGGCTCGGCCTCCGGCCTCGCGGTTGGGGGCTCGGCCTTCGGCCTCGCTAATGTGACCTATTCGACTTCAAATATAGTTTTCTAAGTTATTCACGTTTCAATTTTGTATGGAATTTTTTTTTTGTATGGCGGCCATTTTTTTTTTAATTTCTCGTGAAAGTTCCCAAGGTTTGCTGAAATATTAGTTCAAGTGCTTTAGTAAAAATTTTTTTGGTTTCCGAGATACGAGGGCATACCACCATCAGGGTTCGACTTTTCGCCAATTTCGGATTTTTCCCGGGCCCTCTGAGCCGACCCCTACACGACCCCATATTCACTTTTCCCCCCCTACCCCTCCTTATACCCTTTAGGTTTCTCTATGTCAGTGAGTCAGTGAGTGAGTCAGTGGTAGTTTAACTTTATATAGTATGACTAGTATTTTGGGCGGTGCGCGGGCCGCAAGCGGCCCGCGGTCAGGCGCCAATGGACCCTTGTGGCCCTACGTTTCGATTCCGCAGTTTGTTCGATCATGCAGTCTGTTTAATTCGCATTTATTTGTACTCTACCGGTGCAAGGCTCGGCCTTCGGCCTCGCCTCGCATCGGTCGAGTAGTCCTATACGCACCGTGGCTCGGCCTTACGGCCTCGCCCCGGTGCGGCTCGGCCTTCGGCCTCGCGGTCGTAGGCTCGGCCTTCGGCCTCGCTAGTATGACCTATCCGACTTTGATTGTGTGTCATTGTACTCGGCCGCTGCAAGGCTCGGCCTTCGGCCTCACCTTGCACCGGCCGAGTGTGGCTGCTCGGCCTTCGGCCTCGCAGCTGGGGCTCGGCCTTCGGCCTCGCTAGTGTGGTGCGAGGCCTCCGGCCTCGCCCTATTCGCTCGGAAGCGACCCCCAAAATGTATGAAAAAAAATCGAATGTATGGCAGCCATATTAAAAAAAAAACTTTTCCAAAATATTTTTTTAAAAATGGAATCGGGGACCCCAAAAACCCCTGGATGCAAAAAATCAGACCTCCAGAGCCATTTTGAAATTTGGCCGCCATCTTGAATCCGCCATCTTGAATTTTCGTCACACCCACCAGGTAGCTCTCCCGATTCCCTATGACATTTGGTCAAACACTCCCCACCCAAGTCGTACCGTTTCCGAGAAATTGACGTTTCAATTTTGTATGGCGGCCATGTTTTTTTCTTCGGGAGCCATGTTTTTTTCAACTTCCCCTGAAACGTCCCAGGTTTCCCTACAACTTTAGTTCAAGTGCTTTAGTAAATTTTTTTTTGGTTTCCGAGATACCAGAGCATACGACCATCAGGGTAGGGAGATGTTCCAATTTCGGATTTTTCCCAGAGGTTGTGGACCCAACCCTCCACGACCCCGTATCCACTTTATCCCCCCCACCCCTGCGTATACCCTTTAGGTTTCTCTATGTCAGTCAGTCAGTGAGTCAGTGAGTCAGTGGTAATTCAACTTTATATAGTATAACTAGTATTTTGGGCGGTGCGCGGGCCGCAAGCGGCCCGCGGTCAGGCGCCAATGGACCCTTGTGGCCCTACGTTTCGATTCCGCAGTTTGTTCGATCATGCAGTCTGTTTAATTCGCATTTATTTGTACTCTACCGGTGCAAGGCTCGGCCTTCGGCCTCGCCTCGCATCGGTCGAGTAGTCCTATACGCACCGTGACTCGGCCTTACGGCCTCGCCCCGGTGCGGCTCGGCCTTCGGCCTCGCGGTCGTAGGCTCGGCCTTCGGCCTCGCTAGTATGACCTATCCGACTTTGATTGTGTGTCATTGTACTCGGCCGCTGCAAGGCTCGGCCTTCGGCCTCACCTTGCACCGGCCGAGTGTGGCTGCTCGGCCTTCGGCCTCGCAGCTGGGGCTCGGCCTTCGGCCTCGCTAGTGTGGTGCGAGGCCTCCGGCCTCGCCCTATTCGCTCGGAAGCGACCCCCAAAATGTATGAAAAAAAATCGAATGTATGGCAGCCATATTAAAAAAAAAACTTTTCCAAAATATTTTTTTAAAAATGGAATCGGGGACCCCAAAAACCCCTGGATGCAAAAAATCAGACCTCCAGAGCCATTTTGAAATTTGGCCGCCATCTTGAATCCGCCATCTTGAATTTTCGTCACACCCACCAGGTAGCTCTCCCGATTCCCTATGACATTTGGTCAAACACTCCCCATCCAAGTCGCACCGTTTCCGAGTAACTGACGTTTCAATTTTGTATGGCGGCCATGTTTTTTTCTTCGGGAGCCATGTTTTTTTCAACTTCCCCTGAAACGTCCCAGGGTTCTCTACAACTTTAGTTCAACTGCTTTAGAAAATTTTTTTTTAGTTTCCGAGATACGAGGGCATACCACCATCAGGGTTCGACTTTTCGCCAATTTCGGATTTTTCCCGGAGGTTGTGGACCCGACCCTCCACGACCCCGTGTCCACTTTATCCCCCCCACCCCCGGAAGTACCCTTAAGGTTTCTCTATGTCAGTCAGTGAGTCAGTCAGTGAGTGAGTGGTAATTCAACTTTATATAGTATAACTAGTATTTTGGGCGGTGCGCGGGCCGCAAGCGGCCCGCGGTCAGGCGCCAATGGACCCTTGTGGCCCTACGTTTCGATTCCGCAGTTTATTCGAGTTCTGTAGTCTGTTTATTTCGCAGTTATTGTACTCTACCGGTGCTAATGAACCCTTGTGGCCCTACGTTTCGATTCCGCAGTAAATTCGTCTTGGTCAGTAGGTCGGAGAGCATCATTATTTTATTGTACTCTACCGGTGCTAATGGACCCTTGTGGCCCTACGTTTCGATTCCGCAGTTTATTCGGTCACGCAGTCTGTTTATATCGCAGTAATCGTACTCTACCGGTGCAAGGCTCGGCCTTCGGCCTCGCCTCGCATCGGTCGAGTAGTCCTATACGCACCGTGGCTCGGCCTTACGGCCTCGCCCCGGTGCGGCTCGGCCTTCGGCCTCGCGGTCGTAGGCTCGGCCTTCGGCCTCGCTAGTATGACCTATCCGACTTTGATTGTGTGTCATTGTACTCGGCCGCTGCAAGGTTCGGCCTTCGGCCTCACCTTGCACCGGCCGAGTAGGGCTGCTCGGCCTTCGGCCTCGCAGCTGGGGCTCGGCCTTCGGCCTCGCGAGTGTGATGCCAGGCCTCCGGCCTCGCCCACTTCGATCAGAAGCGACCCTCAAAATGTATGAAAAAAACTAAAGTATGGCAGCTATATTAAAAAAAAAACTTTTCCAAAATATTTTTTCAAAAATGGAATCGGGGACCCCAAAAACCCCCGGATGCAAAAAATCAGACCTCCAGAGCCATTTTGAAATTTGGCCGCCATCTTGAATCCGCCATCTTGAATTTTCGTCACCCCCACCAGGTAGCTCTCCCGATTTCCTATGACATTTGGTCAAACACTCCCCATCCAAGTCGTACCGTTTCCGAGCAACTGACGTTTCAATTTTGTATGGCGGCCATGTTTTTTTCTCCGGGAGCCATGTTTTTTTCAACTTCCCCTGAAACGTCCCAGGGTTCTCTACAACTTTAGTTCAACTGCTTTAAGAAATTTTTTTTTAGTTTCCGAGACACGAGGGCATACCACCATCAGGGTTCGACTTTTCGCCAATTTCGGATTTTTCCCGGAGGTCGTGGACCCAACCCTCCACGACCCCGTATTCACTTTTTCCCCCCCACCCCGGCGTATACCCTTTAGGTTTCTCTATGTCAGTCAGTGAGTCAGTCAGTGAGTCAGTGGTAATTCAACTTTATATAGTATACTAGTATTTTGGGCGGTGCGCGGGCCGCAAGCGGCCCGCGGTCAGGCGCCAATGGACCCTTGTGGCCCTACGTTACGATTCCGCAGTTTATTCGGTAACGTACTCTGCTTATTTCGCAGTAATCGTACTCGACCGCTGCAAGATTCGGCCTTCGGCCTCACCTTGCATCGATCGAGTAGTCCTATACGCACCGTGGCTCGGCCTGACGGCCTCGCCCCGGTGCGGCTCGGCCTTCGGCCTCGCGGTCGTAGGCTCGGCCGTCGGCCTCGCTAGTATGACCTATCCGACTTTGATTGTGTGTCATTGTACTCGGCCGCTGCAAGGCTCGGCCTTCGGCCTCACCTTGCACCGGCCGAGTGGGGCTGCTCGGCCTTCGGCCTCGCAGCTGAGGCTCGGCCTTCGGCCTCGCTAGTGTGATGCGAGGCCTCCGGCCTCGCCCTATTCGCTCGGAAGCGACCCCCAAAATGTATGAAAAAAATCGAATGTATGGCAGCCATATTAAAAAAAAAACTTTTCCAAAATATTTTTTCATTATTAGAATCGGGGACCCAAAAAACCCCCGGATGCAAAAAATCAGACCTCTCGGACCATTTTGAAATTTGGCCGCCATCTTGAATCCGCCATCTTGAATTTTCGTCATCCCCACCAGGTAGCTCTCCCGATTCCCTATGACATTTGGTCAAACACTCCCCACCCAAGTCGTACCGTTTCCGAGAAATTGACGTTTCAATTTTGTATGGCGGCCATGTTTTTTTCTTCGGGAGCCATGTTTTTTTCAACTTCCCCTGAAACGTCCCAGGTTTCCCTACAACTTTAGTTCAAGTGCTTTAGTAAATTTTTTTTTGGTTTCCGAGATACCAGAGCATACGACCATCAGGGTAGGGAGATGTTCCAATTTCGGATTTTTCCCAGAGGTTGTGGACCCAACCCTCCACGACCCCGTATCCACTTTATCCCCCCCACCCCTGCGTATACCCTTTAGGTTTCTCTATGTCAGTCAGTCAGTGAGTCAGTGAGTCAGTGGTAATTCAACTTTATATAGTATATACTAGTATTTTGGGCGGTGCGCGGGCCGCAAGCGGCCCGCGTTTGTGGGTGCCCTGAAGTCGGGGTGCCCTGAAGTTGGGGTGCCCTGAAGTTGTTTGTGTGTGGTTGTACTCGACCGCTGCAAGGCTCGGCCTTCGGCCTCGCCTTGCACCGTTCGAGTACTGCTGCTCGGCCTTCGGCCTCGCAGCTGGGGCTCGGCCTTCGGCCTCGCGGTTGGGGGCTCGGCCTTCGGCCTCGCTAATGTGACCTATTCGAGTTCAAATATAGTTGTACTCGAACGCTGCAAGGCTCGGCCTTCGGCCTCGCCTTGCACCGTTCGGGTACTGCTGCTCAGCCTTCGGCCTCGAAGCTGGGGCTCGGCCTGCGGCCTCGCGATTGGGAGCTCGGCCTTCGGCCTCGCTACTGTGACCTATTCGACTTCAAATATAGTTGTACTCGAACGCTGCAAGGCTCGGCCTTCGGCCTCGCCTTGCACCGTTCGGGTACTGCTGCTCGGCCTTCGGCCTCGCAGCTGGGGCTCGGCCTGCGGCCTCGCGATTGGGGGCTCGGCCTTCGGCCTCGCTAATGTGACCTATTCGACTTCAAATATAGTTGTACTCGAACGCTGCAAGGCTCGGCCTTCGGCCTCGCCTTGCACCGTTCGAGTACTGCTGCTCGGCCTTCGGCCTCGCAGCTGGGGCTCGGCCTTCGGCCTCGCTAATGTGACCTATTTGACTTCAAATGTTATTCACTTTTCAATTTTGTATGGAATTTTTTTTTTTTGTATGGCGGCCATTTTTTTTTTGATTTCTCGTGAAAGTTCCCAAGGTTTGCTGAAATATTAGTTCAAGTGCTTTAGTAAAAATTTTTTTGGTTTCCGAGATACGAGGGCATACCACCATCAGGGTTCGACTTTTCGCCAATTTCGGATTTTTCCCGGAGGTTGTGGACCCGACCCTCCACGACCCCATATCCACTTTATCCCCCCCACCCCGGCGTATACCCTTTAGGTTTCTCTATGTCAGTCAGTCAGTCAGTCAGTGGTAGTTTAACTTTATATAGTATAATAATAATAAATAATAATAATGATGAAATATCTCCGCCCCTATTTTCTTGGTTTTTTTTAAAACGTTCTCAAGGTAAAATAGAGCCTTGAAAAATATCCGCATTTGTAAGGGGTCACTTTTGACTGATTTATTCAATAGATAGACAAAGCAAATCAAAAATCGCTTTACATAGGGAGGTTGTCTACATCATTAGCTTTTAAATGAATCCATAATACAAGGGACATTCTTAGTTATTTGAGAATGATTAGAGAAGTGCAAAAGTTATAAAAAAAATTAAAATGCACTTTGTCACTCTGTAGGTAACTTTAAAGGCTCGTCAGTATCTTTACTTGCTCTCTTCGCTCGTCATCTTCTTCTAGACGAAATGGCTATGGAAAACCTTAAGTCAATGCGAAGTTAGGTTTAAAGTGGTCGCCGGACTCTTAAAATACAAAATTGCATAATATCGAGGCGACGCTGAGTTTTCTGTTAATATAATACGGTTTTGTATTTTAGGCTATGGTTCATTTGTCTAAACTGGGCACAAGTACATAAAAAGTTCAAAGCGATTGAAACTAGATGGCGCTTTTTGTAATTCCAGTCAGTACAGTCAGGACGCCCCGTAAGCGATAAAACTCCGCTTCTTTGGGTTTCATTCAAAATATTTTGGATTTCATTCAAAATATATTTTATGAGTTACTTTTTTACATTCGAATCTATACTAATATTATAAAGAGGAAAGATTTGTATGTAAGTATGTTTGTAACGAATTAACTCAAAAACTACTGGTCCGATTTCTAAAATTCTTTCACCATTGAAAGCTACATCATTCCTGATTGACATCCTAACTAATATTATAAATGTGAAAGCGAGTTTGTCCGTTTGTTTGTAACGCTTTCACGTCTCAACTACTCAACCAATCGTCTTGAAATTTTGCATACATGTTGTCTGGGGTACAGAAAAGGACATAAGGAAAAGGATAGACATTTTTATCCCGAAAAATTAACGGTTTCTGAGGTACCGCGGGTGACACCGCGGGGCGCAGCTAGTAGGCTATAAAACGTGAGCGAAGCCGCGGGCAAAACAGCTAATTAATAAGATAAGATAATTTAATAAGATAAGATAATTAATAAGATAAGATAATTTATTTCCAAAAACACGAATTATATACATTTTCACAGTTTATACATAAAATAAAAAAAATCCTGAAAATAACAAGACAATTCCCAGATATACCTGCGGTCCCACACTAGGCTCAAGGCCCGTAACGTGGAAACCAAGAGGTCGAAAATTGACTAAATTAAAGAGGTGTCCTAGCGAATATCTACAGTTATCAAAGTTTGAATTTAAGTTCTAGTAATTTAGGTTTAAAAGTACAATTTTGCTAGTAAGTGTGTTGAGTGTGTGTGTGTGAGTTAATTATAACATAAGTCAGGATAGTTTTATAGGAATACCTGGTGTTGGTGCTGAGGCGGGTGATTCTGCGACGCGGAGGAGAGTAGTTTCTTGACCCGCGCCGGCTCGGACACGCGACACGCTTCTAGCAGGCAGTGCCCGCGGTACTCGACTGGAACGGACGAACGAACATTACTATACGTCGCTCCAAATGGATTCATACTAAAGTTCATTGATCTTTGTCCCAATCAGCGTTGTTGGGGTCAATCATTTAAGGCGCCGTCATAGCACGACACACACACACACACGTTTACAGCTGCTTCATTTAGAGTTGACAATCGTAAATCATAGAGATCAGCGTGTAATTTTTTTTTCCGTTTTGTATTGGTATTAATCGTAATAAGGACACAAATAAGAATAAGTGAGTTGGTTAAACTTTAGAGAACTAATATGGCTATTTAATAATCGAAATAAAATGTGGTGTTTTCGCTGAAAATTTAGAGAACTACGTTTCGATAGTTTTTTTAAGGAACGTAGTTCTCTAAATTTTCAGCGAATTGCTGAAAACCGCTTCAAAAACCGAGTCGGAGTCGAGCACGAAGGGTTCCGTACCATTATCTATAAAAAAAAAGGTAAGAAAATCACGACTGGTACAAGGGAGCCCCCTTAAATATTTATTTTATTCTGTTTCTTAGTATTTGTTATTATAGCGGCTACAGGAATACATCATCTGTGAAAATGTCAACTGTCTAACTGTCACGGTTCATGAGATACAGCCTGGTGACAGACGGACGGACACCGGAGTCTTAGTAATAGGGTCCCGTTTTACCCTTTGGGTACGGAACCCTAAAAAGTGTCAATTCTTTTTTAAAGGACAGTGCATGGATTTATAATTTGATTTGACTTAATTTATAAATTGTATGTGTAATGTGACTAATTGTAATTTCAATTGTATGAACTTATTTTGTTACCAATATGAATTTGACATTTGAAATAAATTAATTTGAATTTGAAAAAAGTGCATGGATTTATGAGCGTACGTCACTCGCCATAGAGGGTAACACTGAAAATCAGCGTCGCAGTAATCTGTGGCAATAAGCTGAGTGTTGTCCTTTTTCGCAACTAAATTAATTACCTATTAGTTAAGTTAATTTAATATTTTTTATTTTGTAAAATTATGTATATTGTATATCTTTAATATTCATTATTTTTGTCAAAATGTATCTATTATATAAGTGTGTGTGGTGTAAGCCAAATAAATATTTTTCTTTCTTTCTTTCAAAATACTCACAAGCCAGCCTATCCTGGAGCTCCCTAGTTGGTGCGACGTCCAAAGCCGACTTCCCGTGGCAGTTGAGCAGAGTGGGGTCTGCACCCTCGCTCAGAAGCAACGAACACACCTTTGAACAAGTATAAATTAAAAATTAAAAAACACCCCAACACAGATTGTCATAAAACATGGCTAACAACACTCCCAACTAATTCACCTTTCAAACAAAAAAACGAAATCAAAATCGGTTCATCCGTTCGGGAGCTACGATGCCAGACAGACAGACAGGACACACACATAGACACGTCAAATATTATAATAAATATTCATTAACACCGATTTTCATGAACAAAAACAAAATCTAAATCGATTTATCCGTTCGGGAGCTACGATACCACAGATACACACACAGACACGTCAAACTAATAACACCCCCTCGTTATTGCGTCGAGGGTGAAAAACTGTAAAGCGGCGTGCCTGCCTACGTCCTTTGTGTAATATTCACAACGTGTAGCTTTCATATACCTATTTTATATCAACAAGTTTTAAAACGGGACCACGCCTAAGCCTTGCCCACGCCGAATCTTCGCTTAACGTTCGGCCTGTGTAATTAGGGCCTTAACCCTATATTTTAGTTCAAAGCGAATGAAACTGGATGGCGCTTTTTATAATTAACTAAAGACAGGACGTCTGCGTGCAGTCCGCGACCCCACGCAAAATACTAGTCTAATACTAAAATGCCTTTTTTTTTGTTTTCTCCCCCATCCAGGGAAATTTGTCGTCGCACGTCTTGTGCATTTAACAATGTCAAGTTTTAAGTCAAATATAGTTTTTTACAGATGATGGAGTGATGATGCAAAGTTGATAATGACGATGAAGAATCCCTCCCCTTAGCCCATTTCAGTAAAGTTATGGATATTTTACTGAAAATTTAAGCGGAGATTTGTAGAGAACAAGAAAAGCCACGTTTGGCAATGTTTGTATTATTTGCTCACATTGGTGCACCTTAACGAACCGATAAAAGTTAATAATCCCATAATAATACCATTAATACACTCTAACACTCGAGGAATCACAAGATTTAGAAAAAACACCACGTTATCGTTTCCCGCCAGAAAACCCCTAAAATGCCTTGCTCATACAGAAGCACAAGTTAATGCTGGCAACTCACCTCCAGCCTGGCCTTACTCGCGGCCTCGTGCAGCGGCGTGAAGGCCCACAGGTCGGTCGCGTTGACGTCTGCGCCGGCTCTTACCAGCAGCTCCGTTACTTCGTAGTGGCCGTACGAACACGCGTTGTGGAGGGGGACTAGGCCGCTGGGGGGACAAAATTAATAAATGTTATTTTAAATGATGAGTATTCAATAAAACAAAAACGTGCAAAATCGATTGAAGGTTAAGTGTCTGAAAAGAACAAGATGATAGAGTTATTGAAATTTAAAGTTCGCTGGCATAACTCTGTTTCGATATTTACTGTGGTTTTGCTTTCGACACTAATTGTAAAAAATCCAGTTGACAGTCTTAAATTCGCCAACACACACACACACACACACACACACACACACACACACACACACACACACACACACACACACACACACACACGCGCGCGCGCAATGGAGAACACTCTACAAACTACGTCTACTTTCCTTAACGAAGAAAAGAAGACGTAGTGTGATGACACTCATCCTCTCCCTGGCGCGAACACCACACCCCGCCCCGAAGGGCCGCTCACCCCTTATCCTTCGCGTGCACATCGGCCCCCCGCTGCAGCAGCAGCCTCACGGCTCGCGCGCGGTTGTACCCGGCCGCGAGGTGGAGAGGAGTGGAGCGGCGGCCGTCCATCGCGTGCACGTCCACGTTGAGGGGCGTGAGGAGCGCGGCGAGGCGGTCGTCGGCGCCCGACCGGGCCGCTTCTAGCACGTCCGCTGCGCAGTACTCACCTGAAGAAGGAATTAAGACTATTTAATTAAGAAACAACAAAAAAAAAATTTACCCCATAATCTATAGAAAAGAAGCAATCCACAATTTAAGCGATATGGTCCACTTGATATTTTTGGACTTTTTACCCGACTGCGCAAGGAGGGTTACTTTTTTGAGTATGTATTTACGTGGGTATGTATGTTTGAGGTTTCTGTGGCACGCCCTACAGCCTAAACAACTTGATGGATTTCGACATGTGAAGTGTCATTTGAATCGTTTTGATGGTGAAAGTGACATAGGGTACAATATTTTGCAGCCGAGTTTTTGTTTTTTCTTTTTTTTAATAATGTTACTTTTATTTGATATCTTTCTTTTAAATTTACCAGCATATTGATTTCGGAAAAATATAAAGACAAATAGCAAACCTAACAGGGTAACGCGCGCAGCTCAAGCTCAAATTCATTAGAGCATTCAAAAGAAGAGTGAAACAGATGGATCATGCTATTCATAATTTTTTGTATGTAAAACGCTGTGGAGGCGCCGCTCAGGCTACGCGCCGACAGCGCAATGCATGATGTGATTGAGCCTTTAAGACTTAATTGTAAGGTTGGTATGAATTTTAATAGCTAAGTTTTTTTTTTTTCGTTTTCGTTTGACACCTTACACGTGACGTTTTTTGACTAAAAAAATTACACTTCACGTACTCCGGGGACCGTGACTTTTGTTAACTGGTATTTTAATGATTATTATTAAGGGGAATGCAGGTAGAGGGGGGTTAGAATACATGTACCTACAACTAGTGCCATAATGTTTCCGTCAGTTGGGGTAGTTGTAGAATGGCCTGCCTCTCAAGCTAGAGGGAGCGGGTTCGAACCCAGCCGACTACAAGCCCCAATTTGTTCATTGTGTGAACATATGTGCGTATTGTATGTCATCTGCTACATGACTGGAGCCCGGTGTATGGCGAGACTCGCCACCTGTCACATTTGGGACTAAATATCGTCC
Source organism: Peribatodes rhomboidaria (assembly GCA_911728515.1). Taxonomy (NCBI): domain Eukaryota; kingdom Metazoa; phylum Arthropoda; class Insecta; order Lepidoptera; family Geometridae; genus Peribatodes; species Peribatodes rhomboidaria. The sequence goes on along the minus strand of OU452192.1, from coordinate 2,147,177 downwards.
GGCGAAGTGGGTGTTGTATTACACCTCTGCCAGCCCCCTCGGGGGAAAGGCGTGACGATATGTTTTTTTCCGCCAGGGGCGCTTCATTGAAAAAAGTTTACATTGACTAACCTTGACTTTTTTGAGTGCATCATTGCACAAAAACAATTCAGGCCTTAATTTATTCAAAAAGTCTTAAGATTGAAGCACAATGCTTTAATAGCATAACGCAATAATGAGGTTAATTCCGAACAAGGTCAATGGCTAAAGTTATTGCTGATCTAAACCAAGGTTAGATGTAATAGCGGCCACTGAATTTAATTAAAATGAAAATGCCTGATCAAAGTCTGGTTGTCAGGGTGTTGTCTCGCTCGTGCAAATTTATTTGAGGATGCGCGCGAGCAAGATAGCTGTGATCACTACCTTTACTAACATACGTGCGTATGTATTTATTACTTACTTTATTGTAACTTTTAATACCTAATGATTTTACCTATTTTAACATACAGTTTACATAAAAAGTAAACTTTCTGGGTATTAAATTATGTAAGGTGTATGACAAATCTTCTCTAAGGGGCAAGACAGACAAATAGGATGTAAGACACGGATGAGGCGCAGACGCGGCGTCCCTTTAATGTACTTTCATACAAAACGTATAGCAGAGACGCGAATCAACAAATACAGAGAAGACGGGGCGCCACCGGGATGTTTCACGATTTATTTGAAGGTGTCTTCGCTACGTCCGTGTCTTGTCCGCGTCCGACGTCTTTTCTGTCTGGCCAGCGCCTTATGATGTATCCATCATCTGTTTCTCGGAGTAATTACCACAATTAGTTTACCATATCATGTGAGTGTATAGTGTGATTGTAACATGTACCTGTGAGTACAGGCCTGGTAGAGGAGTCGGCTAGGTCGAGCGGAGTCTTCCCCTCCGTGTTTCTGATGTTCGGGTCCGCACCGTGTTGAAGAAGAGCTGAAAATTACAATTAGGGTAAGAGCATATTACTAAGCGAATACGCAACGCAAGCGAAGCGTCTCCGTTTCAGCTTTGGCAAAAATGCGTTCGTGTCCAACATCGGTAGCTCGGATTTCCGTCTGTTCTCCTCTACAGGTTCCATTTCTCAGCTGATTTTGATGATGATTTTGATTAGAGACCACAGAAGACTATCAATCCTGAACATTACTCCAATAACAGCAATACTCTTAAATAACGGCGATTATAATGACCAGACTAACCAAAACCATCAAAAGCAACACTCTTAATCTTAAGCCATGATTATAAACTCACCAATACACACATCCACTTTCCCCTTGGCAGCTGCCTCGTGCAGCGGCGTATACCCCCAGTTGTCCCTCGCCGCGGGCGCGGCCCCGGCAGCCAGCAGGGCTCTGACGACGTCAGCGTGCCCGAACGAGCACGCATTGTGCAGCGGCTGCAGGCCTCCGTCATCGCGTGCTTGGAGCGCCGCGCCGGCGGCTATCAGGATCTCTACCACTTCTCTGCGACCGTATCCTGAAATTTTGTCTTGTATTAACTCACCACATACCTCATCTGCTTATAATCTCAACGACTGATTGCAAGATAAAACAAAACCTTAACTTATTGATACACCATTTTGCTGAATTGACAGAGTTGTATATACCCTGAGATTTTACTGTATTGTACAGTAAAATCTCTTTATTTGCAGGGTATATATATTTGTTCTGTAAATATGCCACAAAAACAGAAACTGTGAATATGGAATGGTAATTTATATGGGATTATAAGAGATACATTCCTGGGCGACAAAAAAACGCAATGCAGCTCTTATCAAAGTAGGGAAGGTCTAATATGTGGCATCATTTAACAATAAATGTTCCTTTACTAAAACATTTCCAAAAGCACTGACCGTGGCTAAGGCGGCTTGTGTCAAAGGAAAAGTCAAACGAATTATACAACAGCTATAGCATTTTGCTACATATTTTAGGTGTACCTGGTTGTAATAAGGTCTATTTTGTACCGATATCCCGTTAAGATATAGAATATTTAGCCGCTAATATAGGAATTGGGTCACATTTTTTTTAATTCACTAAATAATCTACTAAAATATAATAATCACTATATAGTAATATTAAAATGTATTTTAGTTTTTAAATTTTTCATGTAGTTTTTGGTGTACAATAAACATGTATTGTATTGTATTGTATAATCGTGTAAATGTGAATGAAAGAAGTGTGATTAAAGAGCTTTTACTTTACCCACATTTCGCTGGACTATACTTAGATGTGACAGGGGGCGAGCCTGTCGCCATGCGAGAGTTCAACTTATAGATCTGCTGTAGACATAAAATATGTACACAATATGTTCACAGATGAACACATTTGTACATGCATCCCTTTGACTGGGATCAAACCCACACTCTCTTGCTTGAGAGACGAGCCCTTATCCAGCTAGGCTGTTATAGTTGTTTATACTAACACACAGACATTGATAACTTGTATTACTTACTCAATAAACAGTGCATCTAAATCTGAACATTGATCATTTCCCAAATATGAATAACACACCAGAAAACAAGTAATATTATTAAAACGACAACAAAAAACCCAGTTGCAAAGTGTTGTAATCTATGTATGTCACGTTTATGATTCATATGACACCTCACATGTCAAGTTATTTAGGCTGTAGGCTGTGCCAAAGAATCCTCATAACTATGTACATGCATACACTCAAAAAATGTAACCCTCCTTCTTGCACAGTCGGGTAATAAATCAGCTGTTTATTTTATCATTTAGTTGAGACAATGAAGCAGCTGATTTTTAACAAATGAAATAGGCTAAAACAGATAATAAAGTTGGTCCAAGGTGCACAAAATGAACTGTTCTTTAAGTTATTTGGTGTAAATAGAACACAGAAGATATGCAAAAATTGGAGATGCCTAATTCTAATTCTAAATAGAGTTAGAAAACATGCATCTATTTACTTAAACTTTTCTCATTGTAGGTTTCGAAAATAATTTCACTAACATAATACAGCTTTCTTGTGTACAATTTACTGATAATGTACACTTATACAGGTTTCGCTGCTGTAAAACATTAAATTATCATACATGTTAATTACAATGTAATTAAAAACATTACATTGTTTGACAACAACACGGTAGGCTTGTGATAATTGTTCACAATTCACATCTGTGTTCTTGAACCAAACTGGACCAAACATAATGAATGATACCTCGAAGCCACTTACCGTAGCGAATTATGCAATTTCACGAAATTTATAGCTTCCTATACCATCCTAAGCAGAGCCCTTTCACTTTTTTGTTTTCGACTGATTTTTTCGCAAAACAAGCAATGTTATTGATGTTGTATATGGTTCAGTACCTGCAGCAAAGTGTAGAGGCGTAGATTTGCGCCCGGCAGTGTCCCTGGCATTCACATTTTGAGGACTTATAAGCTTTTTAACTCGAGCTGCATCTCCTGTTTTACACGCCTCGAAGAGTTCCCGTAGAGGGTCTGTGGGGGCTGGGAGTGTGTCCAGTGCCGAACCGAGCATAGAACGGCGGCTAGACATCTCGATTTCGTAACAAACATCTATTTTATGTTGTCACAACGATTCAACTAGCCATTTTCGCGAAATTATCGAACAAAAACACGTACGCACAGCTGGGGAAGCTTGCACCTTTTTTGACAGGTGATTTGTAGAGTTGCCACACCAAACCACCTCCAGATTCCAATCAATGTTGAATAAATTAATTGCATCCATTGCCGCGCTCTGCTGGGCTGACAATGGAATGGCCGTTCGCAGACTATTGCCTCGATTCACATACCAACGCGAAATTGTGTCTATTAGTATAGTATAGCGATTGTTCATGGCAATAGTATGGTACAGCCAAAAGATAATGCGAGATGATAATGTGAGATGACAATATGAAAGTGAATACAGATTACTTATAGCATATGACAAACTTCTAATTTCGGTCACTTTCTGGGCCAGGAATCAGATATAGTATGTGTAGAGGCCTCATGCTACGCATCCACTGACTCGGAATCCATGAAATTGCTGCCTACGATGTCATCAGCAGTTATCGTGGTATTAGGATCCCGTCGTCACCGTGTCTAACTAAATTGCCGATAAAAAATGCGAATGCAGAGGATGAACTCTCTCAGCATTTGGTAAAAGCCTCGAAAAATGTCGACAACACAGGGTAAGTAGTGATTCCGAAGCAGTGGACGCACAGCTTTAAGGTTGCTAGAGGTGAGTATTCAATTCAAGCTATTAAATATGTTATTTTATCTCTGTACGTGTCAAACATGAGATATTAAGACATGGAGAAATTAAGTTGCGCAGGATGTTTTCTAGTTATTTTACTATGTAGCATTAACGACGGCATTTTAAACAAGTCAGCGTATGTCGAACTAAACCAGAGACTGTCTCATGGTCTTGGGTCACGTGTTGTGGTCTCCGGTCTCAGTTGCGCGCGCGTACTGGCGCACTCATATAATAGTTATAAATTGGTCGCGTTCTTCTGTCTCAGTCGCTCGCGGAGCGAACCTTTAAGTACCTTTGGGTAAATCGTATAATACTGCAGTAATGGGAAACATTTCTGGCTGGCAGCACCACAATAGACAATTTTTTTACGTTTTTTTTTAATGTGACGATTTGTTTTTTTAATAATTTGGTTCTGACATTGAACAAGTATTGAACGTTAGACTTCGAACATTTCTCAATCTTTGAAATGTGTATGAAAGCAATGCATAAAATATACTAAACTTTTCAAAAAAAAATTTTAGTATCCTGGTGTCCCAATAAAACTTAATAAAATAAGAATGTTTTGCTTTCACAGCAACCGTAGCAAGCTGTTTCAAAGCAATCACATGATAAAAAAATGCCACAGAAAAGAAACCAAAAAAAAAGTAAGATGTATAGTTTGGTCTATGGTCATTAGTTGACGAAATCAAAATGGCGTCTCTTACAGGCTAGCGGCGCGTTTAGGTGCATTTGTGTGGAACCGTTTCGTATTATCGTTAGATGCATGGAATTTACTAGTGATAAAAGACAAATTGTGATACCTTACAAATTGTGCATCAAGTGATTTTTATACAATTTTACCCACGGACTGTTTAAAATTGGATTCATACGTTTCGAGATCTAAGGTATGCCCCTTTCACCTATCGAATAAATTTATCCTGCTAGATCGTGAAATTGTCGTTAGATTAGCGCCCCACACGTTGTACTGGGGCTTCAGTCAGTGCGCAAGTACATAGTGCCTATACGGAATCTACGCTCTTTACTCGCTCTTTAGTTTAGTGGGTAAATCTAGGAACTGGTTTTCACGAGGACATGAGAGGCGAGGCCGGGGCAGATCTTCTCGGTTCCTCATTCTCGCGCGTCGCATCTGCGTGTCGCAGTTAAACGACATTTGATTAAATATTTGTTGCGTGGTCAATGGCTAATTGAATTAGTGGCGGAGCGGCGCGCCTTGCTTGCATTTCAACCACTTAAACTCGTACTAGAAACTAGTCGAACTGTGCTGTGTTTGTGTACGTTTTCACTTTTGGATTGCAGTGCTGTGCTAGTTTTACACCACGGACTGAGCGAGGTAAATACCATGTTTGCATAGTGGCTAGCTGCTTAGGGAAATTTACTTTTGCATACAAATTAGTCATAATTTATCACAGTTTTTACTAAATATTATAGCTGCAATAGTACTTAATTGCACATCTTTCTGTTTATTATCTTTTAATGACTGAACGGCTAAAACATTCTTCTTGGAATTTAGCAAGGAAGTAGTATAAATCATGTGGTTGGATGTAAGTCTCGATAAATTCACATAATCTGCTAAATTATAGGCCTGCAGCCTATGGCCAAATTTCTACCAAACAATTTTTGTCATAAAAAGATTTGGGTCCGAGTTTTACGTACCTATTATCATGTTTAAAATTCATTATGTTTCAAAATTTGCCCCAAAATGTAAACACCATTCTTATGCCTAAAAAGCACTAAATTATGTTACAATAAAATTTAGCCAAGTTAACCTCAGGAATGTCTAATCTTTGACAAATGATCTATTTATCCTGCCTATCGTTGAAAAACTCCAATTCTTCTTTTCTAAAGTAACCCAACCTGACAAGAATAAAATTATCAATTAACATAGATATCTGTCCAGTTTTGATAAATCTAACTTGCTAAGTGGTGTTACTGTTGACCGTGATCATACCGTAATACTTAATTTTATTCCTAAATTTATTACCTAATGCAAAAATAATCTAAACTAATATTATAAAATTGAAAGTAAAGCTGTCTTTATGTCTGTTTGTCTGTGTCTGTGTGAGGCCTGTCTAAACAGCTGAACAGATCTTAATAAAACTTGATAATTAGTTACAGTAAGTGCATCATGACGAACTGTTTGAATACATTTTTTTTAATTGACCGCAAATAAATTCACAGGTAACAAATAGTAAGTAATTTGCTTTATTAAGAAAGCATACATCGATAAACTTGCATATCTTTCAAGTTTCAACTTTTTCGTTTGAATGCATTTTGGTTTCATTCATCATTCATTTTGGTGCACTTGTGGAGAATTAAATCTGTTACGATGTAAGAATGTAGAAAATGTGTCCATAATGCACTGCGTGGATCTTTTCACCTTCAATTTTTTACTTGACAAGAAAATAATCCTGTTTGGATCAGAATTTTAAGAAGAATATTCATGAGTACCTAATTGTGTAGTTGGAATCTACATCTTGCTTTCTATGATTGAAAGATGTTTTAAACCAATGTTGCGGAAATTACCTCCTATGTACAAACTTACAAATTTTATAATGATGGGGGAAAATACCAGGAAACCATAGAGTCGGAAGAGGTAATATCAGGGCAGTGGAGCGACTATTCAGTCTGCCTCTACATATATACATATCGTCACACCTTTGCCCAAAGAAGCTAGCAGAGCCATATTACTACACTCATACCTCGCCAGACAATATTCAGTCCCAAATATGACAAGGGGCGATCCTGTCGCCATACACCGGGCTCCAGTTATGTAGCAGATGACATTAAATATGCACACAATTATGGTGTCACAATTTGTTCACACAAAAAAATTAAGAATTGGTGCGTGACTTCGGCTGGGATTGGTTAATGAATAGGCACCAAAAGAAGAAGAATATAAGTATATAAATAATTGTAGATGTAGTCAAAGGCTGTAAAATCCTGTAGAATTTATACAGCTTATAGTATAGTATAAACCATATGGCATTCAAGGAAATATTATAATTGAATGTTTCCTTATCATATTAACATATTGCTGCAAAAGTAGCTATTTATAAAATGTGATCACATTGTCTTGGCATACATACTCATGTTATTAATAGTGTCAATTCTGTAATATGTAATACCGTTTTGAGCCATAAAATCTTACAAAAACCGTGTGACACAAATGTCTACCTAGTATATAGTCTATTTTATAAAGAGGTAGCATTTGTGCATTGGTAAGTTTGTTTGTAAGGGGTAATCTCTGAAAGTACTGAACTGATTCTAAAACTTATTTCTGTACCAGACAGGTACATTATCCCTAAGTGTCATAGGCTATGAAACGCGAGCGAAGCCGCGGGCAGAAGTGCTAGTATAAAATGAAGGCATCTGTCACTCTGTATGTATATTTGCTAACTTCTCCAAAACTGTGCAATGGATTCTGACGCGGTTTCCACCATCAGATACATAAATTTCCACTGAAGGCTTATAGGTACCGTGTGAAGACAGGTTGGATCATCCCAACTATATTATAAATGCGAAAGTGAGTTTGTTCGTTTGTTTGTCACGCTTTCACGCCTTAACTACTAAGCCAATCATCATAAACTGACACAGAAAAGGACATAGGGTACTTATTTTTATAACTGGACCGCAGGTGAAATCGCAGGGTGCAGCTGGTAGTTAAAAGTTTAAAAAAAATTACACAACTAAGACCACTTTCGACTCAGTCACTTTTCAGACTAAATCTGAACCGTTTGGGAGTTACAATGCCACAGACAGCCACAAATACACACATTTTTAACTTATAAAATCTCTGCTTTTATCTTTTAGTCGGGGGCTAGAAATAGAAAGATTCAATGAAGATTATTCAGTTGTTTTTTTTTCTTATAAACTCAGACACATTTGTAGAGCAAACTAATCTTAAATCGTCATATCAGTGACCCAATATTAAGCTTACAACATTTTCAACTACTTTTAGAATTTTGACACAGATGGCTATCCTACGTAGTGCTGACTCTATGTAAATCTATGTTCATAATATTAAAATCATCATCAAAATTTATCATTATCATGCCAGCCCGGAAGACGTGTACTGCTGGACGGCTGCCTCTCCCAATGATCTCCACAACGACCGGCCTCTCTGTTCGCATCCAGCGACTTCCCGCGACCCTCACCAGATCGTCAGTGCTTGTGGGAGGTCTTCCCACGCTGCGTCTTCCTGTTCATGGTCGCCACTCGAGAATCTTTCTCCCCCATCGGCCGTCGGTTCTACGAGCGATGTGCCCTGCCCACTGCCACTTCATTTTGACAATTCTTCGGGCTCTATCGATGTGGGTTACTTTGGTTCGCTTACGTCATGATCATTACCAGCATCTGTGCCAATCTGCGGTGCTATTCACAATCATTCGGAAACGTTTCCGATCGGATCCCACAAATTTCAAAGTCATTATTCGAATCTCAGTCTACTTTTATAAATTTTGGAATCGAGCATAAATCGGATTGGAAGAATGAATTACATTTAAAAACGTATGAATACGGACTGAGATTCGAATGAGTTAAACTTATATACTAAATAATAATACTAATAATAATTAATACTTGAGTTTAAATTTTTGAAATTAGAATGGACGTTAGAAACGTTTTCGAATGCTGTTCCAATTTCGATCCGCGATTTTCACAATTCATACGATAGTAAAATACGCGGGAAAATACAACATTATCGATATGAACATCTTGTACATGTCTACAACTGTTATACGCTATCTACTGCTGATAAGAGATAAGGCGACACGCATCAAGATTACGGCATTCTTTAGCTTTGTACCCGTTTAGGAACGTTATTATAAGGCCTGGTCAAGAGTACCCGTAACCGATGAACGTGTATGAAAAGACTCGTGGAAGTAGAGGAAGCAAGAGATGTGTACCAGGATCGTAGCAAGTGGAGAGAAGTGGTCTCAACTACCTAATGTATGTAAAGTATGTAGTACTAGCAATCCGCCTCCGCTTCGCGCAATACCTATATTATTATCATCAGCGTAAGTCGGGTAACTGTGGCCCTATTCGGAAATTTGATATTTTCATCTCACCTTTTTTCGTCCTGGTTGCTCTCGTTTGAAACGTCATAGGTGTGAGAGTGACCAAGATAAAATCTCATCTCATCTCACGCGTAGGAATAGCCCCTCCTGGTGCTAGTTGAATAAATTAATAAAATAAATATAATCCTTCCTTGAGAAGTTATCTATCCGATGGTAAAAACCGCATCGAAATCCGTTGCAAGGTTTAGGAGGACTTTGCGGATATACTATGTGTATATACATAGGAAGAGACAGATAGACGCGGAAAGCGACCCTGGTCTTTTACTTACTAGGTACGTAGTAGTAGTAAATATTGGTGTTGAAAATGCTCCGTCGGTTAAGAGGGCCGCGACGTTCTGAAATTTTCATACAAACGCGCTACTCAAATTTCTTGAAAACCGTTTTGTGAGACTATGTTGAAATTTAGCATCTACAATTAAATTAACAATATCTTCGCCCCTATGTTCTTGGTTTTTTTTTAAAAACGTTCTCAAGCTAAAATAGAGCTATGTAAAATATCCGCATTTTTAAGGGGTCGCTTTTGACTGATTTATTCAATAGGTAGACAAAGCAAATCAAAAATTCCACTACATAGGGAGGTTGTCTACATCACTGGCTGTTAAATGAATAACATAATACTAGGGAAATTCTTAGTTACTTAAGAATGATAACAGAAGTGCAAAAGTCATAAAAAAATTGAAATTGCACTTTGTCACTCTGTAGGTAAGTTTAGAGGCTCGTCAGTATCATCACTCGCTCTCTTTGCTCGTCTTCTTCTCCTAGACGAAATGGCTATAGAATACCTTAAGCCAATGCGAAGTTAGTCTAGGTTAGTTAGGTCGCCGGACTCTTAACCACTTAGGATAGGGGTTGAGGAAACATAGAGGTCGCGAGGTCTCAGTTTGAAGCGCTATTTACATCAGTTTGGTCTGGGTCAGGGGTCTCCTCTAATATCTCCTCTCCGCGCGAGGTCTTTGACCATTTATCTGTGTTTGTTTATTTTTTGTTCAAATGATAACATTAAATAACATAAACTATTCGTAATGGCTGATTTACAGATCAAAAGTACAGTAGCGACTAGCAAGGTAACTTGCCGCTCTGGCGAGTTACGCGCGATGTTTCCACGTTTCTTGGACGCGATTGACAAACAAACGGAAAGTTAACTGTCTACTGTAGTTGTTGATGTGTAAATCCGACATTAAGAGCTATCATAGACTTGTCTCTTAACTCGTCTTTTCTTAGGCTGCCTTTCCTCCAGCAGATGAGCGGTGCGAGGATGTGGGAAAATGCACCAGAAAAATGGGTCAGTCTGTAAACATATTTATTAGGAAATTGTGTAGTAAACTCGAAGAGATGCATTGTCGTTGTCAGGTGGTGAGTTCAATAGTATTCAATACGTAATCACTGTGCGCTGGTTTAAGATTTCGGCGACCAACTTCGCATTGGCTTAAGGTTTTCGATAGCCATTTCGTCTAAAAGAAGATGACAAGCGAAGAGAGCAAGTAAAGATACTGACGAGCCTTTAAAGTTACTTACAGAGTGACAAAGTGCATTTTTTTATAACTTTTGCACTTCTCTAAATCATTCTTAAATTTATTAAGAATGATTAGAGAAGTGCAAACTAAGAATGTTCCTTGTATTATGGACTCATTTAAAAGCTAATGATGTAGACAACCTCCCTATGTAAAGTGATTTTTGACGACAAAGCAAATCTGCTTTGCGTACCTATTGAATAAATCAGTCAAAAGTGACCCCTTACAAATTCGAATATTTTTCATAGCTCTATTTTCACTTGAGAACGTTTTTTAAAAAAACCAAGAGCATAGGGGTGGAGATATTGTTAATTTAATTGTACATGCTAAATTATGATGAAAAAATAAATCATAATCTGACAAATGGTTTTTAAGAAATTTGAGAATCGCGTTTGTATGGACATTTCAGAGCGTCGCGGGCCTCTTAATATAGACCACTCGGCTCGGCTTCCAAAAATATGTTCTGACAGGGGTCCGTGGAATCGTTAGAATAGTGAAAGTGGTCCGTGACTGCAAAAAGTTTAAGAAACCCCGCAGTAGACTGTGGCCTTCGCTTCGCTCGGTAAATAAATCTACGACTACGCCTCTGTTATGACTGTATTCAAGATGAAAGCCCCAAATTTTCTGTGATGCAACATTATTTTAAGCTTCTACCTGATTGAGCTAACTGAGCGGCTGGCTGTCCGCTGGCTGCCTCTGAGTCAAGTATTGGGCAAAATTGAGCAAGCGACAAACTGTAGCAACCAAAATAAATAATAATAAATAAATAAATTCGGGACATTGTCACACACGGTCGCCTGACCCCAAACTAAGCAAAGCTTGTACTATGGCTGCCAGAGACTGATATACATCTGGACTGTCAAAGGAACCCTGCTGCGTGGTAATTTCTCACCATCCTATTATTGTGCGAAAGAGATCGCTGACTGTTTATCTCCCTTTAAGGTTGTTTTGAATACCCTCCCTTCAGAAATAGTTCACTAAAGCTACATTATTCCTGATTGACATAGGCTATAAAAAGTGAGCAAAGCCGCTGGCAAAACAGCTAGTTAAAATATATGGAGCCAAAAACAAACGAATAAGTTTTTCGTATCCATCAAAACTAAGTAAGGATGCAGTAAGCCGCTAATGGGATGTTCAGTTAGGACGAAGCCTTATATTTGCGCGGAACAGACGATCGCAACAGATGTCTTCTAGAAAAAGAACTGTGTATAATAACTGTACATCATATTCCAGTAAACATTTTCATGTCTATCGTTAAGCGGAAGATAAACGGTTGTCCGTCAGCTATCTGTTTTGTGCATTTTTACACCGACTTCAAAAAAAGGAGGAGGTTCTCAATTCGACTGGATGTTTTTTTTGCTTACTGTATGTTACGCGATCATTCCGTCCGATTTTGAACCGACTTCAAAAAAGGAGGAGGTAATTGGAGGAGGGAGGAGGAGGCTGTATGTTTTTTGTTTTTTACCTCATAACTTTTGACTGGAAGAATCGATTTTGAAGATTTTTTTTTCGTTTGGTAGATCATACTTTATAGGTGGTCCCATACAAATTTTATCGAAATCGGTCAAGCAGTTTTTAAAATATCAACAAAAGTTCAAAACTTGTTTACATGGATGACGAATTACAGGATTGGAAGTCGGTTTTTTGAGCTTTGCTTTTTAAAATATGATGATTCTTTTTTTGTTTGGTAGATCATACTTTAGAGGTACTTAGTCCTATTAAAGAGTTAATGACATCGGTCAGTGGTTTCCAAAAAATCTACAAAAATCTAAAAATTGTTGACGAAGTCCAATCCGGATGACGGGATGTCGGTTTTTAAAAAGATATAAAAATTACCATAATATACTAATTAGGATATAATTACATGATAAAATAATAAGGCAGCGATGATAGCCTAGTTAGAGAAGGCCCGCCTCTCAAGCCAGAGGGAACGGGTTCAAACCCAGCCGACGGCACGCACCAATTTGTTCATTGTGTGAACATAATATATGCGTATTTAATGTCATCTGCTACATGACTGGAGCCCGGTGTATGGCGACAGGCTCGCCCCCTGTCTCATTTGGGACTGAATATCGTCCTCTGCCAGCCCCCTCGGGGGAAAGGCGTGACGATATTTTTTTTATTTATTAAATTAAAAATTACTAGTCAGTCCCATCGTAATACTAACTAATGTCGTAAAAGCGAAAGTGAGTATGTTACGCTTCCGATTAAACGGCGCGGGATAACACGAGCCGCCGTGTTATCCCGCTCCGTTTAGCCGCGGCTTTACAGAAAAACATGCATTGGCATCACTGATCCCTTCAAACCCTGGCCAGCCACAGCACAGTTTCACGCTTGAAAAGGTCTACAGAAAACTCCGCGATGGTATATGTCTATCTCGGATATCCCACAATAACAATTTTTTGTTTATACCCGTAGCCAGAGCGGGCCGCTATGTTTTTATGTACAACGTTCACAGTTTTTCTGTAGTGTATTTAGTATCAGCATTGCACCCGTGCGAAGCCGGGGCGGGTCGGTAGTAGAGAAATACTCGTAAATATGCGAAACTCCAATTAAATTATTTTTAAGCCGCGTCGCGACGCGTCGTTATACGAGTATGTAGGCGCAACGCATCGTGTGGTCAAGCCGTATAGCTGTCAATGGGGCATCAGGTCAAGTGCATGCAGCTTGCCGGAAGCCGCCAGGTGTCGCCAGTGAATTCTGTTACACTGCCAACCATTGCCATTTCTTCTAGAAGAAGACGACGAACGAAGAAAGCAAGTAAAGATACTGACGAGCCTTTAAAGTTACCTAAAGAGTGACAAAATGCAATTTCAATCTTTTTTATGACTTTTGAACATCTCAAATCATTCTTAAATAACTAAAAAAATCCCTTGCATTATGGATTTTTTTTAAAAGCTAATGATGTAGACAACCTCCCTATGTAAAGGGATGTTTGATTGGCTTTGTCTATCTATTAAATAAATCAGTTAAAAGTGACCCCTTACAAATGCCGTCATTTTTCATAGCTCTATATACTTTTGAGGTCTTTTTTTAAATCAAGAACATAGGAGAAATAGTTTATTTAATTGTAAACGCCAAATTGCATTATAATCTGACAAATGGTTTCCAAGAAATTTGACAAGCGCGTTTGTATGGAAAATTCAGAGCGTCGCGGAACCCATAAAGTAGCTGATCCAGTAGCTATGTTATCTGTGGCCGTAGTGTTGGTTCTAACTGGACTCGAGCGGTTAATTCTCAGAAATGGCTGAGCTTTTGTTGATGCAACTCAGCAACAGTACGGTATTGGTTAGGACATCCTGTTATTTCTAAATTAGATTCTGCTCTGTAATTTTGCTCATATACAAACTTAGAATTGTATTAGAATGATCTGCTTGCTTGCAAAACTTCTTGAATAATTTAAAAACCAAAGTTTAAAAAACGGACTTCCCGTCCTGGAATTCGTCATTCTTGTAAACAATAATAATAACAATAAATTCAGGACACTTCCACACACGGTCGCCTGACCCCAAACTAAGCAAAGCTTGTACTATGGCTTCCAGGGACTGATATACATACTTAGATATTTTTAAATACATACATAAATAGATATATTTACACCCAGACATAGAACAAACAGAAATGTTCATCACATAAATGTATGCCCTAGATGGGAATCGAACCCACGCCCCCAAGCTCAGAAGGCAGGGTCACTACCAACTGAGCCACCGAGGCAGACAAACAATTTTTTGGACTTTGTTGATATTTCAAAAACTGCTTGACCGATTGCAATAAAATACATACGGGACCACCTCTAAAGTATGATCTACCAAAAAAAAAGAATTATTAAAATTGATACATAATTAGCGGAGTAATCGCGTAACATACAAACATACAAAAAAAAAACGTACAGACGAATTGAAAACCTATTTTTAAACATTTCAAGAATTTCTAGACAACGTTTTTGGGGGCTGAGCTACCCACGTCCGTAGGACTGTACTCTATTCTGATTCCCTACACGTGGTCCCCGGGTAGTGCTAACCGGGTAGCAAACTCTGGCGGGAGGCTTCTTCCGTGGCTAGTTACCACCCACCGGACCAAGCCATGCCGTGAAATGACCTAGTCGTGTTTCGGGATGTAGTCCGGTGAAACCGTTCCGAAGACGGGTCTGAGCAGTAGCGTACTTGTAGCGCCTCACTCAACTGCCGTCTTTGTACTTCTTCACTCTGCAAAACTTCAAGGCTAGAGTGAATAAGTAACTTATAGGTCGTCGTGCTCCATCTTAGACCACAACATCAGGCGAGTTGGTGGTCAAACGCCGACCCATTCTATATAAAAAAAACTTCGGATTCTGCAAATCTCGGTGCTCTTCTTTCTTGTCGTTTTTCTTTCTGTGAGAACTTTTTTGAATGAGAATGTTTTAGGTTTTTCTCGTTTTCGATTTCGAGATCCATAAAATCTGCATCCGACGCCACAATAATACAAAATCCAGTTTCTCAACACAACGACATCGGTCGCTGTATTTACTATGCATAATTCATTGAATTCCGATCGACTACGACGCTTCGCCTGACATTTGTAGAATAGATCCATTGAGCTATTATAATGTACTGCGTGCTGGAGATGACACTGCGATGTCCCGTTTTAAGCAGAGAGAAAGATTGTCAACTGTTTCGCGCAATGTTGACTCACAGATTGTAGATATCTTAAATAATATAAAAAGCAAAACTCAAAAACTTACTTCCCGTCATCCATGTAAACGATTTTTAGACTTTTGTGTTGATATTATTTAATAATTATTATTATTTATTTATTTGTGGGTAATGGAATACTTACTTAATGTAAATCTTGACTTGAATAACTTTTGTAATATAATTTTTTATTGTTATGGTAGTACCTAATTTAATGCTGACTACTCTATTTGTATTAGGATAATTATGTAAGAATAGATGTAATGAGAATAAATGAATAAATATTTTAAAAACTGGTTGACCAATTTCGATAAAATTTATATGTGACCACAGAACCTCCTCCTTTTTGGAAGTCGGTTAAAAAATAAATAATGTGCGAACGACAACTTACGACAATTTATCTGCCCGTAAAAAATACATGTTATTATTTCTCTCACTCTGTCACTCGCTAGTAAAATAAAACGTATTCGCTTTAAATATGACCAGGGTGTCACGCGGTCACGTAGTACTTACACACACTATTAAATATGTATATGCGTGCGTATAATGCTACAGACCTACACATCAAGCGTCTAGTGAGTTGATTAATGTAACTTAATTAAAATGGAACATAAAGTAAGTACGTACAAGCTGAGTGGCTAGCAGTGATGTCAGATTTCGGCCGCCTAAAGGCATCTGACAGGATTTGACGGTTGTTACAAGATAATATATAAACGTGGCTCACAACTTGTAGAGTCATTCTACTCGCGGTAGCGACCAGTTCGCTCAATGAAACATAGCCGGCGCGGGCGGCGTTAGTAGATGCAAACTCTATTAAGTAGTACATAGTATTTCAATGACTAGATTGGAATGCGCTCAGGGCGCACCTGAGCCCGTGTCATTGACGATCTCAAGATTGAGGCTCGTGACCCGCGGGGTTGATTAAAAGTTTTTTTTACCTGACTGCGCAAGAAAGAGGGTTATGTTTTTCGAGTGTATGTATCTATGAGGTTTTTTTGGCGCGCCCTACAACCTAAACAGGTTGATGTATTTCGACATGTGAGGTATCATTTGGATCGTCTTGATAGTGGAAGTGACATAGGCTACAACACTTTGCAGCCGGGTTTTTGTTTTATTTAAAAGATTTAATTCAATGATAGGCTTCCCGCATGATGCTATGATTGTTTTTGCTTAAGGCGCGAAATTTAATAGCATATTACCCTGGATAACGGATAGGCCACTTCTTATTTCCTATAAGTATATAAACAATAGCTAGCGATTTTATCAATTTAAGTTTGTCAAAACTAACGGCGCCCTATGGTTTCGGCCGCTGTTAAAAATGATCCTATATGCTATTCCAGACTATAGTCTATCTCTGTGCCAAATTTCATCCAGTTCAGCCGTTCTGGCGTGATTGAGTAACAAACATCCTTCCAACTATACATCGATCCAAACTTTCGCATTTCTAATATTAATTTAATTTAAAGAAAGCTCAAAACTAAATGCTTATATTCTATAACAGATAACAAATATAAATTTAAAATTTAAAAAACTCCGACAGCCATTTCCATCAAACGTAGGTAAGAACAATCCCGACTAATACACCTTTCAAACAAAAAAAAAACAAAATCAACACATAAACACACAGACACGTCAAACTTATAACACCCTGTCGTTTTTGCGTCGGCAGTTAAAAAAGTTTTCTATGCATTTGAAATTATTGGCTCTGTGCGCTGTAGATCTCGCGGCCGACGTCTGTGCTGCCCTACAGGTCGAATTCCTCAACAGATTCTCGTGAAATTTTGTGAGCAGGTTCTAATATCCTAGTAATATTATAAACGCGAAAGTTTGTAAGAATGGATGGATGGATGTTTGTTACTCATTCACGCCAGAACGGCAGAACAGATCTGGATGAAATTCGGCACAGAGATAGATTATAGTCTAGAATAGCACATAGGATACTTTTTAACCGCGCGTGAAACCGCGGGGCGCAGCTTGTAATGCATAATTCTTTGTCAGGAACCGCGACCTGTATAGAAGAAGACAGAGAGCTGGACAGAAATCCAGGCAGAATTCAGACACGCGAAAGCATTTTTGTCGAAGACGAAGCAGGGACGCAACGCTCGCTCGCTCGGCTACATTTTCTTAAAATCTAAATCAAAACAAGAATTGGATAGCTAGTCAGTACTCACCTATTAAAACGGTCTTAATACTTAATCTCTGACATACATATTTTTTTATTTTTTTTATATAACATCCTTTCCTGAAGACAATGATCTTCATTTTTGGCTTGTGTCATGAGTGACGCGACTTGAATTTAGAATGCGTCCGATAACGCATCCTGCCAGATCTCTATTTTAGGTCTTGGGGTATCCTTCGTTTCAGCCTCCGTGGAGACTTTCTGTTCATTAGTGTCTTTGCGAGATGGTTTGGACGCTGCAGCCTTTTTTCATAGGTAGGTAATGAGATTATTTTTTATTTCTTCTTCTACTGTGGGCATTTCCAGGTCCCCTATGCAGTGATTCATTTGTGATGTACCATGGAGCACCAGTGATTATTCGCAGCACTTTTGATTGGAATCGTTGCAGTATGCTTAAGTTAGTTTTTGAAGCTGTATAGCTGACATACATTCATGATCGTAAACAGATATCGATATAGCATACAGCTACTTGCAGTGCGACACACTACTGAGACGTGAGGGGGGAGCCACTGTTGCATGTTCCATACAAAACTTACAGATTAACTTGGAAAATTTTAAGTTCCTATTTTAGCCAACTGTATAGATTAACTCTGTACTGTTTGCATTTTCTACATCTGATATTGACGTTATCCGTTGAGAGATAAAGAGTTGGAAGCGCGCCAGGGAGGCTATTCTAGCGTGATCGAGATTACTTCTCTCAATATGTTTTTCTACTAGCTGCAGCCAGTGCGGTTAAAAAGTAGCCTATCTATTAATCCAGGGCATAATCTGTTAATCCCTGGATTAACAGATGGTCCCAACTCAGCATAATGCCGGCTGCTGTAGACAACCAAGAATAAGTATAGGTACATAAACACACACACACATTCAAACCAATGCCAAATTGTTTCTGTACACTTTGACTGCCTCGATGGCTCAGTTGTTAGAGAACATGCCTTCTGAGCTAGGGGGTGTGGATTCGATTCCCGCCTAGGGCAAACATGCATGTGATGAACAATTGTGTTTGTTCTATGTCTAGGTTGTAATTTTTTTTATTTACACTCGTAACTACAAACAAAAGATACAAAAATTTCTAATTCAGCAAAACTATGACTAGCGTGGTAAATGATCACCAATATGACTGACTGCCTCGGTGGCTCAGTTGGTGGAATCTGCCTCCTGAGCTTGGGGGCGAGGATTCGATTCCCACCCAGGGCAAACATGCATGTGCTGAACAATTGTGTAAGTTCTATGTCTGAATTGTTAATTATCTATTTAAGTATGTATTTAAAAATATAAATGTACTAGCATCGCCTTGCTGTTTTACCCGCGGTTAAAAAGTAGCCTATGTATCAATCCTGGGTATAAGCTATCTTCATACCGTTGAGCGTGAAGAAGTAACAAACTTACACACCTACACACTCACAAACTTTCGCCTTTATAATATTAGTGTGATGTTTGTACAAGATTTGCTTAGTTTGGGGTCAGACGACCGTGTGTGCAAGTGTCCCGAATATTAAAACACTCTAAGCTAGGACCTCGTTGCGCTCTGCCAGTTAGAGTGAAAAGACAGACTGGTAATCTCGAGCGCGCGAAAATCATGCCTTTTATAATTTTATTCAATGGACGTGCTAAATTTATTTATTTAGTTAGTTTTGTTTATCTCAGCGGAAGTATCGACTGCTTTCGAGGAAACCGATTGGCTGTTAAAAAAAATGTTTTATGCACTTTACTTTCGATTAAATTTGTTTGTGCTCTTATTTTCATCTAACTACACAGACACGATAATAGCAATGCCAGCCTAGTTGGGAGAAGGCCCGCCTCAAGCCAGGGGGAGCGGGTTCGAACCCAGCCGACGGCACGCGCCAATTCGTTCATTGTGTGGACATATGTGCGTATTGTATGTCATCTGATACATGACTGGAGCCCGGTGTATGGCGACAGGCTCGCCCCCTGTCACATATGGAACTGAATATCGTCCGGCGAAGTGTGGGTGTTGTATTACACCTCTGCCAACGCTTTCGAAGGAAAGGCGTGACGATGTGCTGCACAGAAGGAGAGGTTTTTTAGTAGATTGATTGTGTTTTATAAGGTAGCGTCAGATTTGGCTTTGTGGGTATTTCGAGTGTCAGGTGCATTGCGTTTGTTCGCGCACTTTTAAAACCGAGATAGGCCACAACACAATTAGATGAAGGCACACGAACGAAGCCTTGCTCTACCATCTACCTCAGAGACTGGTCACCGTAGCCACAAATTGACAAGGAATCATATACAAATCCGCGAAAAAATCGACCAATTCATTTCGTCGACGATATACTTCACCTTCACTTCACCGTGGAAATTATCCCTGTGGTTGGGTTTTTAAATCGCGCACCAGGTACAAGCAAAAAAAAAACATTTACTTGCACATCTCTGGTGGATATGTCGCCGCCAACTAGCTTAATCAGCCGTTCAATTAACAGCCTAGCATTTTTACTAAACGGCGTCGTTTAACTAGCTTCCTGATGATACTCAGCCATTTAATCAAACGGCTAGGCCAAATGGCTTAGATCGACAACTTTGACTACTTGCCTATAGCCAAGTCATTTAAGTCGGGGAGGTTACGGAGTGTTTAAAAAAAAAAATAACTTAGCCTACTAAACGAACAAATCTAAGTCGGATAAAGAAGTAAAGTGCCCTGATAAAGAAGTCGATTCTATTCCTGCGCGTGAGATGAGATGAGATTTTATCTTGGTCACTCTCACACCTATGACAATTTAAACTAGAGCAACAAGGACGCAAAATGGTGAGATGAGGATCTCAAATCTCTGAATAGGGTCCCAGGAGAGTTTTAGGTAATTATAATTTCATGTTTATCAGATTTGCGGTTCGTTTTACGGATTTTATTTTATCTCAATTAATTCAAAACATATTTCTTCGGTCAAAAATAGTTATTTTGGCAAAAAATCACCCTATTGTATGAATGAGCTAAGCATTAGCCAGCCAGTTTATTAAATGTTGTATTAGACGCTACGGTTGAATGTCATTCAGAAAGCTAAGCTAGTTGAATGGCGTCATTTAGTAAAATGGCTAGGCTGGCACGGCTGATTAAGCAAGTTGGCTGGTACAGATACTCAGTACTACTACTAATATACAGGGTTATAGGTAACTCATCAAAAACATCTTAAGGATACACTGTACTCAGCAATATGAACAACTTTTTCTATGAAGCCATTCCTGAAATCGCGAAAACAAAACCAGCTCTTCCATACAAAAAGTTCATTGGCCTGAGACAAAATGCATGGAACAGCTAATTTTTTTTCACGATTTCAGCGTTAGCCTATAGTATAAGTTATTCACATTGATGAGTACAATGAACCCTTAAGAGGTTTTTGGTTAGTTACCTATAACTTTGGATACACCAAGAAAAGCAACGCTCCTAAATTGTCAATGAATTTCCGATGATTTCGTACAAAATCATCATATCCTGTAATCAAAGAGCCGTCAAAGGAGACGGAGCGAGCTCCCCTTCCGGTGTCACCCGCGGGACTTAATTATAAAGACGGATAAAGTGGTCCTGGAATAGATTTACGTGTTTCGGTGTAGGGCGGTGCTTCGTAATGAAGCTTATTTTGAATTGAACTATAACTTGCGCTGTGACCCGAACTGTGTCCTGAGAGCCTAGAATGACATCTAATTGCCGTAGTAAGTAGTTACGTTTCGTTTTCGACGCTGCGCAACATGAACGATAAGGTATGATTGCGAACTCCGTTGCACGCGGCAGTGCTGCCTGCCGTGCTGATTTCGAGTAGGGCGGCAGTGTTGCGTTGTTCCTGGTGATGCGCTGTTGTGTATTCATTCATATGCTTTGTCAAGACAAAGACGGCTTAACATCAGGCGAGTTGGTGGTTAAACGTCGACCTATTCGACATTAAAAAATATATTTATGTGTAGCGTCTCGGCTCTTCGATACATTTTGTTGAAAGGACGCGTCTGTGTCTCGTCTTCGTCCTATGTCTTTACTCTCTGGCCAGCATCTAAGCGTCAGATGCGCTTGACCGCGCTTCCCAAACGCTTGTTATAAATATCACCTTAAATACTCTTCGATCGCATTGTATCTTAGCATCGAATAACCTCTGTTCAACCGCCCAGCTTTTTAACAATAAAAAAATCTACACCCATAATTCTAACCGTAACTGTCACGTCTCATGCAACATGCAACGTATGCAAATACTTTCTTGACTCCACGGCTACACATTGGCCATATTTGCACCAATCTAGGTCTTGGGGCCAAGACATCAATGTTTGTAACAGTCTTGGGACACAAAATTAATGGTAAAGCCAACGTGTCACGCTGTACTAATACATCCATCCATACATATGTACAGGGTGATTGGAATCCAGACCGTATCCTTTCAACAGGAGTTTCTACTCATCCTGGATTATGTTTTAAGCTTTACATTATTTCAGCAAGAAAATTAGTTTTCGAGTTATTTCATATTTTGCATTGAAGTTTTCACAAAACTGTTAAATAAGTCAGAAACTAAACATGTATGCTGAATAGATGTAACGCTTTAAAGGTGGTCCAGGATGAGTAGAAACGCCCCTTGAAAAAAATAAGGTCTGGATTTCCAATCACCCTGTGTAATCACGCCTTTTTCCCATTGGGGGTAAACCGTAAAAGGTAAGGCGTAAACCACTTCTCTCACTTGCTAGGAGCCTGGGGGATCTACCATGACATCGTATTGTCATGATGGTTACGTTTGGTTTTTGACGCAGCGCGACCGCGAATCGTATCGCTGCGCAATAAGATCCATGTTAGCGCGAACAAAACGTCGACAAGTAACATTATTAAAAGAAAAACAAATAACCTGACTGCAAAATGTTGTACCCTATGTCAACTTCTACTATCGAAACGATTCAAATGACACTTCACATGTCGAAATCCATCAAGCTGTTTAGGCTGTAGGGCGTGCCAAAGAAACCTCATATACACATACACACACATGCCCTGGCTTACATCGCGCACACAGTAATATGCTGCGTTCAGACGGCGCGCAGCCCGGCGTGCAGCCTGGCGTGCAGCCTGGCACACGCGGCGCTCCAAGCAAGCTGTTCACACACACTGGGCGCGCCAGTAGTGCAAGCCATTGCAAGCAATTACGGTTGCCTGACCCCAAACTAAGTAAACCTTGTACTATGGCTGCCAGAGACTGATATACATAAATGCATACTTAAAAACATAACCCTCCTTCTTGCGCATTCGGGTAAACAGATATTAATACCCAGACATATAGCAAACAGTAAACGCCAGTAAGAGACACCCCCTTTTGGTGGAAATTCCCCCAAAACGCAATAAGCGTTTCAAGTCAACTTTTCTTGTAAGAACTGCAGAGGTGTGGAACTCGTGTCTGCGTCTGTCTTCGCACCTAAATACAATCCGGGGGTGTTTACGAGTAAAGTGAATAGGTGAATAAGTGAATAGGTATCTCCTAGGCAAGCGTGTTACACCTTCGATCACGTCGACGCTTCCCATCAGGCGCGTCAGTGGTCAAACGCATGCCTAGTCTGTTGTAAAAAAAAACATGTTCATCACATAAATGTTTGGTGGGAATCGAACCCACACCCCCAAGCTCACCGAGGCGGTCACGAGGCCCGAGAGGCAGATTATATCTCATATTCGAACAAAAAACGAAACAAGTATTTGTCTGAACTACTTTTTACTTCCTTATCTGTAAAATTTCGTGAAGATCGTCATAATCATCAATTGTACTCGAGTTATCGTCTCAAATATATCCTACTAATATTATAAACGCGAAAGTTTGTAAGAATGGATGGATGGTTGTTACTGTTTCACGCCAGAACGGCTGAACAGATCTGGATGAAATTTGGCACAGAGATAGATTAATCATAGTCTAGAATAGCACATACGATACTTTTTAACCGCGGGTGAAACCGCGGGGCGCAGCTAGTATTTAATAAACAAACATAATTGTGTACAATTGTACATAGACAAATGCCAAGATATCCCCGCTGATGTACCCTATGTGACCCTATGTCCTTTTCCGTACCCCAGACAACGTGTATGCAAAATTTCATGTTGATCGGTTGATTAGTTAGGGCGTGAAAGCGTTACAAACAAAGCAACGAACAAACTCACTTTCGCATTAATAATATTAGTTAGGATTATTATTGTTACAACATTCCTGGCTTATTATGTACGTCAGATCCAGTGCGTCAGGTGTGACGTCATATCGTCATACGTTATCTGATGCGTCATGAACTATCGCTGATAAGCGGATGCTGAGGCATATTTACTGGCTGGAGTCAGCCGAACTGTCTCGAGTCATAAATATCATAACATGACTCACTATAATAAGTCATGTGACATGACCGAGTAGTTCAGTCAGTTCCGCTATGTAGATAACACCATGATCCAAAAAAACAAGGTCTAGCATTCAGCAAACACATAACGACGTCATCATCATCCTTCTCTTTCGAACTCGTTGTAAATGACTTATTTCGGTCTCGCTTAAGCATCAATTGACGTCACTACGTGTTTCTGAATGCTATATTATACCTGGCGGAGTATGTTATTATACCATGGATTACACTAGCCCTAGCCAAATTGCATTCGTGTACTTAGTACTAGCTATTATATTTCTATCTCTACAATCGCTAACGCTCGAACGTCAGCTGCTTATTGGACGAGATACGAGCTATAGAATATCACGCGATTTTATTGTCAACTCGGCCAATCAGCAGCGGCTAGCGTTGGCGACTGCAACAAAAATTTAAAAATCCCCTTCACCGATTTTTATCAAACATAGGTAACAACACTCCCGACTAATTCACCTTTTAAACAAAATCAAAATCGGTTCATCCGTTCGGGAGCTACGATGCCACAGACAGACACACAAGACACAATGCACTCCTACAATATGGATATCAAATGACAGGGCTTGTTGAGAGTAGCTCGAAAAAAAAATAGTGTGTGGAGTCCCTCCGCGAAGATACACAGAAGTTTCACAGAAGTGAAACTTCTGTGTATCTTTCTTTCTCTCTCCCTCTTGCGTTGGAATATTGGACGCTACTCGTTGCTAACGCTCGCGCTGGCCTGTAACAGGTATACTACGCGCATGCGTTCGAGTACCACGAATTCCCTCTCGCTCTGTCTCTTTCTATTCCCCCCCGAGCGTTAAACGTTAAACGCAACCTTGTTGGAAGTCGTATTCCAAGTTTCACTTCAAATATTCTTTGCAGCGCAATAAAAGCTTGTTTTGAAAAATAAATTTTTCAACATAAAATCTCAGTATATATTTCGAATAAAGTTGACATACTGTCACCGCCGTTACAGCGCGGGTTCCCGTTTTGAGACCCCAACGCGCAAGTCGAGTGACGACGAAAGCGCTTCCGTCGCGTTTGCCCTTACTAGGTTTATTGAGGTTTTTATCGATGTGAGCTCGTCTTGACTTGCGTAGTCTAGTTTCTAGGCTCGCGTCATCATCATCTATATCGCTTTATTTTGAAACGGACATTTAAACGGACGATTCAAATCGACCAAATCGACTTTGTATGAAAATGACCGATTTTGTCAATTTGAACATGAAATATCGTCACGCATTTCCCCCGAAAGGGCTGGCAGAGGTGTACAATACCCACACACTTTGCCAGACGATATTCAGTCCCAAATGTGACAGGAGCGAGCCTGTCACCATACACCGGGTTCCAGTTATGTAGATGACATTAAATACGCACATATTTTCACACAATGAACAAATTGGTGCGTGCCTTCGGCTGGGTCCGAACCCGCTCCCTTTGGCTTAAGATCGGTTTTCGTTTCGAAACGTCACTTTAAATGTCCGTGCTCACAACCCTTGGTGTCGGTTTGTCTTTGTGTCTGAGTAGCATAAGCTACGTTTTGTTAATATTGGTTTTTTGTTTTTGCCGAGCTAAGCGGCAAGCCAGACAGAAAAGATGAGGACGAGACACTGACGAGACCCAGAGAGACCCTTCAATGAACTTTCATACAAAATGTATTGAAATGACGCAACGCAACACATACAGAAAAGACGCGCCCCGGACGCTATGCTTGTTGTTTTGTATGAAGGTGCCATGTCTCCGCTTCTTCTGTATCTTGTCCTCGTCCTTCGTCTTTTCAGTCTGGCCAGCGCCTAAGCGAAGTGACGAGACACTTGGCCAGAAGGTCTGACGGACGGTGGACCAAAACATATTTATGCCGACTACCGGACAGACCTTCAGCAAGGTGGTCGGCTGACATTGTAGAGGCGATAGGAAGTTAGTGGGTTAGATTGGTGTTGGACAGGAAAGGATGGCGGGTTGAAGAGGAAACTTAAACTCAGCAGTGGGGAAAAAGGTTGATAATTAGGATCCGCCCCCGCGGGGGTGGTTGGCTCATGATGCTTACCGTCTGCCACCACGACATTGACGCAGTGGCAGACGGTAATAGTTGTATTACCGGCTGCCCCCGTTTTTCATATTCGGGGGCAGATGGTCATAAGTGTTACCGTCTGCCACCGCGTGGGGGCAGGCCGCGGGGGCAGACGGTAATATACCCGATATTGATGATGAATTTATAATTTCTATCTCTCATCTACAGTATAAAACAAAGTCGTTTCCGCGAAAGTGTGTTGTGTTGTAATACACGTCTGCCAGCTCCTTCGGGGTCAAAGTCAAGATGTCTTTATCCGATTGGGTATCGAAAATGAGAAGAAATCTTATGGACGTCAGAGTTATAAAAATGGCTCTACGGCCTTGTTCGGCAAAAGAGCTACTACTGAGAAGAATAGGCAAGAAACAAACATCATATCTTCACGCCTTCCCCCAAAGAAGCTGGCAGAGGTGTACAACATCCACACTTCGCCGGACGATATTCAGTTCCAAATGTGACAGAGGGCAAGCCTGTCGCCATACACCGGGCAAGAAACAAAGAAGCATTTGACTGTATATCCGCTAATAACTCCTAAACCACGGAACGGATTTTGATGCGGTCTTCATCATCAGTTAGATAATTATTCACGGAAGGTTTATAGATACCATGTGAAGCCGGGGCGGGTCGCTAGTTTCCCAGAAATTAAACCCAAAGGCGTGTTTTGACAATATTTAGCACAATTCGACAAACGAACGTACTTACAGCTGCTACGTATGTTTTTCCTTATCGATCGAAAACGGTTGAAGGAAAAATGAGGAACCTTGCAGAATCTGTCGTTTAATCGAAGCCGACTCCGTTCGGGTCTAGCCTCGCAATCTGAATAGAATGCGATGAAATCTGAATATTAAACGGCGACCTTGTTTTCTTTGGTATCAAAGGATGCTTGGAATGCGTTTCCGATTCTCATCAAGATGGCAAGTTTTGAGCTTAGAAATAATGTTTTTGTAGACGTACAGTCACCCTTTGGATGTCTACGTTGTTTATAAGCTAAGTGAATAGGAAGCGTGATACACCTTCAATCACATCATCGCTTCCCATCAGGCACGTCAGTTGTCAATCGGGTGCCTATTAAATAGTTCGTTGTATGAAAAATACTTCTTGGTCTATAGTAGAGACATGTACTGAGGCATCACTGCCTTTTTCATCCACGTCACCTCAACAGCTAGACTGCTTTTCATTATCATTATGCACGTTACCATTTACGTCACTGGAACAGCTATGCCAGCGCTACAGAGCATCACTTCGGTATTCTAAAGAGTTGGGTTGGCTCGGGTAGGTGCTGGTAGGGGGAAATACACAATACAACCCAAGCGGGACGTCAGTGCAAGACATATCACCCCTATCTCGAATAAGAACAGGATTAGAGAAATGTACATGAAATCGGATGGCCCTGTCGTCTCCCAAGTTCGCAATTAAAATTAAACCCCGAGACGACTCAGATATACCAATTAGAAGCCGTGCTCTGAGCGACGCAGACTGCGTCTCAATTGAGAAGGGGTGTGGTCTCGGAGATGGGCGGAAGCGATTTTATATTCTAGCTCAGTCCTGGCGAACCTTGGAGCTAAGATACCGTCATTGGATTCAGTGTAGCCGGTAAAAGGAACGCAGACATATGTAAACGTGTCATACATATCTTGTTCGTCATTGCCTTCGAAGCTACAATGAAGCCAATGATGGAATTGAGCCGTTATGGATCAACATGCCAACTTTTTCTAAAGATGTTTGGTGAGGTTAAGGCGACCCGTCATGCTAACTGTAGCAACTACAAGTAAAATTATTAAAAGAAACAAACCCGGCTGCTAAATGTTGTACCCTATGTCACTTCCACTATCAAGACGAATCTAATGACACCTCACATGTCGAAATACATCAAGCTGTTTAGGCTGTAGGGTGTGCCAAAGAAAGCTCATACATACCTACCTACCTGCCTACATACACACATACTTACATACAATCACACATACACTCGAAAAACAGAACCCTTCTTTTTGCGCAGTGGAGTAAAAATGTAAACCGTTTCGATCGGTGGTGTGGCCAAAATATTTTTTCGCGTGCCATTGGTTCGCCGTCGTCGTGCTAGGTGATGTCTCCAGGACTTCGTACCCGGTACATTGCTGCTCGCCCTTGGGGCACGGAACCGAGTCTCGACCTTCGAACTCGCATGATATGAAAAGTTTTGACACAGTCGGTTGAGTGGATTAGGAGCTCATAAGAAACAATTGCAAAAGTGTATCAGTTAGATATTGGTGGAGTTATAACGATTTTGAAACTTGAGGGTCTCGACCGAGTAAGTTTTCAAGTACTAAGGTCTCATTTAGATAAATAAATAAATTCGGGACATTTCTACACACGGTCGCCTGACCCTAAACTAAGCAAAGCTATGGCTGCCAGAGACTAATATACGTCCATATATAATTTTAAATACATGCTTTATTATCAATTGGCTGTAAATTCTCCAGTAAATGTAAAATAAAAATACTTAAATAGATATTTAACATCCAGACATAGAACAAACACAAATGTTCACCGCATAAATGTTTGCCCTAGGTGGGAATCGAACCCACGCCCCCAAGCTCAGAAGGCAGGTTCACTACCAACTGAGCCACCGAGTCAGTCAGATGGTGGATCTCATCATCATCCACAGTCACTTCCACTATCAAGACGATTCAAATGACACCTCACATGTCGAAATACATCAAGCTGTTTAAGCTGTAGAGCGTGCCAAAGAAACCTCATACTCACATACTTACATATGTACACTCGAAAAACACAACCCGACTGGTAAATAAACCTTACACTCCGCTTTCCTCTCATCGCTCGGCCTCCGCCTCAAGACAAAGAATGATGTCACCATTGACTAACATCAGCGCTGTACGTCATGTATATTTAAGCTCGCACACGTATGGAGCATTCCCGAGACACACTGACACACAGGTTAGAACCTCATGATGCTATGGAGGAAGTATTTCGTATGACAGCTGGCTGTGGTCTAGAAATGTCATCGGCTGAGTCTAGCCTGTGAACGCGCCGCGAACTATTAACCTCAGTAAAGACTGCCGAAACAAATCGGCATTTGTACGTACTATGTTTGTTTTTTTTTTATTATAAAATTTTAAGTAATTCAGTCTGTTTGTAGGCTTTTACGGCTAAACGGCTGAATGGATCTTGATGATTTTTTTTTAGTACTTAATAGGCTTGCGTTTGTCCGCCAGCATGCCTGATGATAAGCAGTGATGCGGCCTACGATGGAGCACGCTTGTCTAGAAGAAACCGATTCATTCGAGACTTGAACACACCCAGATTATAATTAATACAGTATATCACGAGGAAGGTTTATACCCTCGACGCAAAAACGTCGGGTTGTTATTAGTTTGACGTGTCTGTGTATGTGTCTGTGGCGTCGTAGCTCCCGAACGGATAAACCGATTTTGATTTTGTTTTTTTTTTTTTTTGAAAGGTGAATTAGTTTGGAGTGTCTATGTTTGATGAAAAATCGGTGTTAATGAAAATCAGTGGTTGGGTTTTTTCTTAATTTTTAATGTATATTTGTTGTTTGCAAGGGTACAAATAAACGGCATCGTTTTGTGGTAGAAATACCTAAAACGCGCACGAAACGCTTCGGTTCCTCATTTCTCTTACGGACTGCTAGAGTGTGGAATACTCTGTCAGAGTGTGTGTTCCCTGACACTTATAATCTGGGTGAGTTCAAGTCTCGAGTGAATCGGTTTCTTCTAGGCGAGCGTGCTCCATCGTAGGCCGCATCACTGCTTATCATCAGGCGTGTTGGCGGACAAACGCAAGCCTAAAAAAAAAAATAAAAAAAAAATAAAAAATAAAAAAATAAAAATAATAATTATTATTTTCGAATAAACGCGAACGAAGTCGCGGGTAACAGCTAGTTTATTATAAGCTTACGGCACTCTAATATTGTGTCAACTCAAGGTCAGCTTCTAACTCTTGGTAGCAAAATGATTTATCAGTTTAACCTCTAATGAGTAGTTAACTTCGACTTAAAAAGATAACCCGAGCCTCTGCAAGTAGTCTTTGCAAATCATAACATATCGTCACGCCTTTCCCCCGAGGGGGCTGGCAGAGGTGTAATACAACACCCACACTTCGCCGGACGATACTCAATCCCAAATGTGAAAGGGGGCGAGCCTGTCGCTATACACCGGGCTCCAGTCATGTAGCAGATAACATACAATATGCACATATGTTCACACAATGAACAAATTGGTGCGTGCCGTCGGCTGGGTTCGAACCAGCTCCCCCTGGCTTGAGAGGCGGGCCTTCTCCAAGTAGGCTATCATCGCTTTTATCAGCCTTTGCATCGCTCTCAAACTATGCCTCGCCTTCGGGCGACCTAAAACTCTGACACCAGCAGGGCTATTCACAACCATTCGGAACCGTTTCCGTTCCGGATTTCAAAAATTTTAAACCTAAATTATTCGAATCTCAGTCTATATTCATTAGTTTTTAAACGTGATTAATTCTTCCGATCGGATTTATACTTGATTCCCTATTCCAAAATTTATAAAAGTAGACTGAGATTCGAACAATTTGAGTTTGAAATTTCTGGGATCCGATCGGAAACGTTACCGAATGATTGTGAATAGCACTAATGATAAATAAATTTAATAACAAATTTGGAACACTTCCACACACGGTCGCCTGACCCCAAACTAAGCAAAGCTTGCTTTAAACACATACAGTCATACATAAATACATATGAACACCCAGGCATAGAACACAACACAAATGTTCATCACATACAGGTTTGCTCTAGGTGGGAATCGAACCCACTGCAGGACTAGCCACTCGGTCTATAGTTACTTTTTAAAGAGTTATCAGAGGCCGGGTAGGAAGTGAT
This sequence comes from Peribatodes rhomboidaria, assembly GCA_911728515.1. Taxonomy (NCBI): domain Eukaryota; kingdom Metazoa; phylum Arthropoda; class Insecta; order Lepidoptera; family Geometridae; genus Peribatodes; species Peribatodes rhomboidaria. The sequence goes on along the minus strand of OU452192.1, from coordinate 2,116,231 downwards.
TCAACACTTGAGTTTTATTATTAGTTGTTTATCTGCTGGCTTGTTTCCGCTGGTGATAATGGACGGTGCTTCGGGTGCTCGTGTTTGGTGCTATTAGCACGTTTAGAGCGTTACTGGTTTCTGGGATTGGCGAGAAGAGTATTTCTTGACCGGCCATTACACTATCCAATTAGCAGTATGCTCACTTAGCGTGGCTAAGCCTGTGCAATAGAAGAAAAAAAAGGATTTCTAACTGTCTAACAGCCATTACTATGTCCAATTTTAGCACGCTAGGTACGTATTGCAAATTGGATTGTGATGCCCGCTATGAGCTATGACTACATTAGCGGCCTTCGGCGATAGTTCGGGCTGTCGCGACAAGTGAAGCCAGTTAGTTTGTCACTCGGCTATGTATCGGGAGAATTACGTCCACGTCAACTCTGCAGAAAGGCGACGTGTTGACAGCCAATGTAATTATAAAATAAATAAATTCGGCACATTTCCGCACACGGTCGCCTGGCCCCAAACTAAGCAAAGCTTGTACTATGGCTGCCAGAGAGTGATATACATACACATATATTTAACACTCAGACAGAAGAAACACAAATGTTCATAACATAAATGTTTGCGCTAGATGGGAATCAAACCCACGCCCCCAAGCTCAGAAGGCAGGTTCACTACCAACTGAGCCACCGAGACAAGAACATAGCCGATTACCGGTAACGATGATTTTAGCGCGACAACGCGACACGAATTATAGCTCGCTAATGTAGCCGTCCCATAAGCCCACCATTCACATGCGTTGTAGCCGCTTCAATAGATAGATAAACACTTTATTGTTCACACCAGAAATAACAAAACAAAAGAACAGAAAAAAATTAAACTGTAGTGTAGCAACTGGCGGCCTTATCACTAAGAGCGATTTCTTCCAGGCAACCTTGGGATTAAAATATCAGTGTCACTCCTCCAATCAGCAACTAGCGTTCGAACGTAAGCAATTTTAGAAACAGAATCGCTCGTCTACAGCTCCAGTACTTACCCCGTCGCAGAAAGTGAACGGCCAATGCGTGCTAGCCCACTCGCCGGCCCTAGAGTGCGCAGTGCGTGAGAGCACGCGCTTACGTGCGGCGACACCGATAACTTCACCAATCGTGCGCGTTACGTATCAATCTGTAACTATTACAATAAATTAGTAGCGTTTAGCGACACGCCATTTTAAATTTAATGGGGGTCGGGCGAAATTGCTGAGTTGAATAATCTCTTTCTGAATGTTGAACGCGTATGATATGGGTGCGCTTTCTAGCGCCTGGTTGGCTATTAAATAGCCCTATTTAATTCTTCTTCGTACTTCTTCGACACGGGTTTCGCCTCTCCACGAGGCATCCTCAGGACGTGTTGACTCTCCTCGTGTTTCGCCTCGTGAAGAGACGATACACGTGTCGAAGAAGTACTCGAAGAATTACATTTCACAAATTAACATTCTTTGACGTACTTAATGCGACGTTAGAGAGGAAATACACTAGAAATTGGTTCAAGAAACAGTTTTGAAGATGTACTTCCGCAAAGTAACGCCTGATTCAATCAACATATATCTAGACATTTTGTAATTCGTACCAGACGTGGCCCCCGCGATTCAGAATTCTCTTAGTGCAGGGGTTATATGAAAGATGCTTGTAACCTTTTGGCAAATAAATAATTTATTATTATTACAAGCTGCGCCCCGCGGTTTCACCCGCGGTTAAAAGGTATCCTATGTGCTATTCTAGACTATAATCTATCTCTGTGCCAAATTTCATCCTGATCTGTTCAGCCGTTCTGGCGTGAAAGAGTAACAAACATCCATCCATCCATCCATCCATTCTTACAAACTTTCGCGTTTATAATGTTAGTAGGATTAGGTATTCTTGGATGTCATTGTACTCAGTATGGCCAACTTTGACAATGGGGTCAAAACCCTGAAATCGAAAAAAAAAGACAGCTGTTCCATACATTTTGTCGATGATCAATTTACTTTTTGTATGGAACAGCTTTTTTTTCGTTTAGGGTTGTCCCCATAGTAAAAGTTGGTCATAAAAATGATGTGCAATGATATCCTAGCTAGAATATGTCCGACGTTCAGAGATTTGCGGTGTAAATGTAGCAGCCAAATGTTACAACAACGCACAACGACATACAACAACGCAGGCAAAAGAAAAACATGATTGTCATATGGGAGCCCCTTAAATATTAATTTTGTTCTGTTTTTTAGTATTTGTTGCTATAGCGGCAACAGAAATACATCATCTGTGAAAATTTCAACTGTCCTACCATCACGGTTTATGCGATACAGACAGACAGACGGACGGATAGCGGCGTCTTAGTAATAATAATAATAATAATTCATTTATTTCAGGCAATATAACTTGCATACAATGCAAGTTACAGAGGCCCATAGAAAATAAATACCTTGCAGACTAACATACATATCCAAATAAAATAAAAAAACTTAAATGACACGAACACTCGACGACGTGTTTAATTGAGTTTTCTGAGGGTTCTGTTTTACCATTTGTCTACGGAACCCTAAAAATGGTTGTGTAGGCTTACATTTCGCAATCAGGTCACACCCTTTTTTTAAATAAAAACTTTTACGGGCATTTCTGCAATACCGTAAATCTACAAATCCTTTAAATACGTGTGCATAATACATGATATGCTAAATCGTAAAATGTGTGTTTACAGAAATCCAACTCTTATTTCAGTGACAGTAAAGGTGTAATTAGCGCGTGTGTGCGTGCGTTATCGTTATCAGGCAAGGACGCGGCAAGGCTGCGCCCGTTAAGGTCGCGTTTGTTGGTTTAAATTAAATTTAAACGCTGATTGGGTAATTTATTTTAGGCCCAGAGTACCTATAGATCCTACTATAAAGTTTGTGTGTGTTGTTTGTGTTACGTCTTCACGCTCAAATGATGGACGGATTTTGTTAAAATTTGGGATGGAGGTAGCCTATATACCCTTAATTAACAAATACTACTTTTAAACCGCGGCTAGAACCGCGAGACGCAGCTATATATTCTATAACTTAACATATCGTCACGCCTTTCCCCCGAGGGGGCTGGCAGAGGTGTAATACAACACTTACACTTCATCGGACGATATTCAGTCCCAAATGTGACAGGGGCAAGCCTGTCGCCATACACCGGGCTCCAATCATGTAGCAGATGACATACAATACGCACATATGCTCACACAATGAACAAATTAGTACGTGCCGTCGGCTGGGTTCGAACCCGCTCCCTCTGGCTTGAGAGGCGGGCCTTCTCCCTACTAGGCTAACATCGCTTCACCGCGCATTTCACGAGGAAGGTTTTTGGGTACTTTTTTTTCTGAGAATAACGCGAACAAACTCACGGGTAACAGTTAGTAACTTCACTAATAATAATTAATTAACCTTATTTTGTGTTTCTGTTGCAGTGATGCGCGCTACCCGTGGAGCATGAGCGCGAACGCATGATGTGTGACATCGGATGAGGCGCGCTTGCGCCGACAACACAACAACAACATGTCGTTCTTCAACAATTTGAAAAAGGTACGAACAAAAATAGTGAGGCTCGAGTGAAATAGGGCCGAGCATACGCGCTGTTCTGAGGGCTCCGGCTAAATCAGAATATCAGAACCATTAGGCGTCATGGCGCGCCGCCAAGGAGGTTTTAGTAGGTATAATCCTACATAACTCGGTTACACCCCCTGGCTGAGTGTTGGACGAAATACGAACGGTACAAATGTCACGTGAACTTATTGTCAGCTCGTCCAATAACAGCGTTAGCGTTTCTTGAAACCGAATGCAGCTTGTCTGTACCCCAAAGCTAGCCACTCGGTCTATACGACCTTTTCACTTTTTTAGTTCTAAAATCTCGTATCCTCCTCATTTCAGGTGCTGCACCTAGGCGGCGGCAATGACGCCAAAAAGAAGAAGGTGTTCAACAACATCCGGGACAACTTCGACCCGGCCGAGTACTGGGACATGGTCGGCGAGCTCGGCGACGGCGCATTTGGAAAGGTTACTATAGAAATCATTTTTTTTTTCGTTAAGACAGTTTAAAAACGATCCATAAGAGAGATCGTCCAAGACTACTTGTTGTAGCAATGAAAACGCGAAACGAATGCTAAAAACAGTTGCTAAACGAACGCACTTCAGTCGCAGGTCATATACGATACGATCGCCCACGAGCATCGAGGTATGGAAGTTACAGAACTCTGAGCAACTCCTAACTGATACAGTTGCGCGTTTGCTACATCGTTGATACATCGCAAACTGCGTATAGTATACACTCCATTTAAAATATAATAGACCCCCTCATAGATACATTTCATAGCCTATGTAGCTCAGCGATAATAAAGCTTTTTAATGGCAACATAATTTTTTAAATTGGACCAGTAGTTTTTGAGTTTTTTCGATACAAACATACAAAAATACAAATCTTTCCTCTTTATAATATTATTATAGTGTCCGATAAAAGAGTAGCGAACTGAAGGCAAACGGTCAGCTACTCACTGTATGCTTTATGAGGACGAAGCCATATGATGATTATTGATCAGGTGGCTTATTACCACTCTGGTAACGTATGTTTTTCGACGCTGCGCGACCATGGACTGTATTACACGGCGATACGATTCGCGGTCGCGCAGCAATGGAAACAAAATATCACCATCATGGAAATAAGATTTCATGGTAGGCTCTCTGCGCTAACTGGCACGTACGTGTGAAACGGGTGGCGGAAACGACTCGGACATCCGTGTGAGTTTCAGCAGACGCCCTTAACATGTACTTACAAAAAATAACGCTTCTAAAACCTTCTCTCAACTCGCAGGTGTACAAAGCTCAACACAAGACCACCGGCCAGCTGGCGGCGGCCAAGATGTGCGTCCTGGACAATGAAGACGATCTGGCCGACTTCACCGTCGAGATAGACATCCTGTCCGAGTGCCGACACCCCAACGTTGTCGAGCTGCACGAGGCATACTTCATAGAGAACAAGCTATGGGTGAGTTGATGACAAGGTGTAGGCGAGTTGAGAATAGACTGGGTCAGTTGACAATAGCCTGTAGTGAGTAGTTGAATAAGCTGTTCATGAGTTGACGAGCTGCATCTGAATTGACAATAAGGTTCGGTTTAGATGACAACAGGCTGTTTGTGAGTTGAGAACAGGCTATGGTGAATTAAACGAGCCGTGTGTTAGTTGACAATTTAATTCTCGATAATTTGACAAGAAGTTGGGAGTATCTTCGCAACTTTTACAGCTTAAGGGTCCGGCGACCACTTTAAACTAACTTCGCATTAGCTAAAGGTTTTCTATTGCCATTTCGTCTAGAGGAAGACGACGAGTGAAGAGAGCAAGTAAAGATACTGACGAGCCTCTAAAGTTATATGCAGTGACAAGTGCAATTTCAATATTTTTTTATGACTTTTGCATTTTCTAATCATTCTTAAATTATTTAAAAAATCCCTTGTATTACAGATTAATTCAAAAGCGAATGATGTAGACAACATCCCTATGTAAAGGAATTTTGGATTTGTTTTGTCTATCTATAAAATAAATTAGTCAAAAGTGACCCCATACAAATGTGAAAATTTTGCACAGCTCTATTTTTCTTGAGGACGTCTTTTTAAAAAAAAGACATAGGGTCGGAGATTTAGTTCATATTATTGTACATGCCAAATTTCACCATAATCTGAATGGTTTCCAAGAAATTTGACAAGCACATTTGTATGGAAATTTCAGAGCGTCGCGGAAACCTTAACGTACTGAGAGCAATACATATTATGTATTTCACAATTGTTCATTTGTTCATACTACTATTTCCAGATGCTCTTAGAGTACTGCGATGGTGGCGCCCTCGACTCTGTGATGGCGGAGCTGGAAAAAGGCCTGAGCGAGAAACAGATAGCGTACGTCTGTCGTGAAATGTGTCGCGGGCTGGAGTTTCTACACTCGAGGAGAGTTATACACAGAGACTTGAAGGCGGGGAATGTGCTCGCTACCATGCAAGGGGGAGTGAAGTTGGGTGAGTTGAGTGTGCAATGATTGGGGGTGATTTTGTACGTAGGTGGGGGGGGATTTTGTCTATGGGAAGGGGTTAATTTTGTGCGTGGAGCAGGTGATTTTGTCTATCCCTTCAAGTGGCAATCGACCATATTTTGACAGAAAAAAATAATACCGCAACTGGCAATCGACCACCTGGTGGTCGATCGTCAAGAGTATTTTTGATACCTTGCTATTTAGTGCTAAACATGTTGTTATCCTTTTCTAACTTCTTAGACAGTTCATAAAAATAACAAGGATAGAAATATACTCGGAGTATAAAGTCCACTTTCGAACAAATTGTATCGAAATTTTGCCGTCAAGTCAGTCACGTTTCGCGCGCGTGAGCCGGCGGCCATTGCGTGTTTCAAGTGGGTCGGAAACGACCGGTTTTTTTCCATTATCTAACAGTAATCTAATAATATTTGTGTGAGTTTGTCATTTGAAACATGAACAGTTAAGTTATAAACAGTTTGTGACCGTTATTTCATAGATTTGTTTGATATTTGTGTGAAATGTGATAATGCAAGCTTGGAATGTAAACAAAGTAGGTATGTAAGTACTCGTTTTCGAGTGACTCATATTACGATTCATAAACATTAAACTAAACACTTCTCTTATCTGAATCTTTGTACGGGATAAGTCAATGAACCGAGCTCTTTGTTAGATGTAAAACAAGAGGCACTTGGCTTTGGAGATTTCTCAGAATTGAGTACCTAGTAAACATGTGTTCGACGCTCGCGCGGCTTTATGAGTCATGCTTTGTTATTGTTATTGTGTGAAAAAAAAATTTATGGAGAGATCTGGTATTTTGTAATAATAATGTATATTTGTGTATTCATTATATATTTAAAGCAATAATGTTATTGAAAAATAGTGTTTTTTTCCTTTTTTTCTGAGTTATGTGCAAGGCGGGAGAAAAAACCGGTTCCTCTACTTTGGAGCTGAAACTGTCAGTACATAAGGCAAAAAAACGTTATTATGTATTTTATAGTCGGATAGCTTTTTTTCAAGACGATTCCAATGATATAAGTTTCATATGTAGGTTTCATACAAAACTTAAGAGAAATCTTGATTTTAGTAGCACACGGCGATTTTTTTAAAAAAAAATTGCGGGGGTTTGCCACGGTACTCATAAAAAAATTACGGGGTCTGCACTGAAAGGGCTATGAAAAGGGGTTAATTTGGTGCGTGGAGCAGGGGTGATTTTGTCTATGGAAGGGATTAATTTTATGCGTGGAGCAGAGGAGATTTAGTGTATAGACTGGGTGCAATTTCATCATAGAGCGGGAGTAATTTTGCTAATCGATCAAGAATAATTTTGTCTATAAAGGAAAGGGGAGTAGTTTTGTTCAAAAATGGGGGGTAAATTTTGTCCATAATGGCCATGAATGGCATTATTTTTACCCGACTGCGCAAGAAGGAGGGTTATGTTTTTCAAGTGTATGTATGAGGTTTGTTTAGCACGTCCTACAGCCTAAACAGCTTGATGTATTTCGAGATGTGTGGTGTCATTTGAATCGTCTTAATAGTGGAAGTGACATAGGGTACAACATTTTGCAGCCGGGTTTTTTGTATGCCTTAGGTGGCAAACAAGCTAACGGGTCGCCTGATGGTAAGCGATAACTGTTGCCTATGAATATCCACAGTACCAAGGGCATCACAGATACGTTGCCATTTTAAGGACTCTATTGGCAGCCCATTTGAAGAACCAAATGTTGTAGTATAGTTATTGTTTTTCTTTTATTAATGTTACTTGCAAATTATCGTGTCTCACAATGCCTCTCCGCAGCCGATTTCGGCGTGTCAGCGAAGAACAAGTCGACGCTACAGAAGCACGACACCTTCATCGGCACTCCTTACTGGATGGCGCCCGAGGTGGTGCTGTGCGAGACCTTCCGGGATAACCCTTACGACTTCAAGGTAAACTGCATCCCCCCCCCCCCCAATTCTTCTTACCAATTGTCTTTAAATATTGTTAATGTATTGCCTCCAATTGACACTTTTTGTACGCCAGAAGTGGAAAAAATTTATGGTGTGGTAGTACGATGATCCATACTATTTCAAGGTAACTGCCCCCCAATTCCGATAGTTTTTAAATTGTTAATGAATTGTGTGTGTGTGTCCCGAACAGATAAACCGATTTGATTTTGTTTTTTAAGGTGAATTAGCCGGGAGTGTTCTTGCTATGTTTGATGACAATCGGTGTCGGTTTTTTTTTTAATCTTTAATTTATACTTCTAGTTTGTTAAACTGTTCCATCGTAAACATTCCAGGTGGACATCTGGTCCCTCGGCATCACGCTGATCGAGTTCGCTCAGATGGAGCCTCCCAACCACGAGATGACACCAATGCGAGTACTGCTCAAGATACAGAAGAGCGACCCGCCGTGCCTCGACCAGCCTTCACTGTGGACCAAGCTGTTCAACGACTTCATAGCTAAAGCGTTAGTCAAGGTACGTAAATGCTGACACCAGGGACTACTAGTTACCTCTTCCAGCCACAAAATGATACCCATGTGTGTGTTGTTTAAGAAATAGTAATAAGACAGGAGAGCGAGCCACCGTGTCTAGTAAACTATGTTTGGAATTGGTGACTGCGAGTTGCGTTCACAGCAGAGTGCTACCCTAAGTCGGATGACACGTCAAATTGTATTAGTATACTAAATATTGGGAGACTAACTAGTTGGGAGAAAGCCTGCCTTTCCAGCCAAAGTGAGCCAGTTCGAACCCAGCCGACGGCACGTACCAATCAATTCATTGTGTGAACATATGTGCGTATTGTATGTCATCTGCTACATGACTGGAGCCCGGTGTATGGCGACAGGCTTGCCCCCTGTCACATTTGGGACTAAATATCGTCCGGCGAAGTGTGGGTGTTGTATAAAACCTCTGCCAGCCCCTTCGGGGGAAAGGCGTGACGGTATGTTATGTTACTAAATATTGGGAACTTTTTGCACTTACGGTCGTCTGACACCAAGCTAAGCAAAGCTAGTACTATGGCTGCCAGAGACTGATATAAGATCAACTGGTACAAATGCGTCTGTAGGGCAATTGCGTCTTTCGAGAATTACTGATAAACCCTTCACAAATTAGTTGCCACCTACATCTTTAGTTACTAATCTGTACTAGATGGCGTTAGTTGTCTAATTTGTAAAGGACTTGTCAGTTATTATTGAAAGACGTAATTGCCCTACAGACGCATTTGTACCAGTTGACCCTATATACATATTTTTCGAGTGTATATATGCAAGTATGAGATTTCTTTGGAACGCCTTACAGCCTAAACTGCTTAATGTATTTCGACATATGAGGTGTCATTTGAATCTTCTTGATAGTAGGAGTGATATAGGCACACAACATTTTGCAATCGGGTTTTTTGTTTTTCTTTTAATAATGTTACTTGTTATTGAATACATATTCAAGTAAATATTAACACCCAGACATAGAACAAACACAAACGTCCTTCGTAAGAATATTTTCCCGAAATGGGAATCCAACCCACGCCCCACGCCAGTCTGTCCACCAATCTAATACTATATCTCTCACAGGATCCAGAAAAGCGTCCAACAGCCATAGACCTTCTGAAGCACGACTTCGTCAACGGTAGCCTCGACGCGAAGCCTCTTCGGGATCTGCTGCTGGAATACAGGGCTGAGGTGGTGGAGGAAGAGATGATCGACGACGATTCGGAGGTCAGTAAGGTTACACGGAACTGATATAAAACAAAAAAAACTTTATTAGGACTATATTAGAGGTACATAAAAAAAAAGTGTATCGATGCTACCCGTAGTAGTTTAAAAAACTTTGTCGCGGGTAACGACGCCATTTTTTTTTTATAATCATTTTAATAAAAACTAGCGACCCGCCCCGGCTTCGCACGGGTGCAACGCTGATACTACATACACTACAGAAAAACTGTGAACGTTGTATATAAAAACATAGCGGCCCGCTCTGGCTTCTCACGGGCATAACATATATAGCCTACTAACATCACATTAGAAACCTCAAAAATAACAGTATTTCTCCAGTATTTAATGGATGTTATTATACATATAAACCTTCCTCTTGAATCACTCTATCTATTAAAAAAACCGCATCAAAATCCGTTGCGTAGTTTTAAAGATTTTAGCATACAAAGGGACATAGGGACAGAGAAAGCGACTTTGTTTTATACTATGTAGTGATGACATTTTTTTTACAAAAAGAAACAAAGATATGGTAATGGATTATCGGGGGCTCATGATTCGACAATGATCCGGGACACATAATGACGTCACCCGTCATCGCCATCTCTTTCGAAATATTAGTAAATGACTTAATTCGGTCTTGCTTGTGACAAAGACTTAATTGACGTCACTACGTGTTGCCCACGTGACCGGAATGCTACACCTGGCAGAGTATATTGTTATACCATGTCCTACCACGAGACCCAGTGGCCGAACAAGGATTCTCTTTGAGAAGAGGTTGGGGCTTCGCACTGACTGGGCGAGCTGTGAGCGGCTGACTGTCCGCTGAGTCGCGTATTGGAGATACTCAATGTTGATTACTCAACATTGAGTTGTCATACTCAACTCAATGTTGAGTAAGCGGTGAACTGGAACAAACAAAATGAAAATTGGCCGATTACATTTTGTCAGCAAGTGATTCCCCGCAAACTGCGTACAGTACGCGCTGTTCGGACACTCCATTTGAAAATTAGCAGCTTGCTGTTTGTTTAGTTAGGACGAAGCCTTACATACTTTACTAAACTAAACCAACTTTCTAGATTTTACTGAGAGTATTTTTTATTTAGTAAGAAAATTGACCAAAAAATTTGTTAATTTTTTTTAAACTAAGTACACCTGTAATCGATAACAATTATTACTAACCACGTGTGTACGCTTCCCTCGCACGCTTACTAACCCGGCTGCGTCGTTTTCGATGCGATCGTTTCTAAACGACAGTCGAAATCGAAACGCGGCAAACAGAAGCCGAACAAGGAGCAGTATCAGAGAATTGGTTAGTATATAAGTTTTGGTAGAAATGTTTTTTTTTTTTTGAGAACTCACCTCCGTTGTCACCTCTTAGTATTTTTTTCGTTTCAGATGTTTTTGGTTCATATTTGTTTTTTTGGTTTTGTTTGCTAGTTTTTTTGTACAAAATTGTTTGTAGATGGAATTAAAAAAAGGAAAGTATATTGCAGTTTATCAAACCTGGAAAACATTGATACATCGTACATATTGACTGGTAGTGTTGGACGGCTCGAGTTGTTTCTTAATGTATTTTATTATTTGGAACTTTTTTAAATAACATGACAGTCTCCAACTGTCATTGAATCAAAAATTGGTTTTATTTATTTTCATAAACAGACGAAATAAAAACGTAAATAGAAGCCAGTGATCACTTATGGAAACTCATCTGACCAGATCTTAGTTTACATCGAATATGGTCTTCACTAATAATTTATGGAATCGTGGTCCGAATTGTAATGTAAGCGTTTGAAGCCATTAACAATACGTTAATTTCCGCCCTCCTTCCGTTTACATTGCATGCGAATCGGACCGGCAGCCGCACGAGCCTCCGCCTGCGTCGAAGGTACCTCACCACCTAATCGGTGCATGTGCACTTGATATACACCGTTCTGGAAGGTTCTGTAATTACTTGAGATTTCCTTCTAGAGGGTTATTAGTATATTTGTTGATCGAGTGAAAGCCAGATCTTATAGTCTACTGGGACATCTCAGAATCTCAGATCAACCTAGAGGAAAAGATGGAACACTGCGTTATATCTCGCTGAAGCCACTTCTTTTTAAACGTGTGCGATTGGTAATGTTGCCATGAAAAACATTTACAATTGTACGAAAACTAATATTAATTCCCAAACTCTTCGTTAGCCATTTCTGTTCCAATACACAACCTTAGTAGATTTAACATTCTAAAACTGCACATATTTGTAAGAGTTTCCATATAACGGCTTTTTCAAAATTGACTTGTAAAAAATCTGCACAGTTTTTAAAAAGAACGTCAAAATGTAGTCCTGGCCACACTTTAATAAGGCACTATGGATATTTATGTACACGAAATACACCTTAAACCAATGCAGATAATGTCGAGGTAAGAATGATCAAGCGAGTAGCGTAGTTTTTTTTGCGTCAATGTGTTCGTGTTCTGTACATTTACGACAGTAGCGTAGTTTTTGGATGGGTTTTGTCTTCACCTAAATCAAACTCCGTACGCCAACTTATTCTCTAGGTTGATCTGAGCTCGGAATTGGTTTGTCTGACGATAATTGATCTAATCTTCAATAAATTTGCGGGTCAGTTCAAGCAAATATAGTTTTTTGGTTCGTATCTTCGATCAGATATACAAAAAAATTGTGTCTCATTAAAAATCATGCCTCTATAGTGGCACCGCATCGACACTTAACGTTTTATTTAAAACAGCAAAATACATTTAACTTCATTTGAATCTAAGCCTTATCACTCCGCAATAACGTTGATAACATTTGCTAAAGTGTTTTAGCACATTTAGGCGTCGTGACACCGACGCGATCACAGAGCAACTGACAGCGAAACAAGGCTTACACTTGATCTAAGCCTAGTTTTCAAGGTGCCATTTTGCGTATTGCAACTTGACTTCTATGTATATCTGATCGAAGGTTCGAATATGAGCGAAACAGGTTCAAGGTTTTTACATGAGACTAGGCATGAGTTTCCTATTAGGGGAATCGAGGACGTGGTTGAAGATGTGCCTAAGTTGCCTAGGAGTTACCTATTCGTTTTTCTCTTGAACACTTCCAGGTTGTATTTGGTTGTGAAGATATGGGGATGGAATAACTATAGTTGTACCGCTAAAATGAGTTCCGCCCGTGAGACAAAAGAATGCGTGTAAGGCGAAGGTAAGGCGTCAAAGGGGAACGAGGTATCAGGGACTGCTACGCGCTCTAACGCGCTCTTGCTTGACTTTGATGCCCTACCTCCCCCTAGCTACCTCTGTACTGCGCGGGCGAAGACTCATTCAAACGATACCACTAATAGCTCTTCATAGTTTTAATAAAATGCTTTTGTTTTGCTTGCAATCTTATCCATCTCAGAAAGGCAGGAAAGAATTTAACAATTTACAATAAAAAAAACATAAATTGTTAAATTACTTCCTCCCATAACATCTATTTTAATCTTTAGCGTAGAGGACTGCTTATAATACATCTGGTATGCTCACATTAACCAGTACATGCTAACAATCAAGTAATTTATGGCGCAGGAAGTATTACAGTATTAGTGACTAAAATATATCTCTGTTGCACACCAAAAATTCATTTTTTTTAATGAAAAACAAAATGCCATTCAGCAGCACAAGGGCGGCCTTATCGCCTAAAGCGATTTCTTCCACGCAACCTTAAGATGGTACATAGGGCGTAAACATATCGTAAACGTACTAAAGCCTCATTGTAACGTCCGCAGGAGCCGCGCAGTTCTCACATGCCAATGGAGGAAGATGACTCGACGTCGGTGCGCTCGGGCGACACGCCGGACGTCAAGAGTAAGTGCAACTGAACAGGATGGGCGGCTGACCACAGCTCAGACGTACATGTGGGCGTTTGAACAGCGTTTGTCGATTTTCACTGCGATTTATCAAATCAACATCAGTTTAGGGCTGTTTTAGGCGCAAATAATAGAGGCCGGACGTAAGGGAATAAATAAATAAAATAAATAAATAAATTCGGGACATTTCCACACACGGTCGTCTGACCCCAAACTAAGCAAAGCTTGTACTATGGCTGCCAGAGACTGATATACATACATATATAATTATTTTTAAATATCTTTAAATGTATACATGTATACATTTATAGATATTTAACACCCATGGGTGTTAAATATTATTAAAGATATTATTAAAGATATTTAACACCCATGGGTGTTAAATATCTATAAACACAAATGTTCATCACATAACTGCGGACAAGGCTCGGGTCGATTTCAAACTTGTTCATAGAAAGTGATGTTGATGTGTTTTAAATAAGATGCAACGTTTTTACGCCGGAATAGTGTCCGCGCCGCATCTTTTCAAGCTTTACGTCCGCCCTGTATAATTTGCACCTTAAGATTCCATACCAAAATGGCAAGAAGGAAATCTTAATTCGACCGTATGCTTTTTTTTTGTATGTATTTTACGTGTTCTTTCCGCCAATTGTGAATCGGTTTTGATAATTATTTTTTGTTTGGTCGAGGTCGAAAATGTTTTCAATAAAAATTATATGGGACCACCATATAATTTTTATTGAAAACATTTTTAAAAACCAAAATTTGTTAACAAATTCCTATTCGGATGTAGTGAAGTCTTTGACAGCAATGTTCTTTATAACAATCTGACTAAACAAACCTTACCCCCGCCAGTGTCGGAGCAAGAGCCGCCCGCAGGCCCCGCCCCCGCCCCCGCCGCCCCGCCCCGCGCGCCGCCCTCCCCCGCCGCCCCCGCCCCCGCCCCCGCGGCCGCCAAGCGCCCGCTCGAAGACGAGCACGCGCCCGATAGGAAGGCACCGGTGAGTTGGATATCTATTTACAGTGAGCTATCTGTAGGTTGGTAATCTGTGTGACCGTTGACAGGTGATCTGCAGGCCTAGCATGCAATTTCTTCTCGTCACTTTTTGAAGTGAAACTTTTAATGCGACTTCCAACAAGGTTGCGTTAAACGTTTAACGCTCCTGGGAGGAGGAATAGAAAGAGACAGAGCAAGAGTGACTGCGTGGCACTCGAACGCATGCGCGTAATGAGAAAGATACACAGAAATTTCACTTCTTCTGCGCCGAGGGACTCCACGCATTATTTTTTTTGTTGTGCAAGAACGTGACAAGGCTATGTGTAAACATACGTCTGTCTCGATAAAAAAAGTCGACATACCTTTGTCGCGTTGCGCATGCTAGGCCTGTTGGCGTTGACAAAATAATTGCTGTTTTCACTCGGTGACTAGTGAATGATCTAATATGATATGCTTATAGCATTAAGCAATGAAGGAACAACATGCGATAGGCAACCCTGCGTTGTATACAAAAGGTCGATATTTAGAAAGTTTAGAAATTCAAAGACAAATTCGTAGACGTGTAATTAAGCAAATATCCGCTGACCGCTGGCCAGTCGTCGCATAACAGGCGTCCACAGTAACATTGTACTGTACTGTATCTTGATTAGCGTCTCGTAACGAATCTCCGATGCTAAGCAACGGAAGACACGGTCAGTCTGTGGATGGGTGAGCGCGGATAGCATTTACTACTGAGCACTTCTGACGGTCGGATGACACGTTAAGTTATAAGCCCCGGCTATTAATCCAATAACAATGTCAATCAACAATGCCAATGTCGAGGTGACAGTCGTTGATTCCACGAGATGGTTACACTCTTTCTCTAACTGTACTATTACTTTCAGGCTCCAAAGAAGGAGAAGGGCCCGGCGCCGCCGCCCCCCTCGGCGACGCCGCCCGCGTCTCCCGCCGCCCCCGCCGCCGCCACGCCCCCGTCTCCCGCCGCCCCCGCACCCGCACCGGCGCCCCCGCCCCCGCAGCCCAAGAAGCCCCCCGCGCCGCCGCCGCCCGCCGTTCTGCCCTCGCCTGCCAACACTGCCGCCAATATCGTAGAGCAAGTCAGTATACGAGTATAAGTCTTATCCACACCAGATATTAAAATAAAGCGTTTTAAAAGTCAAGCCAAAACTCTGATAAGGCTGAGTTTTCGCTTTAGTTTTAAAACGCTTTATATATAAACGTCAATTTTTTTCTTAAACACCCACACTACCACTTCTGGGAAAAAGTCTCAAAGAGAAAACAAAGTAAATAATTTAAAGTGTGGATAGAAAAACCCCTGAAGATGAGTAAATTACATCATTACATACATTACACATCACATCACAAACACTACATCATTACATACATTACACATCACATACATTACATAATTTTAAAGTCATCTAGTACTCATCCTCATCTTTGACACCTGTCTGTTTAACGCCTGTCATTTATTACTTTTACATAGACGTTTTCATAGTTGTTTTAACCCGATTCCAAATTATGTGCTGAAACTGAAACTAAAGTTCAAATAGTATTCTCAAATCGAAAATTTTTCACAGGTATGCCGAGACGCCGAGAAGGCGGTGCACGATAAGAAGACGGACAAGACCGCACGAGCAGAGAAACCAAAGCCAGAACAGTCGCCCGAACGCACGGAACCCAGGAAACACGAACTAGTCAAAAAAGACTTCTCCCGATCAAATTCGACGGAACCTAAAGAATTTTCCAGATCAAACTCCGTCGAAAACAGTAACGTTGAAGCTAAGAATATCAATTTCAAGAAGAGCTCGCGATCAAGCTCGATTGACGATCAGTCCAGCGGCAAGCGGAGCTCTCAAACCAGCCTGAACCGCAGCAACCTTAGCATCAACCTAGACAGAGACATCAGAGAAATCAGTCGAGTCAGCGCTGAAGTCAATAAAATAGAGAAACGCCACTCGCGGTCCAGTTCAGACGATGACAGACCAATCATCGAAGTCAGAACGGACTTCAGCAAGTCCAATACGGATGTACATAAAATTAGTGATGTGAAATCTAGTGTGGAAGTTAATAAAGTCAGTTCAGAGCATAAAGTTAGTTCGGAAGTGAATAAAGTCAGTTCGGAAGTGAATAAAGTCAGTTCGGAAGTGAATAAAGTCAGTTCGGAAGTTAATAAAGTCAGTTCGGAAGTGAATAAAGTCAGTTCAGAAGTGAATAGGATAGAGAGGAGGTATTCGAGGTCGAATTCGGCCGACGAAAAGAGAGTGCAAGAGTTGGGAGTTAGGAAAGAAGAGAGAAGGAAAGAGGATAGAGATTCTAGAAGGCTGCAGCAGAATGCTGTAGAAATCAGGCCTATAACGGTAAGTATTATTTCGATCCAGAAACTCAAATACATAACCCTGGTATAGTATTTTAAAATCTTTGTTCCGACAAAAACAATTTAAAGTTGAATTTAAAGCCTGTATTGTGAGAACTGAGATGCGTTACTTTTGGCTATTTCAACGCCTGGTTTCACCTGAAAATGAACAAATGCATGCAAATTATCGTACATGCATTTTCATCAACGTAAGCCTATAAAAATATGAAAGACAAGGCCATAAATAATGCTGAACCAAATTTCTATTTTCTAATTATCATTCACAGTCTTCTTTACCCAGTTTTTGCTTATCACAGCCACAATCCAAAGACCCGGAAACGCCGACAAAGCCACCCGCGCCGCTCCCGCCGACGCAGCAAGTCGTTGTCGTCGCGTCGCCAGTCGTCGTCGCCGTCAACGACAACGTTGTGGCCGTCAACGATAACGTTGTGGCTGTCAGCGACAACGTTGTTGTAGTTGAGCCAAACTCGCTGGCTGCGACGACGCCGGCGGGACTCGTGACTGTTACGACGACGCATCCGCCTGTGCTGAATACTGGCGCGCCGGTGAGTTAAATGACAACGTTGTTGTGACGACAACATTGTAATAACGGCAATGTTGTAGTTATGATTTAATTTAAGAATTGCTCACGTACGATTTAGTCGATTATTCCGACTGTATTTTCAACCGCATTCGGCGATCTTTATCAAGGCGAGTGTGCGCGCATAGCACTGCGGGCCGCGGCGTACACGTGATGACAGCTGCGAGGGTACGCGGGTGGGGGCGCGTAGAGTAATGTTTAGCGCCGGCGCGCTCTGGAGCTCTTCCTCACTACAATCTTCTTGTGTTTCGGGAATATTCCAGCACACCGAGCTCACTATGTCGCCACCAGTCTCACGGATCAGTGCAGTGGTGTAAAATATCTGTTTTGTAATGTCATAAACACATGAAACAGCCATAGTAGTGTGTAATCCTTGTCATGTTTTTGCTAACTACCCTCAATTATGATTTGATAAGAACTGTTTCAAACATATCTTTTAAGGTTAGCAATTAAGTTTTTTTTATTTAGCCTACAAAATAACTATTAATTCATATACTTGCATTGTAGTCACTAATTCTGTGTCTACAAATTTTTTAGTAAGTTAAGTAGTAAATTTTTTTGTAAAGTTTTTTTTTTTTAATTAACCAGTTCACGGTCACCACTGCGAACACCATGAAGACACCTCCAGGTCGGTGGCAGGGTCCATCCTCCATCTCTATTAAACGTTATGTTGATAAAACGGTGTGTATTTCAGCTGCCCCCGAACGCGGTGACGATATCCACGACGCCGCCGATAGCCGACGAGGTGGTGATCGTGGCGGCCGGCTCCTCCTCCGACGACGACTGCTTCGCGCCCTCCTCGCTCGACTCGCTCGACTGCACGCCCTCCTACACAGGTACCTCCTCGCTCGACTCGCTCGACTGCACGCCCTCCTACACAGGTACCTCCTCGCTCGACTCGCTCGACTGCACGCCCTCCTACACAGGTACCTCCTCGCTCGACTCGCTCGACTGCACGCCCTCCTACACAGGTACCTCCTCGCTCGACTCGCTCGACTGCACGCCCTCCTACACAGGTACCTCCTCGCTCGACTCGCTCGACTGCACGCCCTCCTACACAGGTACCTCCTCGCTCGACTCGCTCGACTGCACGCCCTCCTACACAGGTACCTCCTCGCTCGACTCGCTCGACTGCACGCCCTCCTACACAGGTACCTCCTCGCTCGACTCGCTCGACTGCACGCCCTCCTACACAGGTACCTCCTCGCTCGACTCGCTCGACTGCACGCCCTCCTACACAGGTACCTCCTCGCTCGACTCGCTCGACTGCACGCCCTCCTACACAGGTACCTCCTCGCTCGACTCGCTCGACTGCACGCCCTCCTACACAGGTACCTCCTCGCTCGACTCGCTCGACTGCACGCCCTCCTACACAGGTACCTCCTCGCTCGACTCGCTCGACTGCACGCCCTCCTACACAGGTACCTCCTCGCTCGACTCGCTCGACTGCACGCCCTCCTACACAGGTACCTCCTCGCTCGACTCGCTCGACTGCACGCCCTCCTACACAGGTACCTCCTCGCTCGACTCGCTCGACTGCACGCCCTCCTACACAGGTACCTCCTCGCTCGACTCGCTCGACTGCACGCCCTCCTACACAGGTACCTCCTCGCTCGACTCGCTCGACTGCACGCCCTCCTACACAGGTACCTCCTCGCTCGACTCGCTCGACTGCACGCCCTCCTACACAGGTACCTCCTCGCTCGACTCGCTCGACTGCACGCCCTCCTACACAGGTACCTCCTCGCTCGACTCGCTCGACTGCACGCCCTCCTACACAGGTACCTCCTCGCTCGACTCGCTCGACTGCACGCCCTCCTACACAGGTACCTCCTCGCTCGACTCGCTCGACTGCACGCCCTCCTACACAGGTACCTCCTCGCTCGACTGCACGGCCTCCTACACAGGTACCTCCTCGCTCGACTGCACGCCCTCCTACACAGGTACACGCTGATTGAGACTGCTTGAGGCTCGATCATAGCACGAATATTTACCCGCACACAACGTTTACTTAACCCGCTTCATTTAGAGTTGAAAATCGTAAATCATGTTCGATGGTGAAATGAGATCGGCGCCTACAATTATATTTTTTTGCCGTTTCTGTTTGTATTCAACGTAATAAGCTTTACAAACAAACAAACTCACTTTCGCATTTATAAAATTAGTTAGGAAGTTAGAATGTATTTCATAATACATACATGTCATTGAAATAAATACATGACATTGCAAAACCCTACTATTAGGGTATTGCAATACCCTATTAGGGTGACAATGACATGACATTGCAATTGCAAACCCTATTAGGGTATTGCAATGTCATGTCATTGAAATAAATACATGACCTGTGGCCCTATTCGGAGAATTAAGATTTACATTTCACTTTTTTTCGTCCTTGTTGCTCTCGTTTGAAACGTCATAGGTATGAGAGTGACCAAGATAAAACTCATCTCATCTCACGCGCAGGAATAGCCCCCCTGTTAGGGTATTGCAATGTCATGTATTTATTTCACATGAAATAAATACATTGAAATAAGTACCCTATTAGGGTATTGCAATGTCATGTAGAGTGGGCCGGCTTATTCTTTAAATAAGATTGGGGTCAGCCGACCGTGTGTGCAACATTGTCCTGAATGTGAATGTGAGTGTTGTTGCAGAGAAAGCCCGCGGGCGGCGGCTGGACAGCAGCGAGGTGCTGATCCTGAGCCCGGGCGCCGCCGCCGGGGACTCCGGGGTCTTCGACGACAGCGCCACCAACGGACTCAACCTGGTACGTCGCTACTGACTGACTGACTGACTGACTGACTGTGCGCTCCGAAATTACGTGTAAAGCTTCCTACGGCGCGTGAAATTTGACTCCCGACACACAGTCTCTGACTAGTTCGGGAGCCTCTGGAATCAAACTTGTAATTGTCACCCGTTTTTTATAAATCCAAGTAAATTATTTGTATTTGTATATTTGCGGACGAACGCAAACCAGTCCGCAACGACGCTGTGGTAGCGTATACACGTCCATCGTAATGTGTCTTAACCCCCCAAATATCTAATCCCACTCTCAACAATTTGAGGAGTGGGCTGAGAGTTGACCATTGGGGTCCCAGGGACCCCATGTGGTTGGGTGTTCAGTGTTCAAACCGGGCCTGGGCAGTTACAAGTGTGGGAAATACGCCGACGACTTCGACAAGAATGAGGCTTGCGCGTACTTGACTGAGCCGATCGTTTCGTTACCACACGGCTCAGTTAAGTATGCACAGTTAAAATTGTGGGGAAATTGGAGCATGTGGTAGGCCTAATAGGTGTAGGCTGAGACCATTTTAATCCCCTTTTGATCATCCTGTTGTATAACAGGCATCTTTAGCTTCTTCCACTTCCATGAGTATTTTCATACACGCTCGTCGGTTACGGGTACTCTTGACCTGGCCTTCCTTTAAGACGTCTCCGATTTGGTCAAGATACACAAATGTTCATCACATGAATGTTTGCCCTAGGTGGGAATCGAACCCACGCCCCCAAGCTCAGAGTGCTTAGTGTGAGTTGCTCAAAGTAAATCGAATAACTTTACTACAGCGTAAACGAGTTTACGTCACACGGATCGACAATCGAAAACGAGCGAGTGCGAGTGCCAATCGAGCTTGTCATTCGATTCGCGTAAATTCACCGTGAAAAAGTAAATTTTTCATGTCAATGTTGGCAGTACACAAAAAACTCGCACTCACGATTGCGGTTTCTCATTACTCCCACTAGGTGGCGCTTTTTCATTTTCATACAAATTGGAGTTACTTTTACGCGATCGAAAAGTAAGAAAAACTCACACTAAGCACTCTGAAGGCAGGTTCACTACCAACTGAGCCAATGAGGCAGCCATTAGAGGATCAGAGGATCTGAATAGAAACCTCGCACATTTAGTGGAGATTCTAAATGACAAACAATTATTTCACAAACTTGTGACACTTACTCAAAAACTTTATTCTTATTCGAGATGCGGGCGATAAGTCCTGCACTCTGACTCTTAGCAGTCATTTAAAAATATATACATAATTATGTATTTAGATCAGTCTCTGGCCGCCATAGTACAAGCTTTGCTTGGTTTAGGGTCAGACGACCGTGTGTGCAAGTGTCCCGATATGTATTAATTACCATTTATTTATGTCCTCTAATAGTTGTTGTTGTTTGTTGTTGACGTGTGTTTTGTTGTTCAGGACACGTCGCACGTGTCCGTGGTGACCGTTGGCAACGAGGAGGTGCGGGTGAAGGACTCGGCCGCCACGCACATAGCACTCGCAGCCGGCGCCACTCGCCTCAGCCCGGACAGCTTCGAGAGGTTAGCAAAGGATCCGCCAGATAACTTTTTTTTTTAATGCTATAAAAAAAACTACTGAATATTTTCTCAAATTTCTTTTTTTATTTGAAAGTACAATCCTTCCGGCTAATAATGAAAAATAATTTCATTCAAACGGCTACCTCGGCTGGCCATGCATTAGCCTACACGATCGGTCCAATTGTTAAGCACATTATCGATTGTGTGCAGCTGTATTTCACCAATGGCTTCACGATTGTTCTTTAAACCTATAAACCTATTAACCTTTAACCTATTATTAGGATTATATTACTTTCAAATAAAAAAAGAAATTTGAGAAAATATTCAGTACTTTTTTTTAAAGCATTTTCGAAAAAAAAGTTATCTGGCGGACCCTATATAATAATTTAAAATGTAAAAAAAACCACAGATTTTCATCTCATAGCTAAGAACACTCCCGACTAATTCACCTTTGAAACAAAAAAAAATGTGATCGAAGGTGTAACACGCTTGCCTAGGAGATACCTATTCACTTTACTCTTGAACACCCCCGGATTGTATTTAGGTGGAAAGACAGACGCAGGCAACGAGTTCCACACCTCTACAGTTCTTACAAGAAAAGTGTATGCAAAATTTATGTGTGCAAGATGATCGGCTGAGTAGTTGAGACGTGAAAGCGTTACAAACAAACTCACTTTCGCATTTATAATATTAGTTAGGATATAATTATAGAATACTAGCTGCGCCCCGCGGTTTCACCCGCGATTAAAAAGTATCCTATGTGCTATTCTAGACTAAAATCTATATGTGTGCCAAATTTCATTCAGATCTGTTCAGCCGTTCTGGCGTGAAAGAGCAACAAACGACTGCCTCGGTGGCTCAGTTGGTAGTGAACCTGCCTTCTGATCTTGGGGGCGTGGGTTCGATTCCCACCTAGGGCAAACATTAATGTGATGAACATTTGTGTTTGTTTTATGTCTGGGTGTTAATATGTATTTAAGTATGTATTTAAAAATATCTAAGTATGTATATAAGTCCCTGGCAGCCATAGTACAAGCTTTGCTTAGTTTGGGGTCAGGCGACCGTGTGTGGAAGTGTCCCGAATTTATTTATTTATTTATCCATCCATCTATTCTTACAAACTTTCGCGTTTATAATATTAGTAGGATTTGAGCAAGTCCCAAAACCGGCAACTCGTGATTCCAGGAGATCCCAGTCTGACAGCGGCAGCGTGGCGTCATCATCATCCCGAGCCGCGCACGACGCAGACTCCCTCGCGACCAGCGCCACCACCGCGTCTCATGACGACCACCTGCACTTGGCTCACCTCAACGGAGGCGGCAGGTCAGTTTTTTTTTTTGTACAATATGTCGGTGTTTGACCAACTCGCCTGATGTAAAGCGACGTTGTGGTCTAAGATGGAGCACGACGACCTATAAGGTACTTATTCACTCTAGAGTACTTATTCTGCCAGAGTGTGTGTTCCCTGACACTTATAATCTGGGTGTGTTCAAGTCTCGAGTGAATCGGTTTCTTCTAGGCAAGCGTGCTCCATCGTAGGCCGCATCACTGCTTATCATCAGGCATGTTGGCGGCCAAGCGCAAGCCTATTGAGTTTAAAAAAAAAGCCTTAAAGTTTTGTAGAGTGAGGAAGTACAAAGACGGCAGTTGAGTGAGGCGCTACAAGTGCGCTACTGCTCAGACCCGTCTTCGGAACGGTTACACCGGACTACATCCCGAAACACGACTAGGTCATTTCACGGCATGGCTTGGTCCGGTGGGTGGTAACTAGCCACGGCCGAAGCCTCCCATCAGTTTGCTACCCGGTTAGCACTACCCGGGGACCACGTGTAGGGAATCAGAATAGAGTACACTCCTGCGGACGTGGATAGCTCAGCCCCAAGTACCACTCTTCACTTCGATTGCTCTCCCAATTAGGGGAATCAAGAGTCAAGGCCAGGTCAAGAGTACCCGTAACCGACGAGCGTGTATGAAAATACTCGTGAAAGTGGAAGAAGCGAAAGATGTGTACCAGGATCGTAGCGAGTGGAGAGAAGTGGTCTCTGCCTACCGCTATGGGAATGAGGCGTGATTATATGTATGTATGTATGAACTAGGGGAATTCGGCGACACACGAATTCGTTTCGTCGTCATTCGGTTTCACAGATGGGATAATGATGAGGTGTTAATAAAATAAAAATAAAATAAATTTGGGACACTTTCCACACACGGTCGCCTGACCCCAAACTAAACAAAGCTTGTACTATGGCTGCCAGAGACTGATATACATACTTAGATATTTTTAAATACATACTTAAATAGATAATTAACACCCAGACATAGAACAAACACAAATATTCATCACACAACTGTTTGTCCTAGGTGCAAATCGAACCCACGCCCCAAGCTCAGAAGAAAGGTGCACTACCAACTGTCAGCAGTCAATTGTCGGAAGCTTCTTGACTGCCTCGGTGGCTCAGTCGGTAGTGATTCTGCGTTCCGAGCTAGAGGGCGTAGGTTCAATTCTCACCTAGGGCAAACATTCATGTGATGAACATTTGTGTTTGTTCTACGTCTGGGTGTTAATTATCTATAAAAGTATGTATTTAAAATCATTATATATGTATGTATATTAGTCTCTAGCCGCCATAGTACAAGCTTTGCTTAGTTTGGGGTCAAACGCCCGTGTGTGCAAGTGTCCCGTATATTATTTACTTAGTATTATTTATTATTATTCTTTAAATTTTTGATATTCTTTCCAGGATAAACTCCGCCCCCAGTCCTGATGAAGAAGCGGTCGTGCTCCGGCGCAAGCCGCAGGAGCCGCGCATGCAGCGCTCCAAGGAGGACATCCACCTCGCCAACCTCAAGAAGAAGACCAGGAAGAGGACGAGGAAGTTCGAGATCGACGGAGTCGTCATCACGACCACCACCTCCAAGGTACTAGTGGCGCCATCTCTGTAGCGGCTAGAGGCAACTGCCGAGGAGACGTTAAAATCAAATCAAATAATTTATTTTGCAAAAAATGGCGCGTGAGATGAGATGAGATTTTATCTTGGTCACTCTCACACCTATGACGTTTCAAACGAGAACAACAAGGACGAAAAAAGGTGCGATGAAAATCTCAAATCTCCGAATAGGGCCACTGGACTATATTCTTGCGCGTCGTCTCTCTCATTCGATAAGTCGTAGCAGTTACAGTGGCCAAGATAACGTCTTACGCGTCAGAATATGGGGCCGATAGTGACTATCTTACAGGCTTATAGGAACTGTCATGAGTTCCGTGGCGCAGGGCCCTGTTTCTGTCTAGTGTCAAATAAAACAAGTTTCTGAATTTGATTGTCATGTCTGTGTCGGCAGGTGATCTGGGGCGACGAAGAGTCCGGGCGCACGTGGGACGACCACGCGCTGCGCAAGCAGGAGCTGCGCGAGATCAAGATGCTGCAGAAGCAGGAGCAGAAGCAGTTCCAGGACCTCAATGACAAGGAGCAGCATCTTCGTGACCAGCAGGACAAGAGGTCTGGATACAAGTTTTATAGGGGAATAGTTAAATGGGTGGATCAACTGATGGATGGGTGGGTGGTGGATGGGTGATGAGACAATTAGTCCATGGCTCATGCTATTATATACTAGAAAACGTTACGGAACTTAATAATGTGGGGGTCTGCCCACCGTGCGCTGACCGCAGGCTTGCTGCAGCGTTCACTACTGAATTGCTAATTTACGTTCACGTTTGAACAACCACACTGCACGCGTGTCGGGACCACACTAATGCAAGGTGCTAGGATTTCAGTGCACTGGAGTAGAGGAAAGTTTGTGTTCGGATTATGGAATCTAGTACGTAGTACTACAGCATGTAACAAAAACTCTTGTATAATTGAAGGGCATGTACACACACTTATAAGTATTCATGAAAAAATACCAAAAAAAAAATGGACAAACGTTAACTGGTCTGTATCTTATGCTGGCTGCTATTATTTTAAGAAAGTAGTGCCACGACGCGAATAATTTACAAATAAAACCGATGCGATTAATGCCAGCGTTCACGCTTTTAGGAAGGTGGAGCGCGATGTGTGTTCAACATTTCTATGTAGGTACAACACTAGCTGCGTCCCGCGGTTAAAAAGTTCTAGACTATAATCTATCTCTGTGCCAAATTTCATCCAGATCTGTTCAGCCGTTCTGGCGTGAGAGTAACAAACATCCATCCATCCATCCATCCATTCTTACAAACTTTCACGTTTATAATATTAGTAGGATAGGATATCGTCACGCCTTTCTCCCGAGGGGGCTGGCAGAGGTGTAATACAACACCCACACTTCGCCGGCCGATATTCAGTCCTAAATGTGACAGGGGGCGAGCCTGTCGCCATACACCGGGCTCCAGTCATGTAGCAGATGACATACAATACGCACATGATCACACAATGAGCAAATTGGGTTCGAACCCTCTCCCTCTGGCTTGAGAGGCGGACCTTCTCCCAACTAGGCTGCCATCATTCATTTTTATATATAGAGATTATTATTTATTATAGATTCGAAGCCGAGCTGGCCTCTCTAGTCCGAGCACACGACACGGACCTGGAAGCGCTGGCTCGGGCGCAGCGAGCAGCCGCGGAGCGAGCCGAGCAGCAGCTGGAGGGAGAGCTGCGCGCCGCCGCCAAGAGGCTCAGGACCGACCACGAGCTGAAGCTGAGGCACTTCCGCGACACGCTGAAGAAGGAGCTGAGGCTCATGAAGCAGGTCTGTACACACACACGCGTCAACTAACAAAACTGTGCTTATTCCACGACATGCTGAAGGAGCTGAAGCTCATGAAGCAGGTCTGTACACACACACGCGTCAACTAACAAAACTGTGCTTATTCCACGACATGCTGAAGGAGCTGAAGCTCATGAAGCAGGTCTGTACACACACACGCGTCAACTAACAAAACTGTGCTTATTCCACGACATGCTGAAGGAGCTGAAGCTCATGAAGCAGGTCTGTACACACACACGCGTCAACTAACAAAACTGTGCTTATTCCACGACATGCTGAAGGAGCTGAAGCTCATGAAGCAGGTCTGTACACACACACGCGTCAACTAACAAAACTGTGCTTATTCCACGACATGCTGAAGGAGCTGAAGCTCATGAAGCAGGTCTGTACACACACACGCGTCAACTAACAAAACTGTGCTTATTCCACGACATGCTGAAGGAGCTGAAGCTCATGAAGCAGGTCTGTACACACACACGCGTCAACTAACAAAACTGTGCTTATTCCACGACATGCTGAAGGAGCTGAAGCTCATGAAGCAGGTCTGTACACACACACGCGTCAGCTAACAAAACTGTGCTTATTCCGCGACATGCTGAAGGAGCTAAAGCTCATGAAGCAGGTCTGTACACACACACGCGTCAACTAACAAAACTGTGCTTATTCCACGACATGCTGAAGGAGCTGAAGCTCATGAAGCAGGTCTGTACACACACACGCGTCAGCTAACAAAACTGTGCTTATTCCACGACATGCTGAAGGAGCTGAGGCTCATGAAGCAGGTCTGTACACACACACGCGTCAACTAACAAAACTGTGCTTATTCCACGACATGCTGAAGGAGCTGAAGCTCATGAAGCAGGTCTGTACACACACACGCGTCAACTAACAAAACTGTGCTTATTCCACGACATGCTGAAGGAGCTGAAGCTCATGAAGCAGGTCTGTACACACACACGCGTCAGCTAACAAAACTGTGCTTATTCCGCGACACGCTGAAGGAGCTGAGGCTCATGAAGCAGGTCTGTACACACACACACGTCAACGGACAAAACTGTGCTTATTCCGCGACACACTGAAGGAGCTGAGGCTCATGAAGCAGGTCTGTACACACACACAAACGTCAGCAAACAAAACTGCGCTTAATAAAATATACTAACAGCCTTAGAAATAAAAAAATGCATAAACATCTGCTAAACCAATGTTCAGTTAGACATAGAGTAGTCAGTAAATAGCGCTACACAAACGTGTAACTATTGTTTGAGCAATAAAGTGTGAATCGGCATTGGGTATTTACACACATGCTTAACACTTTTTTCTTTTTCGTCTGGCAACTTTTGGTAAATTCGTTTAGAAACTTTTTCGTCCAAATAGTTTTTTAGTAATTATTTTTTAAGAAAGCTCCCTAATTTTTAATATTGCACGTACAATTTACGTTTTAGGAAAGGAATATTAATAAACTATGTTGTTTTTTGAATCTCTTGTCCAAAATTCGTCGATATAAACTATTTTAGAGGAAAACATTTTCTTTTTGATATAGTGGGAGACTAACAACAAATTTATGAACGGAACAATCAATGTCAACACTACAATGTGTCTGATGTCACACTACCAAAAAACGTTTCTATTTTGACAATAGAAAAACATTACACAGTTTCTATCATAGTTACTGAGTTTAGATCAGCTGTTATAGTGAAATCCGCCATCTTGACCCCGTACACACCCGCTAAACAAGGGTACCCGGCCGTTTAACGAATGTTTATTTTCCTTTGATTTTGTTACATCTGTACACGAACTGTACACAACGTTTAAGTCAAAAATATTTTTATTTTTCAGCTTTTGTGTTACACAATGTGTGTACACAAGTTTTAAAACTTTATTTCTAAGGCTGTAAATGTTTAATGCTGCGAATTATACAGTCACCGAAACAGAAGAACAGAAAACAATACATCCAAAATACATGAAAAACATCCTAAAAAAGTAAAATGAAAACTGTTGCAACCTGAGGGTCTACCATGACATATTATTGCCATGATAGTATATTTTGTTTTCGACGCTCAGGAACTGGGAATCGTATCGCTGCGCATTAAGGTTCATGATCGCGCAGCGTCAAAAACATAACGTAACCGTCATGGCAATAGGATGTTATTTTATTTTATTTTCTTAGGAAAACTTACAGCTAGGTACAAAATTATAAATAGAATGAAAATAATAACTATAATAGGATGACAATCGGTAAATTTTAATTAATTTGACAACAAACCTGCTCGTACAGATTCTGAACTTCAGAGACCATCTTTGTGATTTTTATACTAGACCAAATTTCCCATGCCTTTTAAATTTTCCTTGAACTCATCCCAAATACTTTCTTCCCAGGAAGTGGAACTCCTCCCCAAAGAGCGTCGCAAAGAGGCCTACCGCCAGCACCGCATCAGACTCGACGCGGAGCACGCGGAGCGGGAGCGGTCTTACGTGGCCGCCCTCGCTGATGAGAACGATACCATGCTCAGGAGGATACACGACAACCATCGCGAGAGACAGGCGCTGGCTGACCGGCAGTACTTACAGCAAAGGCATCAGGTGAGATGTGGCGGTTTGCAACGTACTAGTGGCGCCATCTAGTTTTAGAACTAGACAAGTTTCGAAATTTGTTTTGATGATCTACGAAAATGAATGTCAGTTTACGAGATACAAGTGCCGCCATCTAGTTTTAAAATCAAAGTCACAGTTAAAATGTTTTTATTCATTGGGTATCAAAGATACACTTATGAAAGTCAAAGTTTTTTGATAGACTCGACCGCCTTGTTCGGAAAAAGAGCCACTACTCAGAAGAACAGGCAAGAAACTGAGAGGCTTTCTTTCAAAAAATAAAAAAAATACTGTCTCACAAATTTTGGCTTACAACTAGGTAATATCTATGTACTAGTGGCTACTTGGCGGAAGTGGAAGGCTCCAGACATCTTTGTCTTCTAAATAATTGTAAAGATTTAGATAACTGTATAAGTTATAGAGGGTGGCACTCTATAACTACTGTTATCTAATATAGGAGAATATAGTTTAATAATATAGGAGAATTAAGTGTTCAATTTAATACGAGTATGTTCGTAAAACTTTGAAACAACTAATATAATGTGATTGTTTGAAAAAACTCAATAATTACAAAGGATTTCATAAAAGGTTTACAATAATATCACTCAGTTTCTTTCTCAAGAAAGCAATATGATGAAAACAAAAGACCAGCGGCGATAGCTAGGGCCCTCCACCCATGTTATTTTATTGTGATGTTCATCTTTTAATAATTATAATAACACCCATGTTATTTTATTGTGATGTTCATCTTTTAATATAATAATATTGTGAACTGTTTAATTAATAATAATCTAGCGTAAGAAATTAGTAGGAACTTATTATTATTTATATTAGTACCTGGATGACCGAGCTTTGCTCGGTATTTTTTTTTTTTTAATTGTTTTTTTTTGGAAAATAAACAATTGATTCACTCATTGACTTCGTATTACTTAACAACGCCATCTGCTGTTGTGTCGTTAAAGCAATTGGTTGCTCACAAAAAATAGTATTATTATTCGCCAATAGATGTCAGGAAGAGTCATATTTTTCAGTTGAGACTACTCAAACGCCTCCTTTTTGTTATTTTTCTTCCAAGTTTATGTATCTATAAAACACGAATAAAATGACATTTTCTAAAAATGATTCCTAGCTAGATCGATCTATCGCCCCCGAAACCCCCTATATACTAAATTGTATGAAAATCGTTGGAGCCGATTCCGAGATTCCAATAATATATATATATATATACAAGAATTGCTCATTTAAAGATATATTTTATAAATTGTATTTTGCATGCATGAAACTAAAATTAAATAACATTTGTTGTAATATATTTGTATCAAATAAATAAATTTATTATTATAATAGCTTACAACTTATGCGTATAGTTCGCTTTCCAACTTCATGCGTACAATTACCTTTTCACGCCATCTATCGAGCCATGTCTAAACTAACTTCACCTAATCCACAGATAATGCGCAACCATGAAGCTGCCCTCTGGGAGCTCGAAGAGAAGCAGATCCACGAGCGTCACCAGCTCGCCAAGAGACAGCTGAAGGAGGAGTTCCTGCTGAGGAGGCACCAGATGCTGCTGAGACATGATAAAGAGCTGGATCAGATTAAAAGGTGAGGAGGGCGTGGAACGTTCTAGAATATTCTGGAGAATTCTAGAAGAACCGCGACCGCGATGTGGAAAGCAACGTGTAGGAACGCGAGCGAAATTTTACAGTACACATTTTTTTAATTACTTACGCCGGCTCCTCACGTAGGCCCCAACGCCACTTGAGTACAACGTGTGGATCTAAAACAACACTGGCTCCAACGTTGGGGCCAATACTAATAGTCATAATATTCGGGACACTTGCACACACGGTCGTCTGACCCAAAACTAAGCAAAGCTTGTACTATGGCGGCCAGGGACTGATATACATACATGTATATCTTTTAAATAAATACTCAAATAGATGATTAGCACCCAGACATAAGACAAACACAAATGTTCATCACATGAATGTTTGCACTAGGTGGGAATCGAACCCACGCCCTCTAGCTCAGAGTGCAGGTTCACTAGCGACTGCGCAACCGAGGCAGTTCATTTCTAGATTCAGACGTTGGACAAGTGTTGTTGGAGCTAATGTGTGAAGCCAGGATAATGTTGTAAATGTTTGTGTTCTGCTGCGATCGCGTCGCTCGCGCCATGGATCCTTTCTATATCACTACATAGTATAAAACAAAGTCGCTTTCTCTGTCCTTATGTCCCTTTGTATGCTTAAATCTTTAAAACTACGCAACGGATTTTGATGCGGTTTTTTTTAATAGATAGAGTGATTCAAGAGGAAGGTTTATATGTATAATAACATCCATTAAATACTGGAGAAATACTGTTATTTTTGAGGTTTCTAATGTGATGTTAGTAGGCTATATATGTTATACCCGTGCGAAGCTAGAGCGGGCCGCTATGTTTTTATATACAACGTTCACAGTTTTTCTGTAGTGTATTTAGTATCAGCATTGCACCCGTTCGAAGCCGGGGCAGGTCGCTAATCCTACTAATATTATAAACGCGAAAGTTTGTATGTATGGATGTTTGTTACTCTTTCACGCCAGAACGGCTGAACAGATCTGGATGAAATTTGGCACAGAGATAGATTATAGTCTAGAATAGCACATAGGATACTTTTTAACCGCGGGTGAAACCGCAGGGCGCAGCTAGTCTATAATAAACTTATTGATTCATATTTTCTATGTCCACAATATTATACACCTGTTACTTATATAACAGGTAGGTGTTTCTTTTCCAATCCCATACGTCATATTATAAAATCAAAAGTAACTCTGTCTGTCTGTGTGTTTGTAGGCTTTTGACGGCTGTTTAGCCGAGCTGAGCGGATCTTCATAAAATTTCATAATTAGTTACAGTATTTCACGAGGAAGGTTTTTGGATACCATATTCTGAATCAGAGAGAGTGGGTTCAAACCCAGCCGACGGCACGCACCTATTTAATCATTGTGTGAACATATGTGCGTATTGTATGCCATCTACTACATGACCGGAGCCCGGTGTATGGCGACAGACTCGTCCTTTGTCACATTTAGGACCGAATATCTTCCGGCGAAGTGTGGGTGTTGTATTACACCTCCGCTGCGACACGAACTTACACAGGACTTAAACGCGAACAAAGTCTCTGTGAAAAGCTTCCAACAATTTTCTCTCTTCCCAGAAAAAACACCCGCAAAGAGGAAGAGCTGTCCAAGTGCCAGGCCCTGGAGAAGCGCTCGCTGCCGAAGCGCATCCGAGCCGAGCAGAAGGCGCGCGAGATGATGTTCCGCGAGTCGCTGCGGATATCTGCCCTGCCAGCCTCGCACGACGACGACCGGGACAAGCTCAAGAAGGTACGGCATCACTAACACATTCAAAGGCTAGGGTGGGACACGCTCAAGAAGGTACGGCATCACTAACACATTCAAAGGCTAGGGTGGGACAAGCTCAAGAAGATACGGCATCACTAACACATTCAAAGGCTAGGGTGGGACAAGCTCAAGAAGATACGGCATCACTAACACATTCAAAGGCTAGGGTGGGACAAGCTCAAGAAAGTACGGCATCACTAACACGTTCAAAGGCCAGGGTGGGACAAGCTCAAGAAAGTACGGCATCACTAACACATTCAAAGGCTAGGGTGGGACAAGCTCAAGAAGGTACGGCATCACTAACACATTCAAAGGCTAGAGTGGGACAAGCTCAAGAAGGTACGGCATCACTAACACATTCAAAGGCTAGAGTGGGACAAGCTCAAGAAGGTACGGCATCACTAACACGTTCAAAGGCTAGGGTGGGACAAGCTCAAGAAAGTACGGCATCACTAACACATTCAAAGGCTAGGGTGGGACAAGCTCAAGAAGGTACGGCATCACTAACACATTCAAAGGCTAGAGTGGGACTAGCTCAAGAAAGTACGGCATCACTAACACATTCAAAGGCTAGGGTGGGACAAGCTCAAGAAGGTACGGCATCACTAACACATTCAAAGGCTAGGGTGGGACAAGCTCAAGAAGGTACGGCATCACTAACACATTCAAAGGCTAGGGTGGGACACGCTCAAGAAGGTACGGCATCACTAACACATTCAAAGGCTAGGGTGGGACAAGCTCAAGAAGATACGGCATCACTAACACATTCAAAGGCTAGGGTGGGACAAGCTCAAGAAAGTACGGCATCACTAACACATTCAAAGGCTAGGGTGGGACAAGCTCAAGAAAGTACGGCATCACTAACACGTTCAAAGGCTAGGGTGGGACAAGCTCAAGAAAGTACGGCATCACTAACACATTCAAAGGCTAGGGTGGGACAAGCTCAAGAAGGTACGGCATCACTAACACATTCAAAGGCTAGGGTGGGACAAGCTCAAGAAGGTACGGCATCACTAACACATTCAAAGGCTAGGGTGGGACACGCTCAAGAAGGTACGGCATCACTAACACATTCAAAGGCTAGGGTGGGACAAGCTCAAGAAGATACGGCATCACTAACATATTCAAAGGCTAGGGTGGGACAAGCTCAAGAAAGTACGGCATCACTAACACATTCAAAGGCTAGGGTGGGACAAGCTCAAGAAGGTGCGGCATCACTAACACATTCAAAGACTAGAGTGGGACAAGCTCAAGAAGGTGCGGCATCACTAACACATTCAAAGGCTAGGGTGGGACAAGCTCAAGAAGGTACGGCATCACTAACACATTCAAAGGCTAGGGTGGGACAAGCTCAAGAAGGTACGGCATCACTAACACATTCAAAGGCTAGGGTGGGACAAGCTCAAGAAGGTACGGCATCACTAACACATTCAAAGGCTAGGGTGGGACAAGCTCAAGAAGATACGGCATCACTAACACATTCAAAGGCTAGGGTGGGACAAGCTCAAGAAGGTACGGCATCACTAACACAGTGAGGTTCTAAATCAACAAAATGTAGGACGCAACCCTAGTAAAAGACGTACCTGTCACGCACACTAGGAAGTCACTTTTTGTTCATAAACAGTATGGTACTCTCTAGATATATTTTTTATTCATCGGGTAATTCAAGTCCCCTAAGTAACTATTTAGTTCTAAAATATTGTAGTCGTAAACGTCTGTTTCTTTAGTGTGTTTGTGTTTGCTAACCAAAATGTAAGCGAGACACTGCAGGGACACCAACCTACCCTACATAAAGGGTGATTGAGCCGTTATCCACCACGCTGGCTCGGTGCGGTTTGTTCAAATCAAAATCAAATATCAGGACACTTACACACTCGGTCGTCTGACCCCAAACTAAGCAAAGCTTGTACTATGGCTGCCAGAGACTGATATAAATACATATATATTTTTAAATACATACTTAAATAGATATTTACACCTAGGTATAGAACAAACACAAATGTTCATCGCATAAATGTTTGCCCTAGGTGGGAATCAAACCCACGCCCCCAAGCTCAGAAGGCAGGTTCACTACCAACTGAGCCACCGAGGCAGTCAATTGATGGAGTTGATGGATGTCACATATCCGAGAATTATCAATTCTAGGATCATGCTGCTTTCCTCACATTATATTCTTTCACTTCCTTTCTTCATATCTAAAAAGTGGAGGACAAGAGGAAGTTTTATTCCCCTTGCCTCCCAGTGGGGGCAAAAGGAACAACTCGTCAAAGTGGACAACTGTTAAAACAACGTTTACAAAATTCGAGAAAACGAATAAAGTCTTCATTACAAAATCGATCACGTGACTAGTAGTATATATATATAGTATTGGGATTCGATTATTTTCTTTAGACTTTTGCGAACTGATGTTCTAAAAGTTGTTCACTTTCACGATTAAAACAACACCTTTGAGTATTGCTATACCTAATACCAGCACCTTTTATTATACAGAGAACTCTAGTAGTAATGATAATTGTTGTGTAATGTCCAGTTCCAAGAGAACGAGAAGAAGAGATACAGAGCGGAGCAGCAGCGGCTCGCCACCAAGCACGCCAAAGCGAGAGAGGAGCTCAAAGCCGCCGGAGAGGTGAGAACACTAAACTCACTATCCCCTTAGACTAACTTCGCATTGGCTAAAGGTTTTCCATAGCCATTTCGTCTAGAAGAAGACGACGAGCGAAGAGTGCAAGTAAAGATACTGACGAGCCTCTTAAAGTTATCTACTGAGTGACAAAGTGCAATTTCAATCATTTTTCATTACTTTTGTACTTATTTACTCTGATTTTCATGAAATGTTGCAGGCAAATAAGACATACAATTTTTAAATTCGAATATGATGTGATGTGATTGTGGCCTCTCATTGGTGTAATTTTGGGGCCAAGCTTAGTTTCAATTTTAAATGGCCAATATTGAACCTTATTACTGTGGAAGACATTGGCTTCAATACCAACTTTCTGTCCAAAGACTTGTACACACATTGGTGTCTCGGCCAGACCTAGATTAATCTAAATATGCCCAATGTGTGGCCGCTGCATGAGGCAAGTCGGTCCAAGCGCTGTGAAGATATGTAGGCCATGATGTCTCAATTCGAGGCCTAACACTAGTAATGTTAATGAAAATTAATGTATATTTTTTAATGTATTCAATTCAAATCATTCATTTCGGGTCAAAAGTAAAACTATTATATAAGTATACACTTGACAACGTCATTTACAGAATAAAATGAGGCAAATAAATATGGGCACACATTATCAGCTGTAAAAATGCCTTGTCAATAATTTTGCAGCTGTAAAGATGCTTTGTCAGATTAATTATATGTAATTGGATAAAAAATGCATTACTATCATGTTCCTTCAGGCGTTACTCCGCGAACTGGAGCAGTACCAGAACGAGAAGCGTAAGGCTCTGATGAACCACGAGAGCAACAAGCTCAAGGCGGTCGAGGAGAAGTACTCCGTCGAGCTGAGGGAGTGGCGCGCGACGCACGGCGACAGGAAACTGGTGAGTGTCGCGGCGTCTGGGGACTGTGTCTGTTGGGGTTTGGGGGTTGAGATGTTAGGGGGTTGGCAGAGATGTTAGGGGGGTTGGTAGTGATGCTAGGGGGTGGGTATTGTTTAATTCAGAATTGTTTAATTGTTTAATAACTAAAAAAACGGCAACATGCCAATTACATCAGTTAGTTTAAAATAAATGAATATCACAACAAGTCAATAGTAATAAGTCTCAATAATCAATAACAATAATTCATCAGGGTATTGATGCTAGGGGGTGGGTAGAAATCAGAATTTATTGATAACTCCTGTAGTTACACGTCAGTGTCGTAGTGATGTTAGGGAGTTGTTAGATGAGTTTAGGGGGTTATTTTCTTTGTTAGGGGGACTGTTAGGAGTTGTCGGGGGTTGCTAGATGTTTTTGTGGGTATTTTAGGCTGTTGTTAGTAAAGTTAGGGGGTTGTTAGAGATGTGGAGATGTACTTAGTGATTTTAAGGGATTGCTAGGTATGTTAGCGGGTGGTTATAAATGCTAATGGGTTTTTACTGATGTTAGAAGCATCTTAAAAATTAATTTGAAATATTTGAATAGGTTTTTAGTTCTCTTAAAGATGACAGGATATTTTAGTTATATTATCGGGGATAACAGATATGTCAAGAAGGCTCTAATATTTTTTTTTTTAATGGGAATTTGCACCTTAATTAATGTCACCTACCCAAACAATACATAAAGTAGGTGAATTATTCATCGAGAAGTGTCGAATGAATTTTGCTCTGATACTCAGCTATATTACCTGAGTTGGTTTTTAGCATGATATTTATACTATGCGCAGACGACGGACTTAATTTAGTGGACGTAAAGATGTAAATGAATATTGTTACCCAAGGGGTACATTAGACATTATACATTAACATACTCTTCTTTCCTCTACAAATGTGTTCGAGACGGCCTCGTTGTCATTTCGCTCGCACGATCACTCTCATACATGCGATTGATTACCATCGCCGCAATAATGGTCTAAGGCGAACATTAAAAAATGTACCTTATTGCGATTAAATAATAGGTTTAAAATAAAAATACCCCATTCATTCAGTCCGCCAATATATGCTGACTTAGGAGGTTCCTAGTTAGATAGCGCGTTGAAATCCGCTGTTCAATGTCCGTCGTCTGCGCAGACTTTATGATTCTTTTTTATGTGTTCTATGTATTTGGGAATGGTTGTTTGCATGTGTGTGGCATGCCTGTACAAATAGCTTGTCATACTAATCGGTACCACAGAATAAAAAGACAGATGGCTAACTTTGTAAATGTGAATTTGTCAGCCCGACAAAGGTTGGTCTATACGCGAATCGGACCAACCACGAAATGGGTCAATCGCGAATAAACTGAATTGGGCTAACCGCGATTATGACCAATTGCGCCTAAATGTATCAATAAGGTCGGACGTAAAATGTCGCCCAGGCGTTTTTCAAACTTCCATTCAGTGTCCATCACAGGGACCAAGCTGTAAATTCGAATTGCCTGTCCTACTTACCTTTTTTTTTTCCATCTACCGTGGGATTTTATATTTTCCCAATTTTATGTATGAAATAACTTTTTTATCAAAATGATGTTACTGTTGTAACCTTTGCACTGTTTTTCTCAGAAACCGATTGCGATTCTTCACAACTATTTTGAGTGATTTTAAATCTGCAGAAATGTTAAAATGCGGGATAGCGCATCAAATTGTGGATCTTATTTTTTTTCTTTTTTTCAAAAGTTGTCTATCTGTTTCTTGATATTCTGTTTGGTACACGGGTGGTGGAAAGGGAAGGATGTATAAAAATATAAATATACACTGGTAAAGGGTTATTTATTTATTTGTTTAGGGTGTGTTGTATAGGTTTGTAGATGTCTTTGAAATGCGTTGAATTTTTATTATTTTCAAAAATAAACATTACTAACATTAAAATAAAATTAAATATTTTTTTCTGAATGATTAAATTTACTCGTGAATCGAAGTTCTTGTTATTATTTGTTATTTTATTTTTTTTTAGAAATATTTACCTACTTTCAATTAAGAACTAAAAGTAAAACTATAGCAGACGAAAAATACTAAGAAAATAAAAACAGTTGCTCCAAAGAAATAAACTATAAAAACCATTGTTTTACTATTGTAAGACCATTGAGAACATTCAACGCATTTCACGCCACATAGGTAAGCGAAATCGTCTTCCGTTGGCTTCTCGTGCCGTCCCACGTGTCCCGTGCCGTCCCACAGACTACCTCCTAACACCAGCCTCTATTATCATACAACAGAAACTGATAAACAAGTTCGCCAAGCACCTAGACGACCACGAGAAGAAATTCGGGAAAAAGATCCCCGACCGAGCGTTGTACCTCGAAGCGCCCTGGCCCACCAACGTGCTGCAACACGTTCTTAGCGCTTACCATCAGCGGAACTCCTTCATGGGCTCGCTGTCTCGCTCTAGGACCAGCCTCAACTTCCTCTCAGCCGCCAATACGCCCAACCTGGACAGAAGACGAAGCATAAGCCCCAGCAGAGAAACCAGATCCGCTGCAACGAGCGCCTACAGCACGACCAAACGCGGCAAACTAACCAAAGCGTCTCGCTACGCTTCAACCAGCAACCTGAAACTCGTCTCCGAAAAGATATCGGGCTTCTCTGTCTTCAGTAATTCTGACGAGTACCGCCGCGACCCCATAATGGCTTACGATAACAACATAGTCGAAGAACCGAAACGACCGTCCGTAGAACGAGCCAGACCGGTCGACAAGAAGAAAATGAACCGTCAAAGCATGTCAGAACACATGTTTAAACCAGATAATCAATCGTCGATGAAGCGCAGCATTTCCCAGCAGAGTTTGAAGCAAGATATAGCTTTGGAAGCCGTTATGATCGACTTGCCTTCTACGGAGAGCAGTCGATATAACACTATGAAGAGCGGTTCAACTATTACAACGGATTCGCTGTCAAGCGACGACCAGCTGACGACGCATTTTAGTCGCTGGGGCGCTGTGAGAGGGTCGAACAGCTACTCGACTTCTGGCGATGTTCCGGTCAGTCAACTGTCAACGCTGAATTTGAGGAAGACGATTGCTGCGGATAAAAATGATGGGCCACCTGACTCGGTGGTCTAAAACGTGTCTTTGCTGGCATGGCGTGCGCGCCGCGACAAATGCTTATATCGTCAAGTCGCGAGTGAATCGGTTCTTTTCATCCTTTTATCAAGGCGTACGAGAACGAGACAAAACTATTTGTAAGGTATGTGTGTCGCGTTCAAATATTTCGATTAAACATCTCGGCGCGCGTTCTAAGCAGGCTGACGTATCATTATCTAAAAGTCTACCTACTACTAAATTTATTTTTTACTTCAAGACACATTTGCTAAACCATGGCGTGTATTGTCTTCTCGCTCACGAGATCACGTCAGTCGTTCGCGAAAACGAGACAAAACATCACTTAAAACTGGTTCATGGAACGTAACGATAAATATCGTAAAATTATGGAGCTATCTGTCTCTTTTTATTTCAACACTCGCGAAAGGGACGGAAAAGAGCAATAAAATTACAGAGCCGTATTTGGCGCAACAAAAACTTTTGCAGAGTATCTGAGTGTACAAGCCTTCTTTGTTGCTGTCTCCTTTACTCATGCGAGAGTGACAGCGAGAAAAATAATATTTACATTGACCCGATCCATGGTCCTCTGCGGATTAGAAAAATTTCAAAAACGTATTTTTGAAATTTAATTAATATGTTTAAAAGAATTAATTATTAAAATTAAAATAAATTAAGAATTTAAGAAAAAATACGTACTTTTGTGACTTGCAAAATAAAAGCCAAAATACAAATTATTTAGCTATAAATTTTATTTTTATTACATTTCAGTGTTACCAGTATAATAATAAATTTAATTTGGACGCATGCTTTATTTAATGTGCATGCAGTTTTTTATTGTAATTTTACAAGTGCTATGTTCACTAGTTAAGGTATTTTAAGTTGTTTTTTTCATGGAAGTATATCGATGAGAAAATAGTTTTTTCTAACTCTTAGGCTATTTTTAACTTTGTTTTTTTTTTTTGTTAGGATCTAAATATTTTATGTCAGAACATTAATATTTTCTCCGAAATTCGTATCAGATCTCTTGATAATTTCGGTTTGAAATTTTTATATTCACTGTAAGTTCCTTCCTACTAAGAACTGCTAAGGAGTGGAACGCACTTCCTGCCTCGGTGTTCCCCAGCAATAGTTACAACCTGGCTCTCTTCAAGACAAGAGTGAGACGGCACCTCATGGACAAGCGTGCTCCATCTTAGACCGCATCGTCACTTTCCATCAGGTGTGTTGTGGACAAACGTGGGCCCATTCAATAAAAAATTAAAAAAAAATCTCTTACGATTTGAAAGTTTTCTGTCAAATATATTTCCAGTTTGTTTTCTCCCGATATATATCCATGCAAGAAACAACCAATCGATATTTTAATGTGCCACTCGTATTTATATCATATAATTAATTATAGACATAAGTTTGTTTATGTAATTTAAACAACGCCTTAAAACTAACATATAAGCCACTGGCCCACCGTGGCGCACTTTGTGACTCGCAAGCCATGCGTGTAGAAATGACGTCAAAGTCAAAATGTTATTATTCAATTGGGTATCAAAGATATAATTATGAACGTCAAAGTTTTAAAATAGACTGGACGGCCTTCAGGGCTATTCACAACCATTCGGAAACGTTTCTGTTCGGATTTCAAAAATTTTAAACCTTCATTATTCGAATCTCTGTCTATGTTCAAAAGTTTTTAAACGTGATTAATTCATCCGATCGGATTTATACTTGATTCCTTAATTCAAAATGTATAAAAGTAGACTGAGATTCGAACAATTTGAGTTTGTAATTTCTAGGATCCGATCGGAAACGTTTCCGAATGATTGTGAATAGCTCCGCTTGTTCGGGAAAAGAAAACTCAGAAGAAAAGGCAAGAAACTGAGAGGCAGTATTTTTTCAAAAAAGTAAATAAATTACTGTTTCACAAAAAACACAACGTGATAATCTCGTTCCATCATTCCTGCGTAGCGTGAGTGTTGTAAAATACATCTGCCAGCCCCTTCAAGGGAACAGCGTGACGTTCATGACATCTACATGACATAACATTTGTTATGTCCATATTATATTTGTTATGTTACATGACATAACATTTGTTATGTCATGCATGGCGTGTTCGTACACGCGTGGCTTGCGTGCCTAACGTGCGCTGCGGTGGACCAATGACTTTAATATGCTTCTAACAGATTGGATTTTTATTAAATTATGTCACAAACCTTGCCATGTTTTATGACGATAAATTTTTATAATAATTATTAATTATTAATTCAATTAATTTAAAATCTTTCTTGAAATTGGTAAATGCTTGATCATGTAGATTTTAGACTTGCTGTAAAGTATTTTTTTGTATTTATTGATAAAAATGGTATTATTATATTTTATACAACTTGTGTAACTCCAGTAAAGATAGTACTTATGTAAAAAATAGGTAAAAAAAAATTAAACTTCAATGCTTCCTTGTAAATTGCCAAAGTAATGCTCTGCTTCCTTTATTCTTAGGAATGATTCACATCGCTCGAGAATCTTATATTCGAAAGCGATCGATTAGTTTAACATTTAGAATAGTCAACATTGTTTTGTCGATGAGAAATGTTAAATATTAAATTTGTCAATCGATATTGAACTCTAACTTGACTGCTGAGAGTCTTCACGATATTAAATGTCTAGCGCAGCTTAGCTAAAGTAGATTGGCTCAGTGTGAATCGCGCTTAATATATAGACATGAGGGGGATAGATTTTTTTTTTGGTGCATGAATGGAGCTTCGAAGTACTTATTTGTACCTTTAATACTAATATACAAAACCAGGCATTTCGACTAAATACTTGCTTTGACTAAATGCTTGTTAAAGCCATTCAATTAGTTTACATTTGATAAATAAAATATATTGTTTTAAAATTTGTTATTTTCTTAGAAAATTAGTGCATAGTATTTAGAAGCGATAGCGTTGAATGTAATTGTTATGCTCAGTATCAAATATTCCATTAAAATTTATAAATGACTAATTTAAATTTATTTTAAATTAAAATATTCATTACGAATACTGTTCTAGCTTCATAATCTCAGAAATTAATCATTTCTCAAATATTTAACACAACATTTTGATTAAATTCATTCAAATTATTTTCATGGCAATTTGAGCTACTTAGACATAAATCAGTATTAGCCAAATGCCAAATTTATCAACAATAGTTTTTTTTAACTAAGGAAGTATAATTATCTTAAATAGGATCTTTAAAATTACTATGGAAACTGACGTGGTTTTCACACATTATGATTTATGAAACGGAAAAAACTCACGTATGATTTATTCAGTGCTATGCAACCGCATTCGGCGGTTAGTCGGTGAGTAATTCCCGTTTCATAAATCATAATGTTTAAAATTACCCTAATAAAATATCATAAATACTCTTTTGTTGGTTTCCGACTATCACACCATTCTATTTATCTATATATCTCCTGTTCTCTACATAGTATTAAACAAAGTCGCTTTTTGCGTATGTCTGTCTCTCTGTCTGTATAACCGCTAACTTCTAAACCAAACAACGAATTATGATACGGTTTTCACCAAGTTTTTTTTGACATTTTTCAATATAAAAACAAGTAATAAATTAATTCAGAGATTATGAAGCTGGAACAAAAATCTTCATATCACGCTTGGAACGTAGTTTCTCTGCAATGTCAAAAGAGATTTATCAGCAATATTAGTTATAAATAAATTATCTGTTAAACAAATAGTCGTTAATCGTAAATATTAATATTTAAACAATTATGGTGTTAAAATGCATGAGAATTTTACTAAAAAACTTTTAATCTTAAGTTTCCTCGAGTGCCTGTAGAGCGACGCGGCTTGAGCGAAGCGAGCGAAATAAATAATGACTCACTTGGAATAAATGGATTCAATTCTGTTGCAACATTCTAACTAAATTCGACAGCTCTTAAATAGTTGTCATCCTTCTCTCTTGTATTACAAAGAACAAAGACGAGGTATTGTATGCCTGTCAGATGACATCTATTCTAAATAACCAAACGCATCTTTGACGCTACTAAAACTCTCTCTTGTCTCTTTCTTTTCAGTGTAATAGACAAGAGCGAAAAGTTTTTGCACCCGTCAAGTTTATTTTGATAAAATCGACTGTCTCCATCTGAAGTTTGTGCGTCGCTTAAACTTTTTTTTTAAATTTAATTTATTTCGCTCGCTTCGCTCCCACCGCTCGTTTTTAATTTCATTGTCTTTTGTAAATTATTTAACATTCTTACGTTTATATTTTAGTAAAAGCATGATTATTTAATTCGTACATTTTGTTCTATAATGCCTCTAAATTATAAATAAAATCGTATTTTTTTATTTTTTAAGCATTTTGAACTTAATATTTGTGTAAATAAAGACGTTTTGTTTCTAATTGTATTTTTTTATTTTTGCTTTGGTGGTGGAGTCGATATTAATAATGTAAACTCTTTTTTTAAATAACTGCAAAATATCAACCTATACAGGGTTACATGCTTGGTGTGTACTAAACCGAAAAGACGTATGTACAAGTAGGTGATTATTCTAAACAATTTTAATACAACACCATACTTAAAATTGTGAAAGAATCTGCTGAGAGCCTACAATGACATCTTATTTCCATGACAGTTACGTTTTCTTTTCGACGCTGCGCGACTGTGAACCTTATTGCGCGGCGATACGATTCGCGGTCGCACAGCATCGACATGTAAGCATACGTACAGACAAAACGTCGCTATCTATCGTGGCAATAAGACTTCATAGTAGGCTATGAGTAGGCATGTTCTATAGATGTTATTGACACTCAACTACATGCATGGAACAACAAACAATTCATATTTTTAATAACAATAATCGTTTATTTTAAACTTGGCCACAAAGTAAGGCTTGTTTAAAATTA
Organism: Peribatodes rhomboidaria; assembly: GCA_911728515.1. Taxonomy (NCBI): domain Eukaryota; kingdom Metazoa; phylum Arthropoda; class Insecta; order Lepidoptera; family Geometridae; genus Peribatodes; species Peribatodes rhomboidaria. The sequence continues at coordinate 2,072,137 of OU452192.1, read as the reverse complement.
TGAGTATTTGCACGACCTTTCGGCTCAGTACGCCTCCAGCATATAACCCTGTACAAGTATTTTCCGAGATTCTGCTTAATTTTTAGGTTTTTAACTAGGCAGCCTAGATCTAAATAATAGGACATGTAATTAAAAAGTTGTCAAAGTTAGCAAAAGATATATAAAATTGATTGATAGGCTATACTATGCTTCGAGCTTCTTTTCCATAAAGTCCGTTCACTATAAGGCGCGAATTAGACAGACTGGACGTAAGGCGAATACGCGCAGGCATATTTCAGACGCGAAACCTGAAGCGGCGTGCCTGCGCCGTGTCGTTTGTGTATAGTTCAAACACATCGCTTTCACAACATTACTACTACTTTCGCTACATCTTATATGAATAAGGTTTAAAATGGGACCGCGCCTGTGTCCGTGCCGTATTCTAGCCTTACGGCCGGCCTGTGTATCATTCGCGTTTTAGACTATCGCTGATAGCTACCTTCAAAGTTACCTTACATTATCTCAATTGTGTTTATAAAGTTACAGCTAGTATTAAAAAAAAATACAATGAGAAGTTTTCATTCAGGCTTTTTTTGCCGACGGCGATTATTCTTAAGTGGACAATAGGACAGCCAAAAATGTAGCGTCTTCTAGGTTGCTATCATGATAATAACTACAATAAGGACGATAATAAGTACATTAAAAAGTAATGCTACGAACATAAGCTTTTTACATAAACTTATAGCGCTAGTCAGGAAATTACATGCTTTTTACAAAAAGTTATCGTTATGGCCAGGAAATTACAGTACAATATACCTGTATTGCACACCAAAAACTACATGAAAAACTTAAAAACTATACTTAATACATTTTTCGGCAGTACAAGGGCGACCTTATCGCCTAAAGCGAATTAAATTACATGCTTTTTACAAAATCTTATTTCGATAGTCAGGAAATTACATGCTTTTTACAAAAACTTATCGCGAAAGTCAGAAAATGACATGCTTTTTACAAAAACTTATCGCGACAGTCAGGAAATTACATGCTTTTTACAAAAACCTATCGTGATAGTCAGGAAATTACATGCTTTTTACAAAAACCTATCGCGATAGTCAGGCGATTGACATGCTTTTCACATAAACTAGTCGCGATAATCCCGTCATTATTACATAAACTTATCAACAATATGTTATCAAATAACTATGAATCAGTTCAATTAACCACTATCGGCATGCGAGCATGTGCTTATTAACGTCGCCTGTGGAATGTGGAAAAACAGGAGTCGGACCTCACAGGATTGCATGGTATGTTTTATTTACTTCTTATATTTTAAAATGCACTTGTAGAATTTTATTAGTCACTGGGAGCAGTCGAGACTTAACTCTCTCTCTCTCTCTCTCTCTCTCTCTCCACACACATACGCGCACACACCCACAAACCCAAAAACTGGATGCCTATATTTAATTTTTGTAATACGGCACAACATCTGTGGTCCACTCGACTATATAATTCTTCAGGGCAAGTGTACTTCGTCGTAGATCGCATCATTGCTTAACACCAGGCAGGAGGGCGGGCAAACGCAGGCCTATTTATGAAACTTATAAAGCATAAACATTCCTAAACTTTGTACATATCACATGGCAATATGCACACGTGCAGTCGTGCTACTTCGCAAATATCAAACAAACATATTGCTACAATCATGGGCTACAACATTCTGTCAAATTTAACAGTTTGAGTCTACAGAATGTCACGCCATCTAGTTTGAATGGAAAGAACTGCACGTAATGTTTTTTTCATATGATACAAACTTCGAAGTGTACAATGACAAACTTGGCGCTTACTATTATTAAGAATAAAAATGTAAATAAAATACTTTGCTTTTATAATATGCACTGAGATATACCTAGTTATACTAACATGTACAAAGCTATTAATTAACTTTTGTAAATATTTTTTGCTTACCGCCAAGATTTGGCCAATGAGGAAAAGTGGGTACCTATTTATTTTTATTATTTAGTTTTAGCATACGATCTTATTTATTCCGGGTACAAATTGATGCAATATAATATACTAATAATTAAGGTGTGTCCACACACAGCGCTCAAGGCGCTACCGGAAATTTGCCGCGCAACTAACTTCTGTCATTTGTTGGAACAATTAAAGGCGCTGGCCCACGGCTGCGCACGGAGAGGCCACGCACGTGTGTCTAGCTTCGCTTTGCAAGAAAATGTATGTCATAGTATCCACCGCAACCCACGGACACGCTACGCATGAATATGAGATTCGTGACGTCATTGCAACACGCGTGGCTTGCCCGAATAAGCCACCCACGCGTCTTAACGCCATGCACGCTGTGCATGCGGTACACGAAAGTGGCATAGCTGCTGGAAGTGAGACGGGTTGGAAAGCGACGCCTGGCATATGATTTAAAACTGTGCTGCGCTATACTTGTACATAGTCGTGGGGTCATATTCGTGTGTAGCGTGTGCTGCAGTGAAAGCGTAGACCAATGTTGTCAAACCAACGAAGCCACGAAACTGAAATGCGCCGCGTGGCCGTGCCAAACGTGCGCCGCCGTGGGCCAGCGCCTTTGTTCGCACGCGACTGTCGTCCAATCATTGTGCGGCGTGACTCGCGCTGCCGCTGCTCGCGAATTGTTCGCTGTGTTTGGACACCGTATTCTAAACTTTTCGCAACCTGGAATATTACTTTTGCTTAGTCTCAGCTCAGAGCAATGTATATTATATCAGTCTGTAAGCGGAAACACTGCTCCTCGCGTGCATCGGCCACCTTTGCATCCACCGTTCCTTCCCGCGCGTGGCTATTATACCGGGTGTCAGGAGAACCCTCTTGAAACCGAAACTAGAAAGTCTTATCTAGAAATATTTATCCAGTGTTTTGTTTTTTTTTTTCTTTTAATATTTTGGACTAGATCGATTAAAGATAAAAGACTAACTATTCGAAGGCTTTACAATATTTTTTTGTTAAGGGAGTTACAATGTTGTGAATCAGCAATTTAGCGCCAACATATCGAAGGTTGGCGCGGCCGCGCGCGTTGCTTTGACCTCTACTACCTGAATACCTGTAATTTGCAGTAGATTGCACGTTAAAGGGGAAAGGGATTTTGTAGTCATTGTTTTATTTAACTCAAGGCTTTCATAGCTTGTGTCGGTGAAAAAGACACAAATTTTTAACCTTATAAAAAATTGCGTCATTTTATAGTTGTATCAGTAATCACCAGCATTATTCCCAGTTTTCGTTTTCAAGAGCGTTTATCTTACACCCGGTATACTGACACTACTGAACGTACTGCGGGGTACAACGCAGCACAAGTACCGTCGGGCGAAGAGCAGTGTGTCTTATCTTTAATGCTACGGCTACATTAGCGGCCTCCGGCGATAATTCGGGCTACCGCGACAAGTGCAGCCGGTTAGTTTGGGCGATGTATCGGGCGAAATATCGCTTACATCAGCTCCGCAGAAAGGCGACGAGTTGACCGCTAATGTAGACAAGAACATCGCCGATAATCGATAAAGATGTTTTAAGCACGACAACGCGATACGAATTATCGCGCGCTAATGTAGCCGTAGCATAAAAACGAATTCGGCTTTTTGGTGGGTTACTCCCATTTTCTGCGTGCACTATGAATATTTTTTAAGCTGTTTTCGAATTAGAATCATCAAATATAATGCTTGACCATTTTGGGCGGTTCCAGGCTTTGGATGAGGAGTTCGCCGCCCAGCTTGATGAGCAGGAGCGGCAGGCAGCCAGCGCCAGGATGCCGCCCCCCTCGCTGCCTCAGCACAGCTCTACCTTACACTCCTCCAGAACTAGCTTGGCTTCGAGCCATTATGACTAGCCAGGAGAAAACACAGAACGTCCTCCTTATTAGGAAGTCGGTTGAAAAGAGAAGATTTATGGATCTGACGTCGAAATGATGTATAAAAATATAAAAGAATCACGAATTCATGGCTAAGCGTGAGGCTGCGTTTCCAATGAGGCGGAGCTTAGCGGTGCAAATTTTGACCAATCACAATGCTTCCACTGAAGTGGAGCGGAGATTTCGAGCAATGTGATTGGTCAATTATGTGCTGCTCTGCTCCGCTCCGCCTTAGTGGAAACGCACAACCAATATTGTATAGGCTTAGTCTAGCGGATAACCAATTTTGTCAATTTTCAAATATCTGCGGGCAAATATTCCGAAAAATGTTTTAGGATTTAAAAATGAATTAAATGTGAAAATGAAATATGAATCTAAAAAATTCTGGTCTGCGACACCTCAAGTGCCAAATGGAAGTCAAATGCTACTTAAAAATTACTACTTAAAAGGGGGTTTAGTTAAAAAAAAGGGGGAATTAGGTAGAATGCTTGCAATATTTTAAAAGCAATGTTAGAATTAAATTAATTGTGAATTTTTAAAATGGTTGTATTCTATGCTAATTGTCTTGCATAGTTCAACTCGACTGTATATTTTACAATGGCTGCGCCGTTTTTGGTGAGGTTTTCGAAAAATTTAGACTAAAATCGAAATGTAAGCTTATCATGGAATTATTATGAAGGTGCTTTTGCAAGCAACGAGGTAAATAACAAGGCTGAGAGAGGACCTTAGTACGTAGTTTCGACCGATAGATGGCGTAATTCCAAATGTCCTCGAGCGGGCATATAGTCCGACAATAATCTAAATCAACGTGGAAATTGAGACATGAAACTGCAACTGCTGTGATTTTCTTCAATTCGTAAAAGAAAAAATTATAACCCTGTATTAAGTGTGAATCCAATGCATAAATAAACACATTCGCGTTAAATTTAGATTATTGCATAGGTCAATTAACAAAACGCTGGCAACACTTATGAGCAGAACAAAAGTAATATAAATAGACCTACCAATTCCGAAACGCATAGGACAGAGTTTTAATCGGCACTGTCACCCTCTCACTCTTACTCGTGCATAATTTTCTCGCGTTCTCACTTGTGCAGACAATAAATTCCTCACAAACCGTATCTGTCAGCGCCCTCTAGTTTCGTTTGCTTCAAACTTTTTTTTATCATAGAACTATAGAGTCAGGATACACAGCGACACTTTACACTAGACACTCAGTGTAAATGTCACAGCAAACTAGCTTAATTAGCCTTTAAATTAAAAGCCTAGGCTTTTTACTAAATGTTACTGTTCAACTAATGGTCTGATGAAATTCAGCCATTCAATCAAATAGCTAGGCAAAATGACATGGATCGACCACGTTAATTACTTGTCATATAAGCAGGTAGCTGGTAGGTTTCGGGTTGCCATATAGAAAAACTGAATTGAACGGCTAATTAGCTCCGACATATACATCGAATTTCTACGGTGTGTCCAACATCATGACACCTAAAACATGACCCAAAAAAACAGGGTCTAGCACTCAGCAAACACATAATGACGTCATCAGTCCCTTTCGAACTTTTGTAAATGACTTATTTCGGTCTCGCTAAAGCATCGATTGACGTCACTACGTGTTTCTGAATGCTATACCTGGAGTATATTATTGTACCATGGTTCACACGTAGTAACGGAGACGCTCGACACCAGCCCCCTTTCCAATAAACATTCTATAGCTCCGGAATAGTTGTACAGTGTTTTGTCCTTTTCTTTCTTTTACATTTTTGAACTTGATTGAAAAAGACAAAACTTTGTCTAATTAATCCGAGGCTATACGATGTTTATTGTTAGGGGGGATAGTGTGAGTGTCGTCGTGTGTCTTGACCATTTGACTTGCCGATTCAAACTTCCGTCGTTTGCTTTAAAAATGGCGTTGCTTGTGGTAATTGGCCTATAGGACATTTAAATAACACCGGACCGTGCCTGAGTGAGTAAGTGATGCTTGGCTAAGGTGTGAGTGTGTGCTTTCAAGTGTGTGATTAAGAAATGACTTAGGTAATATACCATTGAGCTACTACACACTGTGTACTAGAGATGACAACTCAGTACATTACGATTTAAAAATGAATAGTATAGTATAATATAGTATATGAGTAGAATAGTTGTACATTTCGCTCAGTCACTCGCTAATAAAATAAAAGATAATTAAATGATATGTTTGAAGAATCTCGTAGTACGTACAGGTATATTTATACAAATATACAACGGAGCTCATGAGCTACAGCGAGCGTCTAGCAGTGACCGAGGGAAGTTGAGTGAGGTAACTTAACTAAAAAGAGCATTGCGGCGAAGTGGGCAGCAATCTCTAGTATGTAGCACAATGGTAGCTTAATGTCAAATACAATGACGTTTCGAACACGCGTGACGTTCTTATATTCAATTACAAATCGTGGGCTCTGATTGGTCGCAGGCTCGCTCGGTGCATAACGGATGACAAGGATAGATATATGCTAGAATATGCGTGCGAGTGAGATAGCTACAGTGTGTCGTTAGACTCAGTTTTGGAATGTCACGAGATATTGTTTAAAATGTTATTTTTTAAAACATCAAGAAATTATTAGTTAATTTCATGTACCTAATGTTATTTAAAGATATAAAAAGCGTTAATTCTGTTGTACTGTGCAACGTTTTTCTAAACTTAAACTAAAATTGTCACAATTCTTGTAATTCAATATACTTACGAGAAAAGAATTGTTTAGTTTAGACACAGACAGAGCTGTCAAAATGGAGCTGAATCGATTAAAATTCCTAAAAACTAAAATTAAACAGAGAGACAATCCGACAAGGATTTATATTATTAGATATTAGGAATTAATTCGGTATAACACCTTATTTTACTCTCGAATTTTAAAAAGAGACTTTAACTAATGTATTGTTATTAATTATATACAATACTTTAATTTTTTTTAAGTTGATTCTACTCCAGACCAAACTAAATTTGACAGCTCTAAAATGTTGCCATCAAACTTACACATTGAAATGTGACACAGATTACTTTAGTCGAGACTATAGTTTGATGATTGGTACAACAGAATAGACACTATCGTTGATTTGAATTCCTTTGAACTAGACATTTTGTTTTTCTTCATGTTTTTAATGAAAATAGTCTACTTAGGCCCACTTGCAGAAGATACGGAGTTAAATTCATAAACACGGGATTAACTAGCTCCGAGTTAAAATGTTATAAGTCACTATAGTTTTGTGTTAAATTTAGCCTCTAACTTGCTGGCGCAAGACGATTTATCTGTTTATCCTCTAGTGAGCAAACACAGCTTGCCAAAAAAGAGTTGAATATAATGTTGGCTTCACTGTACAAGCCACTGGTTGTTCATATGGCAACTTAACATCGTCTTTCGCCATATTAGGTGAGTGCTGCCAGCTCCAAAAAAAAACTGTTTCTAGACGTTGTTTCCAAGCTGTAACTTCGCGTTAAAAATATAACCCGAGCTTCTGCAAGTGGCCAATATATTAGAAAAAAATGTTGATACATATTATAGTTTTAGTCAATATGCTGGAAACGAGATGTATATTTTGTACAGTAAGAGTAGTCAGAAACCGACTGACTATGTAGATATATAGTTAGTTAATTGATAGCTTAGTCGATTCGTATCTGCTCTTCGCCCGCGGCGTTGTTTGTCTCTCGTCTGCACACTCTGCCGTCATTCGTGTTGTCCCGCTCGTGTTTAAATACTGACAGGCTGAGAACTCACGGAGCGGTTTTTAGGCTCGCGCCCGCGGTACCGCTGTTTTACTTCAAAACTTGCACTTCACACCGACAACTCTCGCAAACCAACAGCAAAGCTCGCGGGCGAGGATCGCCAAGCACGCAGTTAATCGCGTGTCGCGTGGTTGATGCAGCGAGGCCGCTAGTAACCGCGCCCGCTGCGGACGAATTCGTATCATGAGTTGTGATTCAACTTTTTACATACAATACATTACGGCATTCTTGTGAAGCCGCGAGCCCGCAACCGCGGCGGGTGTGGACTTAAATCGCCCCGTGAGCTCTTAGCCACAAAATACTGTAGGTACTACGGGCTACAACGCATCACAACCACCGTGGTGGGCAAGGAGCAGTTTGACAATCGCCTTAAATATAAGTCGCCGCAAATAATTATGGGATCGATAATTCGCACGCCAAAAATACACTTTTTCGTACTAAAATATCCTATACAAATACTAACTTTAACTAACCTAACCAAACATTTTTTGTTCAATTCCATGTGGCAATGAGTCTCTTTCGGCTTAGCGTACCCGTTCCGCATAACCCACTGTAGAAGTTGGCAGAAGCTAATCGGAGCGCTGCTAAAAAACTTGTTAATGCCAAACGATTAAATTTATCATTCTGTTAATTTTTGTTTTCAATGATTGCTCAGAGAATTGGGAAAGTGATTGCCGTAGGTCTACCGCTTAGTCTTACTGGTAGTAGCAGAGGTAATTTAGATGGTAGGTACTACTATGCATTGCCTGTGGAAGCAGTTAGATTTATAGAGCCATGGCGAAAACAATTTCCCGTGGCACTACCAGTAGATACCTACCCATACCATGAGTTTTCAATGTTTATTAAACTTTTTCGTTTTCGTTTGGCCTCATACATTGCAATAAAGCGCCCCTGGTGGAAACGTTAGGGAACGAAGTTAAATGTATGGAGCCAAACAAAAACGAAAAAAGTTTGGTAGCTCCACAGACAACAAATGTTTTCTCTACCATAAAATGATTGCACTTTACAAACAAGTATATTTCCATGTGTTTATTGTAAAAATACTTGTGCCTACTTACATACGTATTATAGCTTTTTAGCATATCAATGTACGTCGTTATAGGTAACTTTACCCTCCTTGGGTTGTCGGGTAAAATAGCGACATTTCTTGACCTTATTTAATCTAATTTTCTACTTATTTCAATTTGCCATAACAGATTTCGTATGGGAACCAAAGACAGGCTTTTTCTATGTTATTTAGTCTATTTGGTGACGTGCCAGTCAAAATTAAATATCGAGATCCTAGGTAATAAATAACAACAAAACGCCCCTTTTTTATGTTATTTACCCTCTAAATTCCATAAAATAACCTTAAATTAATGAAAAAACCGCCATTTTTTGTGATTTTCTAGGACCGGCACGTTTTTTAACAGTTTTAATTGCGCTTAAACTTTTACTACACCCATTTTGATAAAACGCTAGTCTCTATACTGAGCTAAAAGACGTAGATAGGATTTTTAAACTTTTCGTTTTATATTTTTAATCATAAAATAAAATTTAGTGTAAACTAATTTTAAGTCAAAAAGCATTAGAATGCCGTTATATTTTTTAATTTTCATTTACATGTTTATTTTAAACAAAGATTTTGTATTTTAAAATCTTTATTATTAACCTGATACTTACAAAATGTACATAGTTTAATTTTTAGCGTTTTACGATTTTTGCTTTTTTTAGTGAAATAAAAATGAAGTTTTATTTTTTTATTTTCTGAGATTACCGCAGTATTTTTGAAGCGAAATATCGATGTAATTATAACTTAACGTGTACTTTTAGTTGTAATTGCTGATAGCCATTTCTTATTAATTTTATTACGTTAATGTCTATATGGTTTACAAGTAAATTATTGTTACATCTTTTCAAGATATAAAGAACTTAATTTGTAAACTATTTAGTTTTATTTTGTATTAAACCACCTGTCACACAAAAAAATATTTAAATATAGTGCTGTCAAAAGTTTAGTCTAAAGAAATTGAACAACAGAATCGATACCAATTTGTTTTACCTACTAAGGAGTTCGATGGAGCCACTGTCGAAATTCTTTATGAGGTATTGCTCTAAAAAGTTTTATCATCGTTTCAGCCACAAAATAATGTAGGTCTGCGGTTTCAGCGCGATGTAGCTGAACCAATAATTAATAGTTCGTCTCTTTAGCTACCACAAAAGTCATAACTAGTTATCCCCGTCGCGCAATATCAAGTACAGCATGAAACCACAAAACAGCAGCTGAAAAGCTTTTCTACAAAAAACCTCTGTCATGAAAACTCATTAAATTTTTCTGTCAGTTGTAAAAAAAATGACATTTGAGTTCAAAATTCCTGTGCAAGGTTTAATTTGAATACTAAATTTCAAAACATTAGATTTTACTCCGAATTTGCAAAGAAAATAAACAAAACTGTAATAATGGGCAGGTAACTAAGAGTAAGGTCTAAAAATGTTGCAAAAGATTAACTTCGAAAATCAATCAATTCCTTCTTCTGTATTGGAGCGATACCAGCGATGCAGCCGGCTTGACGTCATTCAACACATCGACATTCGCGGCAACTACCGCTCCAGCTACAACCAACGACGAATCTGCAAATCAGCCAACAGTTCTCCGACGTCAAGCTCAACGTCCAAAGCGTATCTCAGCCCGTCAAGATCGCTTGATGGCGTCGAATCGAAAATTAACACTTTCGCCATAAAGACGAAGGTTTCAGATGTTTATCCAGGACCTAAATGTTCGTCAAAGATGAGGAAAAGAAGTGAAATTGATGTAAATGTGAATGTTTTTGCCTTTTTCCCGAAGTCTTGAAGAGAAATTGGTGCAAGTAGGTTTGATAGTTCTAAAAAAAATGAAGTTATTGTAATAGCTGTGTGTTTAATGCTTAGACAAGGGTGAGGTTTAATGTATTCTTTAGTGAATAGTTCTATTATCCATCTATCTATCTGTCTTCAGCGGCGTAATGAGAATTGGCCTCGGGATTGCTCCGCTTTGTCAACACTGATAATATTATGTGTACTATTGTATGTAGAGTATTGTAGAGCCTTAGTTTAGCAGTGGGCGATTACGGGCTTAGATGATGACGATTTAAGTGTAAAGTGTGGACAAACAATATCAGACAAGTTGAAGTACCCAATATTAAAACATTACAACGTAGGGCAAGGTGGTATGGCACCAATGACGTTAACGTGCGCGTCACGCGAAAAAAAAATCTATTTGACATCCAACCATTAGTTGTTACTGTCAGCCTAGCGATCGATAAAATAGTGGTGCGTGCAACCAAAAATTGTTCGATTCAAAGAGAATCGAACAATTGAATCTCCTTTCAATCGAATAATTTTATGAGTTTCATCTTTAGCTTACAATGCATCTGTTTGTTGTTGAATTTTTACTTCATATTATCGCTTAATTTAACCGATGTATTCGTCTGACCGAATAAGCCGTAGTTTTATAAAAAAAGCACACTTCTCACTCCATGATACTTTGCCCCATCATTGTAAATAAGTACATCGATTTAGATGTACCTACTACGTAAGTACATAGTACTTATAACTCAACGAACAAGTAAGTATTTAAAATCTATGTTCTAACAAAATTAATACCCGTAGCAATAAATAAATTCAGATCCTATTCCCATATAGCTTATGGAACGAATGGTATGTCCTTGATCAGGGCAAGATCTGTCTTAAAAGCTTAAAAGAATTTGCAGTTCTGATGCCACTGGGTCCGAAATAATAGATAAGTATGTGATCGAACATAAATTTAAATTACTTAAGGCTCGGTCATTCCACGATTATCTACCCACACATACGTTTATGTAACCATTTTTGTAAGAATTTTTGTGATTTTTTTCCAAAATGAGAATGATTTCAAAATTTTACTTCGGTTGAACTTTAGTTGGTTGTTTCTTCTACTAGCTGTATTTTTTGTACTTGAATATCATAACTCTTCATATCAAACTAGGCGCAAAATAAAAAAAATGTTTTTGATGATTTCGTGCCTTATAATACGGGGCCTTAGACAATAGCACATTATGCACTCCGGGGGTTAATCAGTGTCTGACGTCACGAGCGGCTTCTTGAACCCTGAGCTTAACGAGGAAATCTAGAGTTAAGTTAGAGTTATCTAGAGTCCTGAGTGAAACGAAGGGTTTCGCCGCTTGAGACAAAAACACTACACTGCTTTATACTACAGATGAATACTGTACTTTTCACACCTTCTGCAAGACAATAAAAAGTAACTGAATTTATGAAAAGTACACCAAACACCTTTTTTTGTTAGTTTTGGCTAGAAACTACTGATAAGGAGCGTCGTGAATTGGTATTATTTTCTAAAATTTGTGGTTCTTCGAGTGTTAATGTGTCGTAATAATGGTGTCGTAATTAATAACTGTCAACAGTTCATTGAAACGAACATGCGTGTGGGCAAATGGTACAAACATTGCGAAACGCGACTTTTTGTGTTCTCCACAAAACTCCTAAAATTTCAGTAAATTATCCACCGCCAACACTTTACTGAAATGGAGAACATAGGATAGGGAGGGTTAGGGGTGTTTAGATTTATCATCGCTATCACTTGGTTATCATTACATTTTAAGAAATAAATAATTTACTTGACACTGTTATATGTACATGGTCACGACGTGCAGTGCCAAATATCTCGAATGGGGCAAAATACCACAAAGGTTTTTTGTTCTAGATTTCATGCAGCTGCGTTACTTTTTCAGTGGTGGACAGGTTAATTTTCGATTTTTTTTTTAAATGTCCGTATGCTGAATTTTCATTATATTTTAACCTCTTGCTCGGAATCATCCATTGGGATTTTTCATACAATTTTGTTTTCCTATTGAGGCAGTAATTTGCTTTACGTTGAGTCTACGTGAGGCGTGATAATATGTAATTGATCATTGTCAAGCTGGTGGTGTGAAAACAAATTACATTACGAAGTCAACGTTTGCAGTTTCCAGTTTCATTCATTTCGAAGTTCGAATGTACCAAATACAGTGTTAGTATTCGAAATCTAATTTAAATCGAATATAATTCGATTACTACTTTAATGACTACTATAGAAGACAATGAAGATGACTGATCGATCGATGTCACTTCAAATGAAATAAAACAAATCCACGTCAGTTTAACAAGTTTTCCAGTAAAATAAAATTATTGCATTTCCAGTGATCTCCTTAGTTTGTTCCAGTCAGTGTTGCCAATGCTACGGCAATTACCGTGTTCTACGGCTTTCAGGCCAAAATATCACAAAATGCACGGCCTACGGCTGCTACCCTGTAGCCGTAGCAGATTCTACGGCTATTCGCAAATTCTACGGTAATTGATTAACTCCGATGCGCGAAATTACTCACTTCTCACTTACCCAAATATTATTTGACAGGAGATCGAGAGGAACAGCACTTTAGGATTGTCGATTTTCAAACATCGGATTCATCGGATACTGTATTCGATTTCTAATCCAAGTATACCGAATGCCAACATTGCAAAGTTGTCTATGGCTGTATGGACTTTGCGTAGACGGAGAAACCAATGGACTCAAGTACTGTGTAACCGGACATGAGATAGCGATATTTTCTAACAGTGTTGCCACTTAAGGATGGTTCCATAGAAGTTAGGGAAGTTAGGGTAGATTTTTAACAGTAAATAAAATAGTAGACTTCAGATTATTTTTCTATATTTTATTCATTTTTAAACAAAATCAGCTTACTGTATACATTTCTTACTCTTTCGTTTGGTTCAGATGCACGCTTAGCTAAGTAATGAGCAGAAGTTTGTGGTTATCTAAAGGTGAACAATCGAATATATCGCCATGGCATTGAAAGAAATGTTTATGGCTACATATTTTAAAACTTTCGTGTAAAAAATATTGTCTCGCATTCTTTCGTGTAATTAAGTTGGTTACGTTTCTCTTAAGAATTTTGCGTTGGTCTCCAATCAAATCTACCACATGCTTGTATCCAAATCTCTACAAGTTCAGCACTCGATGGAAATCTGTAAGGAAATATTAAGATATGTAGGGTAAATTCTGTATTCTGTATTAGTAACAACCAAAAAATGATAATATTGAACCATTTCCATTTTTAAAAAAACGCTATTGTACAAAACCGTTAATACGTGGCGTCCAATCTGGGCGGATAAAATCAATTTGTCAAATCCAATACGTCACCCAAAAACATTTAGGCCCGTCTGCCTACGTCCTTGCTTAACTAGCTTCATTAAACTACTCCTAGCAAAAAAAAATCTTGAATGAATCTTGAGCCATTTATTAGAACTTTTAACTTTATGTGCCCGATAAGGGAATATTTCGCTAGGAGTAGATTAAACTAGTTAAACAAGGACTGTTTAAGCAATTCTTATGTTCAGTGCAAACGGGTGTTAGAAAACTAGGGTAAAATTGGAAGCTAGATTATGGCAACCCTAATTCAATGTCTTGGAGGTTAGGTTTTTCTTTGCTTTTGCATGATTTGGCATTTTGCAGTAAACCTTTACATCCAAATAAGTGGTTCCTGCATCGACCCACTTTAATTAATATTTGTATTGATTTTAGAAGACATATTGTTTAGAGCAATGGCCAGTACCAACCTGTGAAATGTAACATCACTTAAACCTTGTTCTGTTCTATTCTGACAACCCAAAATACAGCACTGCACCATCCTGACGATGTCCAAAACACTTCACCATGCGATGATAACAATTAGATTTGATTTTAGATGATATATTTTCGAAAAAACACAACAATCTCTCAGTCACGGTAATGTTTGACACCAAGCTGTCAAATATTGCTTGGAGTCAACCGGTTACAGCGATAGAGAGAAAAAAAGTATAAATCTTTCTCTTTCAAGCATGCTATTTTTTCATATGGCTGTTTCGCTGCGGAGTAAAAGAGATGGAAATGTGACTACGTCCATTGGTTTCGAGGTTTCTCTGTCTACGGGACTTTGTTACTCTTTCTACTCTATAATAAGTAAAATGAAATGTCTATGGCGTGCAGCTATAGACGGAGATTTCCCAATAATCATTTATCAAATAGTGCATCCCTTTTTTATTTCGTGGATGAGTGATACAAATGATTAGCTAGCTCACAGAACACTATTACTCCTAGAGCTTGCTATCATAACTCATACGTTAAACACGGAATCTATTACCCTATATTTTGTATTCATTTATTCTTTGATTATTGAGTGTGTTATATAACAGTTTTGTAACAGTGTGAATAAAAAAAAAAAAAAAAAACAACATTAGCCAAATGGCGCATTTTTAAGGTTTTTAATGTTAAAAACTTTTAATTATCATTAATCAAACGTTATTTTTTTAAGCAATGACACGGCCCACCGATGATCTTTTTCCTTAGAAACACGGCTTTTTTACCTAATATACACGGCCGCCTAAAAATTTTCATTGGCAACACTGGTTCCAGTGTTTCTACTTTTACTAGAATCTCAAAGTAGAAATTTAGATTGGTAAACATTCATTTCGTAAATTTACCTGTTTCTAAAATTCCATACAAAACGAGACACTCATAAAAAAGCTAGCTTGTTTATATTCGCTTATTCCCGCTTGTGTTATCGCAAGGAAGTTACAAAATATTTTTAATTTGGTTCAAGGTTTTAAAGGAAAATGATTGAAAAACAGCCAACAATGCACCATGGAGGGGGTCTCAACTTCAATCCACTCAGCTTCTGTGAGTCTTTATATTATAATAGAAATACTTAGAAAACTATCTCACAAATTGCTTGCAGTCTCGTACACTAGGTTTTTCAGCGAAGAGGCTTGCTGTATCATAGTTACCCACTGTGGCAAACATTAAAAGTGGCAAAGCCGAAAAAGGAGTTTTTGTTTGACCTTTACCTATGTATGTATTGTTACTACTAAACGGCTGCACCGATTTTGGTTAATGAGATGTAAAATTAGTCTTAATTACGAAAAGGTCATTGGCTATAAATTTTAGTTGTTTTCTTTTAATGTGACACTTGTTGAGTGTTTACCAGAGCCATTGAAACCTTCAAGTCTTGAGTGAATTGGTTTCTTCTAGACATTTTTTTTTATTTCAAACAGCTGCTCCCTGTGTCTCATGGGAACTGTTAATATTTTCAGAATTAAAGGTATGTACCCTATGTTATTTTCCAATCATCTGGACCTCATATACTAACCAATTGTTTTAAAATTGGTAAAGAATTGTCTATTCTTGACACTTCCGGCATACAAAAAGTTTCAGTTCATTAACAATTTTAAAACAGTACAATTGTGGGCTGTTATTGTGTATGCAAAATTTAGTGAAGATTGGTTGAGTAGTTAGCGAGTGAAAGTGTAATAAACAAATGAACAGACACACTCTCACATTTATAATATTAGATAGGATTGCATCCATAAGTATTAACGAATTTTCATGGAAATCTAACAAGATGCAATTTAATCATTAGAATAATCTGTTAGTATGAAATGACTTGAGCTTAAGGTCAATATTAGACCTCATGAATGTTTTAAAATAACTTATCTACTGCGCTATAATCTCTAACAAATAGTAGATCTAATTAAAGAGGTCACCAAATCCTGAGACTTACACATATAGCACTCTGACTAGGCCAAAAGATCGTCAAATCTTAATCAATTCAATCGAATTGAATATACACTTGTTAACATAAACATTTAAAAAATGGCTCCACCACATATCTTGGAAAAAGAGCTGCTTTAAAAGAACAGACAAGAAACTGAGGGTTCTATGCCAAAAATTTGTTAACGATTTTTGGCTTAGAACTAGTAACATCAATATATTGATGTTATATATATTGATGTTAACCACTTGATGGAAGTGGAAGGTTCCAAGCAACTTGTCTTCTAAATAGTTATTAATCCTAGCTAATATTATAAATGCAAAAGTAAGTTTGTTTACTAAGCTTTCACGCCTTAACTGCTAGACCAATCATCATGAAAATTTTACATACACATAGTCAAGGGTACAGAAATGAACAAAAGGGTACCTTTTATTTAAAAAAATAATTGTGTTTCTTGTGGGACTGCGGTTGAAGCTGTGGAGCTAGTTACTACATACATAATAAATAAATATTCGGAACACTTGCACACACAGTCGTCTGACCCCAAACTAATCAGATCTTGTACTATGGCTGCCAGAGACTGATATATCATTCAGATTCCAGTGACTTTTATATAAATGTTTAAATACACACTTAAATAGAAATTAACACCCAGACATAGAACAAACACAAATGTTCATCACTTAAAATGTTTGCCCCAGATAGACGTCATGCACATTTGTACACATCTGTGTTGCATGTGTCTTGCAGAATGTGGAATGACCAGCCCCCAAAGGTCTTTCCGCTGAAGAACGACATGGAGTATTTTAAAAAGAGTGTCTACATTTTTTTTTCAGGTTTGCAAAGCAACTTAGCCCTCTTCTTATAAAAAAAAATCCTGAGCACTGAAAAAAGCTGATACATGGATCAGCACCTATATTCACAATCATTCGGAAACATGCCCATTCGAATCCCAAAAATTTTAAACTCAATTTCTTTGAATCTCAGTCCATATTCTTTTAAACATGATGGATTACTCAGTCTACTTTTATAAATTTTAGAAGAATGGGGAATCGAGTATAAATCCATCAAATCCTGTATAAATCTGATCATAGGATTCATCACATTTAAAAACTTATGAATACAGAAGAGATTCAAATAATGAGAGTTTAAAATTATTGTAATCCAAACGGAAACTTTTCCGAATAATTGTAAATACCTTTGCAGATTAGTAATGTTTCCGAATAATTTTTAATATGGGTTCAGAATCTATTTTGCTTGACGCGTGTACGTTCTAATTCCAGTCCTTCAGTTCCTGGCTACACACGGATGGTTCCTCGTCTTCTCATGTGGTGTGGCTGCCTTTATCCTGCACAAGATACGGCCAACGCTCGAAAGGTGGCGGATGGCCAGGGAAGACGCTGAATATCACAAAGGTAAGAATTATACGTCATTCAACGAGGACCTAATATGGCGCCCTCTCCCTTATGTCCGTCTGTCTGGCTGTCTTTTTTTACAATTCGCATATAATACACTAGCTGTTTTGCCCGCGGCTTCGCTCACGTTTTATAGCCTATGTCAATCAGGAATAATGTAGCCTTCTAATGGTGAAAGAATTTTTGAAATCGGACCAGTAGTTTTTGAGTTAATTCGTTACAAATATTTAAAAAAAAAAAACTTTCCTCTTTATCGACCGACCGAGCGAGCGAGCGTAGTGTCTACGCTCAGTGGGGCTATTCCTGCGCGTGAGATGAGATGAGATTTTATATTGGTCACTCTCACACCTATGACGTTTCAAACGAGAGCAACAAGGACGAAGAAAAGTGAGATGAAAATCTGAAATCTCCGAATAGGGCCACTAGATGAAGACAAAAATACGGAATTCGGACATACGAAACCATTTTTGTCGAAGCAGTGGCCCTATTCGGAGATTTGAGATTTTCATCTCACTTTTTTTTCTTATCTCATCCCACGCTCAGGAATAACTCCCCTGGTCGCATTTCTTAACCGATTCTCTTGAAACTGTGCGTGTGTATTGTTATACAGGGTTATAGGTAACTCATCAAAAATCTCTTAAGGGTTCATTGTACTCATCAATATGAACAACTTTTACTATGAAGCCAATCCTGTAATCGCGGAAAAAAACAGCTGTTCCATACAAAAAGTTCAATCACCTTTGACAAAATGTATGGAACAGCTGATTTTTTTTTCGCGATTTCGGAATTCGCCCCATAGTAAAAGTTGTTCATATTGATGAGTACAATGAACCCTTAAGAGGTTTCTGGTAAGTTACAAATAACCATGTATATGTCTAGGATATATGTTAGTATATGAAATGATATATAGTATTTTGAACAATTGTATATTATACTAGACTAGAAATCTTCAAATTAAACTGGCACTACGGAAAAACTGGTCAGTTTTGCGACTGTCTAAGTTAACTCATTTTAGAAAAGCCGTAGATTATTTAGTTGTCTTATCGAATAACAAAGTAAATTATCATAATCTTCTCTCTTTCGTAGCAGATCCGGACACGATCCTGGCCCGCATGGAGGGGGTGCAGCGAGCTCGAGAGAGGCAGCAGGAGATGCTTCTGGCGGCCTCCGCGAGGGCCCTCGAGCAGCAGAAAGAGGTAAATACATTTAAAAAAAAAGGGAATTAATCTCGACTGCCTTGCTGGAAGTGGCTGTTGGCAGTGAATCTAGCTTCTGAGCTTGGGGGCGTGGGTTCGAGTCCCAACTAGGACAAACATTTTTGTGATGAACATTTGTGTTTATTCTATGTCTTGGTGGTAATATCTATTTAAGTATGTACTTAACAATATTTATGTACTCGTGTCATGATGATACGTAACGATATTTTGTTATGTATCTATATTAGTCTGGCCGTCTTAGTACAAACTTTGCTTAGTTTGGGGTCAGATGATCGTGTGTGCAAGTAGTGTGTAGTAGTAAGTAGTAAGTGTAGGTGCCTACTTAATAAAATTTTATTTCAATATTACCTTCTTACGTATGGTAAAAATAATATTACAATAGTCATAGTCATTTATTTCGTAAAACCAATTTATAAGTCAAATATCAATAATAATAATAACTAAAAATAAAGTGCAAATAAATAAAGACAATTAGAAGACATAGATGTCTAGGGCCTTCCACTTCCGCCAAGTTGCTACTAGTATGTATGCAAAATTTGTGAGACAGTAATTTATTTATTCTTTGAAAAAATAATGCCCCTCAGTTTCTTGCCTGTTCATCTGAGTAGAGGCTCTTTATCCGAACAAGGCGGTCGAGTCTATTTAATAAAAAAACTTTGACGTTCAAAAGTGTATTTTTGATATCGAAATTGAATAAAAACATTTTGACTTTGACTTTGAGTGAAAAGTGTTAAAATGTGTTTGTTTTGTGTTGCAGCGTGAGGAGCAGAAGAGGCGAGAAAACGCTGAAAGGCTGGAGAAATACGGAACCGCCTCGGAGGGACACCGACTCGGCTCGGGAGATGGTCAGTATACATTTAATACGATATCCGTTAAGTTTACAGAATACAGTACATACTAACATGGGATCGTCACGTACGTGTACCGTAAGGCTTAAAAAAGGCTGGAGCACACTAACTGCAGGTACAGTCTGTGTGCAGCGTCTACCGTATAGCTGTAAAGGCTGGTGTACACTTAATGCAGGTACAGTCCGTGTGCAGCGTCTACCGTATAGCTGTAAAGGCTGGTGCACATTAAATGCAGGTACAGTCCGTGTGCAGCGTATAGCTGTAAATGCTAGATCACACTAAATGCAGGCACAGCCCGTGTGTGAATTTCATTATAAAAACGAATGCAGTTGCCTAAAAATGAAAAAAAAGGCAAAAAAAATATTCAAAAAAATAGGGCTACTACTCAGAAGAACAGACAAGAAGCTGTTGTCTGTATAACTGTAATATTAATAAATAAATTCGGGACACTTACACACATGGTTGTCTGACCCCAAACTAAGAAAAGCTTGTACTATGGCTGCCAGAGACTGATATACATACTTAGATATTTTTAAATACCTACTTAAATAGATATTAACACCCAGACACAGAACAAACACAAATGTTCATCACATGAATGTTTGACCTAGGTGGGAATCGTACCCACGCCCCCAAGCGTTGATGGAGATATGATGTCTGTGTTCGTTTCCAGACTACCTCCCGCTGAGCGGCGGAGCCTCCACGTCCTACCGCCCTCCCAAGAAGTCCAAGTGTGGTGGCGGCGGCTGCGGGAAATAAGCACACACACACACAAACACACACCATTTAAAACACAGTACACACTGTGAACTAACACATGTACTCGTAACAAAATAATCCATTTCGACCATTGAGAATTGAGTTCTATTACTACGTATATCTCCATTCTAAGGTTGCCTGGAAGACATCGCTTTTAGTGATAAGGCCGCCAGTTGTTATAGTACACATTAAGTTATTTATCTTCTTATGTTTTGTTATTTCTGGTGTGAGCAATAAAGAGTTTATCTATCAATCTGTCAACGTATAGAGAAGACGTCACATCACTACTGTGTTCTGTTCCAGTGCAGCCATCCGGCCACACTTGGCACTAGCTCTCGAGCGCAGAAGCTTTAAACCTTTCAAAAAAACTACGCCTTAAAAGCTTTCTAGCGCTGCGTGTTTGTGCTGTGTGGTTGGACGGCTAATTATTGTTTCAGAGCTGCAACAAACTTTAATTTAAACTGTCAACAAAATTAAGCATGACCCTTCCTCGTGATAGCTTCTCTATACGTAGTAATAGAACTCAATGATTTTAACAGCTTTTCTTGTTAAGGTTCTGTAGGAACCCTTATTACAAAACGAACTAGGTATCCAATAATAGTAGATTATGCACCGAGGGGATAAAACAGTGTCTTACGTCACGGGCGGCTTATTGAACCCTGAGCGTGACGGGACTCTAGAGTTAACTACCGCAGCGAGGGAGTTATGGAAAGTCCTGAGTGAAGCGAGGGGGTCAAGCCGCCCAAGACTAAGACACTGCTTTATCTATGAAGTGAATACTCTACTTTTCACACCTCCTGCAAGACAATAAAAATGAACTGTGAAAATATGTTACACCAAACACTGTCTTTTGTTTTAAATTTCGTGCAGCTGACGTGGTTTTTCTTGGTGGCCAGTTCAATTTTCGAATAACTCTTCTTACGGGCACTACAGTGCCCGTTTTACGTTGTACGCTGAGTTTTTATTCAATTTTAACCTCTCTGCTCGGAGCTCCCTTGGGAGTTTCATACAACTTTATCTCCTCAGGGAGGCAATGCCTTGCTTTACGTTGAGACTACGTGATATCTAATTAGTCATTGTCGCGCAGGTGGTGTGAAAAGATATTTAAAACTATGTATGTTTAATCTATTATACAATTGACTAAAAAAGTATAACGACGTCGATTCTGTACTACAATTTAGTGAACTAAACTAAAATTAACACCTCTTTAGTCTTTGCTACCGTTTTCTAACATACTGATGTTAAATAAGATGGGAATAACTTTTTTAAATGACGCAAATAATTTTAGTACTGGCAGTTTTCTAGTGTTACATTGTTTTTGAAATGTATAATATTAGGAACGATTATGTATAAGTCGGGGAAAGGTAGGTATGTATTTGGAAGAAGGGGTAAAAAGATCTAGTTTCAAGATCTCTAATATTATTATGTTAATAAATTAGTACATTCCTAACCAGAATTGCATATTTCTCTTTTACTCAAATAACTAGTCATAAAAACATATTTAATTTTTAATCTATGCTTCTACACTAACATTGTAAAGAGCTAATGTTTGTGTAGATATTTGTTTCCATGGTCATGAAATCACTGTAAAAAAATATATAAACACTATTAACCTGTCACTGTCAAATGCACAAGAAGTGCTGTGCCAAATTTAATTTAAAAAAAGCTACACAATCAATGCTTACACAGACTATGAAGCTTAGGGTAACCATTCACTATACTGCCTTGCAGTCCGCCGTGCAGGACTACCGTTTCATGCAGGAAGGTGAATGTAGTCGCAGCCTGCATCGCGTCTGGCAACGACACAGGATGCTGGGCAGGATGGTGTGTGTGGTACATCCTGCTTCGCAGTCCTGCACAGCGGACTGCAAAGCAGGATGGTGTATGGTTACATTTAACTACTAGTGGCTCTGAGCTGTAAGCCTCGCGGCCAACGCTGTCCTCTTGTGCAGGTCGCATTCATCAACCGATTCTCGCAAAATTTTGTAAACAAGTTCGATTATTAAACAGATCTGTTTTGTCAAGACAGTTTCTTGTTTTAAAAAAAAAAAATCTGATTTTTATTACTGCAATTTTTGCAATTTTTGCAACCGTTAACCTAACCTATGGCACTCAATGATTGTGTGACTTTCTACTTGTGAAAGAATTTGAAAATTCGATCCATTATTTACGAAAATTACTCCCTACATACAAACTTCACTGTTTATTATCAGTGTAGATTACATCAATATTGTAGCGATGAATATAACAAGTATTAGGTATTTAGAAAACCTGACTGCAAAATGCAGCCTAAAGGTATGATTCCGCACTCCGCTGAACGCTGCAGTGCTGCTTCAGCACAACTGGTTCCCATGTAGAGGGCTATTCCTGCGCGTGAGATGAGATGAGATTTTATCTCTGTCACTCTCACACTTATGACGTTTCAAACGAGAGCAACAAGGACGAAAAAAGGTGAGATGAAAATCTCAAATTTTCGAAAAGGGCCAGTAGTCTCTGTACGTTTATATGAGATTACATTCCGAGCTACGCAGCAATGTCGCGGCAGTGTCGCCTCACCGCCGCGACAGACCAGTGTGACACGTCTGCCGCCGCGGCGATCATACCTAGGTACGTGTAAAAGATGAATATCTCTACCAACAATATAAATAAAAGTCAGTCATCTATCGACATCTTGTTAACTCAAAGCATATGAATGAATACACAACAGCGCATTACCACGAACAGCGCAATACTGTCACCGGACTGGGAATCAGCACGCCAGGCAGCACTGCTGCGTGCAGCCGAGTTCGGAATCATACATTTAGGCCTAAAATATACAGGCTGGACGTAAAGCGAGAATGCGGCGAAGACAAGGTACAAGCGCGGTGCGCTTCAATACTTGTTCATACAAAATGTATGAAAGCGACGTGTTCTCAATCATACACGAATATACGATGAATATACAGCGACGCGGCGCAGACAAGCTGCTTCACAGTTATTACGCCTAGACCGTGTCCACGCCGCATTCTCGCCTTACTGCATCGCCTATATACTTAAGGCCCTCTAGATGCCAAGACGAATCCAACGACACATCGCAAAATACAACGTGTTGTTTTGCATAGCCGCAGAATTTGTAGAGGTATACTCCACTAGCAGAGCACGAATTAACTTTGGGAACCTTGAAATCGAGAAAAAGAAACAGCTGTTACATACATTTTATCGACGACCAACGAACTTTTTGCATGGAACAGCTGTTTTTTTTTTTTCTCGATTTCAAGGTTCCCTATTAGTTCATTCGTGCTACGCTAGCGGTGTATACCTACCTCCACAAAGTCCGCGGGAATGCAAAACAACACGTTGTATAACCTGTCAAGACGGCGGTGGTAGGTAAAATAGACACTTATTATACTCTTACATTATGCATATAGATACATACATATAAACATATAGAAACTTACACTATAAAATGTAGCCCTCTTTTCAATCAATCTCTTAAAATCAAGTTAATCAAGCAATATACTTATACCAGATATGACATTAATATGACTTTTAAATATTTATTAATACATAAAATAATGTTTCAATAAACTTACGAAAATATACAATTGTTTTATATTCGTTGTTCTTGTTATTCTTGAGGTACCATTACGCACCCGACCGCAGACGGTTGCAGCAGACGACGACACTTCTGATTCGTATGTACCTATTTGTATGAGACGTCTCGTAGCGAGCGACATGAAGCCAGCGGCAGATGCAGCTAGCTTTAAGTCGCTCGCTGCGAAACATATTTCATACAAATATTTACAAACCAGCCGTGCTTTTCACAATCATGTGGGAACGTTTCCGATCGGATCCTACATAAATTGTTCGAATCTCAGTCTACTTTTATAAATTTTGGAATAGGGAATCGAGTTTAAATTCGATCGGAAGAATGATCTTTTAAAAACTTATGAATTCGGGCAGACTTGAAAAATTTGAGTTAATTTTTTTAGAAAGTGAACGGAACGTTTCCGAATGATTGTGAATAGCAACGATGGACTGTATATATTTGTATGAGATACGTTTCGCAGCGAGCGACATGAAGCCAGCGGCAGATCCAGCTAGCTTTATGTCGCTCGCTGTGGTACGCATCTCATACTAACCAGAACTGTCGTCGTATGCTGCTGCCGTCTGTCGTTGTGCGGAATGGTACCTACCTTTTTTTAATTTTGTGATATTACATGTTAACCATATAATATTAATATTAGTAATATAATTATGTATGTACTTAATAAAAAATAATAAACTATTATTGTATTTTATTGACTCCCGGCGCTAATAGAGGGGTGTTATAAATTTAACGTGTGTATGTCTGTAACGGATAAACTGATTCTGGTTAGGTTAAAAAAAAGTACCTAGTTTTTTTGCAACATGATTACAGTCGGATTATTTTCTTAGTACATTTTATATCCTACTAGTGACCCTTCCCATCTTCGCACGGTACTTTAACCTTCAGTGATAAATATCGATGAGAACTGATGTTGAAAACCGCATCAAAATCCGTTTAGAAGTTAGCGGATTTAAAGACAGACGAGGAATGCGACTTATTTCAACGTCCCTACGTTGAATAGCGTAGGGACGTTGAATTAAGTCGCATCGTCCATAGTACGTTCAATTTACGTAGTAATAAAAAGAAGGACCAACTAGTAACCCCCTCACATCGTCTCGCCAAATTGAAGAGGTCAGTGTATATTTTAGGGCCGGCGGTCTATAACCGATACCAACTTCCGTTCGGGATGCGCCTTCTACCGCGTGCTTCAAAACCAAGCTGAGAGCTTGGTTAATAGAAAATATGTTTTATGACATTGAAGCTTCTTTTAAAATAAGAGATTTTCGAACTATTATTATTTTATAATACTTAATGTAGTATTTACTGTACATAATATTTAACTACTATACTAAACTGTACAATGACTTTAATTATTTATTTTCATACTAGCTGCGCCCCGCGGTTTCACCTGCGGTTAAAAAGTAGCTAGTTATCCTATATGCTATTCTAGAATATAATCTATCTCTGTGCCAAATTTCATCCAGATCTGTTCTGCCGTTCTGGCGTGAAAGAGTAACAAACAAACATCCATCCATCCATCCATTCTTACAAACTTTCCGTTTATAAGGATTTGACATAATTATCAATTATTATTGTTCTAACATTCATTTTTAATTTTAAATATTTAACTGTGGCGTGTAACTATACGAGTTATCAATAAATTCTAATTTCTGATTGGTTTTACACAATGTAGAGAAGAGAAGATAGGTATTTGTAAAAGAAGCTGTCACCCACGACTTCGTACACGTGGGTAGGTATAACGACTGTGATATACTTACTCTCCCACAGCAATAAACATCGTATAGTCTCGGAATAGTTACAAAGTGTTTTGTCTTTTTCTTTCTTTAAACTTTTTGAACTCAATCAAAAACGACACGAAACGACGACGAAAGAAATACTATTCTGAGGCTGTACAACGTTTATTGCTAAAGATTACATTGTATACTTACTTATTGATTATTATATCAGCCTGGTATGTCCCACTGTTGGGTAAAGGCCTCTCTCTTCCCCCTTTCCAGTTCTCCCTGTTTTTTGCTTTGGTGAGCCAATCCTTTTCGTGAGCATCGAGCTTGTCTTTCCATCTCTTTCTGCATAGGTATTCGGAATCGTTTCTGATCGGATTCCAAAAAAAAATAACTAAAATTATACGAATTTAAGTCCGTATTCATAAGTATTTAAACGTGATTCATTCTTCCGAGCGGATTTATACTCGATTCCTATTCCAATATTTACAAACGTAGACTGAGATTCGAACAATTTGAGTTTCAAATTTCTGGGATCCGATCGGAAACGTTTCCGAATGATTGTAAATAGCACCGATGGTCGGACTAACGACCGTTTAACTTTTGGGACCCATTCAGAGGTGGTTTTCCCCAAGGCTCTTCTGACATACATTTTTAAATTTAAAAAAAAACTCTTTTAATTGCCCTTATCTAAGTTATTTCTTAAGAAGCTTAGTTAATCAGAAATCTGATTGGCATCAAGAAATATGCCTAATCTTGAATTTGATAATTAATCAAAAATAATCAGCCGAAATAATCATCTGTTTTACTAAATCGTTTAATAAAAAAAATATCCGCGTGGCAACAAGTCGGTATTGTGTACTATCTACTACTACAGAATAAATAGTGGTACTACGTATTACTACTTAATGTTGGAGGGCCGCGACGCTCTGAAATTTCCATACAAACGCGCTTCTCAAATTTCTTGAAAACCATTTGTCATACTATGATGAGATTTAGCATGTACTTACTATTAAATTAACAATATCTCCGCCCCTGTGTTCTTGGTTTTTTTAAAAAACGTTCTCAAGCTAAAATAGAGCTATGATAAATATCCGCATTTTTAAGGGGTCAATTTTGACTGATTTATTCAATAAGTAGACAAAGCAAATCAAAAATTCCTTTACATAGGGAGGTTGTCTACATCATTAGCTTTTAAATAAATCCATAATACAAGGGAAATTCTTAGTTATTTAAGAATGATTACAGAAGTGCAAAAGTCATTAAAAAAACTGTAATTGCACTTTGTCACTCTGTAGGTAACTTTAGAGGCTTGTCAGTATCATTACTAGCTCTCTTCGCTCGTCTTCTTCTTCTAGACGAAATGGCTATAGAATACCTTAAGCCAATGCGAAGTTAGTCTAAAGTGGTCGCCGAACTCTTAAGTTATGAGTGCTCTTAGACTCTATAGACTCTTGTCTTTCTGTAGTTATATCACAGTCTATTTTATATTAATAAACCCATTAAAATTATCAATACCGATGCGTTTTATCATCAGCCATGGGTTGCCTGGAAAATCGCTTTTGTTATGCAATAAAACCGCCTGTATATTTGTGGCATATTTTATTTGTTAGGGCGCTCCTAGAAGGACCATATTTATGCAATTCTGGCCCGCCAATACATCTGTATTGATAATTTTAATAGTTTTTATTACAATAAAAAATAGACTGTGATATAACTACAGAAAGATACGAGCTTTCACAATATGGGTTTCGATTTAAAAATTTGCTACGAAACCCTAAAAGATGGTAAACTAAATCAAAAGAGTTGTCAATGTATCTAGTAGATAACGATACGGAGATATGATTAAAAGTATCAGCTTCATGTTTTTTTATGATAATAGGAAGTGTTTTTAAATAGGTACCTGATAAATATTGTGAAGACTAATTTGCCCCAATTTTCAACATTCAATTATGCCCCACCAGAGTGGACACTAGATGGGGTAAAGGAAACCCCACCTCTCGCAGATAGCTTCCCATTTTTATCGAAAATTAACACCCCGACACCGATTTCATCAACACCTTCTTCTATCTCCTCCTAAAACACGCAACAATTAAAAAAGTCAAGTCTCCTAAGGTCAATGCTGAAAATCAGCGCTGGAAAGAAATTTTCAGCATTATAGCTGAGCATTGACCTTTCTTTTTTGACATACTGGACACTACAGTGACAACACTGTTTTCGTTAATTTGTGAATTGGTATTAAGTATTGTCACCGTCTTTGTAGTGTCTTGTGTGTCAAAATAAATGTATCTTTCTTTCTAAAAAAATCACGGAAGATATAAATTATAGTTACCGTGCGAAGCCGGGGCGGGTCGCTAGTTACGTCTAAAACTTTTTTGTTTGAGCGAAGCGAGATCTCAGGGTCTACTGGGGCAACGCCTGGCATTTTTTTGTCCGACGTTAAGAGTCCGGCGACCTAACTAACTTTGACCTAGGCGACCTAGACTAACTTCGCATTGGCTTAAGGTATTCTATAGCCATTTCGTCTAGAAGAAGAAGACGAGCGAAGAGAGCGAGTAATGATACCTGACGAGGCTCTAAACTTACCTACAGAGTGACAAAGTGCAATTTAATTATTTTTTTTACTTTTGCACGTCTACCTATTGAATAAATCAGTCAAAAGTAACCCCTTAAAAATGCGGATATTTTTCATAGCTCTATTTACGCTTGAGAATGTTTTAAAAAAAACCAAGAACATAGGGGCGGAGATATTGTTAATTTAATAGTACATGCTAAATTTAATCATAATCTGGCAAATGGTTTTCAAGAAATTTGAGTAGCGCGTTTGTATGGAAATTTCAGAGCGTCGCGGCCCTCTTAAGCATCGATTGACGTCACTACGTGTTTCTGAATGCATACCTGGCGGAGTATATTCTTATACATACCATGGCCTAGAAGAAATCGATTCACTCGAGACTTAGACATCCAGGGACGCGGGTATGAGTAAATAAGTAGGTCTAGGTAAGTGTCTTATCTCAAGTAATTCTCGACACCCTCCGACTATAGTCAGGGTTTCTCAAAGCGAGGTACGAGAACCAGCGGGTATTCGCCAGTGATCGTAGAGAGTTTGCGAAAAGATCCTATCCTTTCTAATATTATAAATGCGAAAGTGAGTTTGTTCGTTTGATTGTTTGTTACGTTTTCACGCCTCAACTACTCAACCGATATTCATGAAATTTTGTATCCACTCTGTCAGGGGTACAGAAAAGGACATAGGGTACTTTTTGTCCTGAAAAATGTTAAAGTTCCTATGGTGAAACCGCGGGGCCCCAGCTAGCTTACCATAAAATGACGTCTGACCGTTTAGCTCGCGCGTGCGACGCGCACGGTACCTAGGGACCTAGTACCTAGGGACATTTTGGGAAGGGGACATTGTGGAATAATAATAATAATCCATTTATTTCAGGCAATATAACTTGCATACAATGCAAGTTACAGAGGCCCATACAAAAAAAATACCTTACAGACTAACATACATATAAATAACATCAATAAAATTAATAAAGAATAAGGAATAGAAGCGTTTTGGTACCTAGAGCCATATTGGAAAGAGGACGTTTCACAATTGACAGTTTTTGTGCTGGCAATTGTGCTGCTGCTTTGCTTAGTTTGGGGTCAGGCGACCGTGTGTTGAATTGTCCCGAATTTTTTTTTTTTTTTTTAACAGGTTCGCAGTCGTCATATTAATAGCAGCGTTTTACCTGAAATAAAACGCATATTAAAATACTTACCTAACTGGAAGCTATATATATGAGAGTGCATTTCCGTTTCCGTCGAAAGTACCAGCGTTTTCGTACTTTTAATGCCTTCTAACCGGAAGTCCTAGGTGGCGCCACCTCTGCATTCGCGCTTTGTGAAAATATCGCGCGCCATTTTTTATCATTGGCTTAATTTTCCGAATTTCCACCAGGCAGAAATTAAAGTGATAGCTTCCAGTTAGGTAAGTATTTTAATATGCGTTTTATTTCAGGTAAAACGCTGCTATTAAATAACTTGACCGTAACTGGAAGCTATATATATGAGAGCCTGTTTGGTATTGCCTGGTGGTGCCACCTATAGTAGGGCTATTAAAACTTATTGTTAAAAGAAACGCCAATGTGAGCTGTAAATAATATTAAAAATTATTTCAAATCTTCAAAAATGTTGTTGGAAAAACAACTTAAATAAAAGGGTTTACATGATAATAATGAAACCGGAAACAAGGCATTATGTTTTCTCTCTATTGGTCTGAAACAATTACGTATATTACCATTAAATAATACATTTTCCATCTGTAAAATGTATGTCACCAGCATCTGTATAATGCCGTATTGTATAGAATACTTTGGGAATACGTTCCATAGAATGTCTGACACGTTCAGGCAATGTATAAATAATTATTTATGTCATACTTTCCCTTTGCATTAAGTTTGTATACAGAACCATACATAATATGTTGGTGGTTAAAATTGTTTTAAAAATCAACAACAGGTCGTTGATCCAAAAGATTTTGTAGTCTACTATCGCAGGTGACCAACAAACAACTTCTTGGACAAGCAGTGATACCATTTTTTCTGTAGATAGTGTTTAATTATTCAACCATAACTAAGTGGTGTGACAATTTAAGTGACAGGTTAATGTCCAGATCGATAGAAATATTTTTCAACCAGACCGACTCTGGTAATCGGCAATTGTTTTAAAATGGCAACAACAACAATCGTAAATCATGTGAGTAAAAGATGAATCCGTAAAGCCAGTTCAATATATGTATTTCAACAGTTCAGTAAATTTAACGAAAACCAAGAATATTTATAATTCTAAAAACTTTACTGAATTGACAAATTAGTTACACGTGGGAGACAGCTAATATTAAATAATATACTAAAAATCAATTACATCAAGTTTTAGGCAGCTTATGCCAATATTAATGTTTATAGCGAAAATTAGGTTTACTTTCACATCTCTTAACTTCAATAGGCATGTACTGAATTTTTGATAGTGAGTTTCCAAGTCAATGCATTAATCATCAGTGTTTGTGATGATTTTGTAAAATATATGTAAAACATGAAAATCACGCTAGACTTTCAAAGATAACGTAATTTTATCATGAGCGTAGTCTCATAAATAATCTATCACTTTAATAACACTATTTCGTTTATTATATAATTACCGTTATCAAATGCAATATAGGAAGGATTTCGGCTCCGATACCTATTGCCATAAGAAAATTGGTGGTAGTTTAGTTAAGCAACATACGATAAGCCAGTAATCAGGATTTATTTATAACTAACAGTTACACGTCACAGTTCGCAGTGCAAGTCTTTACATTGTAAGATAAGATAAGAAACACCTTTGGAAGAAGGTAGGTAATTAAAAGGAATGGGCGATGGTAGTTGCGAGCTGCTATCTTAACTTACTGCAAACACATTATATCTTATAGCGGTAGGTAGCTTTTATGGCAATTTGAAACATACAATTTTCTAATGATTAAGTCACAGTCGTGCGAAAAATAATTGATATAAGCACCCACGCCCTACTATTTTTTCTCTCAAGAGTCGTAAAAATATTTAACTAATTTCATATTTTAAATTATAATTGTGTAATTCAAATCGTTCATTGTGAACGAGAGGTTGCTAGTGTCAATGCGATAGCGCACTGAGTATGACAGACAATAGGCCACACATTCAGGTATTACGAGGCTGTTCCAAACAAAATTATTTAAGTAATTAAAAAATAAATAAATATATAAGTATATGATTATGTACTTATATTCATATGAAAAAGGGGACACGCGTGTGACACTTTGCCTCGAGTTAAATGAGAAAATGAAATTTAAACATAATTATTACAACATTCGTTCTCGTCACATTATCCGTAACATAATGTCGTTTTAAAAACGACCTAAATTGCAAGAATCGACAAAATAAGACAACGTTTTAAACCAAATAGCAGGTATCTCCGTTGTGATTGGAGTCGCAGGAAATACTGCACGAACTCTTAAGGTTATTGTGCTCATCGAGCACTTTTGTTCAATAAATAATCAAGTAAGGGGTAAGACTCACTTCGAAATTTTGAAAGAACATGTTTCACTTTGCAGTTGATTCAATACTATGCAACCCACCTCGAGGTGGTGACTTACTTCTAATTAAATTAACGTTACACAGGGAACATAATAAGTTCATATCGAAAACTTCTTGATCAGACTGCAACAAACTGGCCTGAAGCCTCGCTTTGAGCGTTTAATTTATCAGTTTCTAAAAACTTAAAAGATTGAATCTGGATTCAGCAGTAATAGTAAAAAACTACGTTTAAGACTGTCTAGCTGTAACATAGAATATTTTCACGGTCTGTTAATTTATTGATTTGGAACCTGTTTCATTACAATTTTATTCTTATATAAGACATTCCCGCGAGGGTAGTTTTTGCTAAGGTATATTTTTATTTTACCTTGAAAAGGTAGTTTATTACAAGCAAGCTATAGTTTCATGAAGAATAAAAGACAGATTAGGCATTACAACAACAATAAAATACGTTTGAAATATTTGATCCAGCATAAAACTAGGTTTTGTTATGAACATACAACATTATTAAGATCAAAAAATCACCCTGTTAGGATGGTTTGTAATAAGCCTACGATACTTACTTGATACAATGAAATATTGTATTTTTCAAAGAGATGCTCATCGGGTGAAGATGGTTTGTTACAACCAAACAAGTTTGTACTATGTTTATCATGAAATTGATATTTTGCAAATACATTTGCACAACTATAGAGTTTTGCTTTATTTATTACAAGCATACATTGTCTGTTGTATTAACTGCTTAATACTATGAAATATGATATTTGCAAAAAAGGTACTCACCTGCAATGGTGGTTTATTATAACCATAAAAAATATTAAAATACGTTCTGTTAAACGCTTATAGCAATGTAATATCTGTCAAGAGATTCACCCTGCGAGGGCGTATCGTTACAAGCGTACTAAAGAATAGTGTATGTATGGATCGCTTGATTCAATTGCAAATAGGTAGCCTCCCTGCGAGGGTGGCTTTTGCAAAGATTACCTACCCTGCGAGGGTGGTTTATTACAAGCATACAATGATGTATGATGTATTGATTGCTTAAAGCAATGATTCAATTGCAAATAGGTAGCCTCCCTGCGAGGGTGGCTTTTGCAAAAGATTACCTACCCTGCGAGGGTGGTTTATTACAAGCATACAATGATGTATGATGTATTGATTGCTTAAGGCAATGTAATATGATATTTGTAAAGAGATTCACCCTGCGAGGGCGTATCGTTTCAAGCATTTCAGAGTATTTTGTATTGATTGCATAATTCAATGTAAGGAGGTACAAAAACGGTACTCCTGTATCTCCCTATTATAACCATGCGAATGCATGTTGAACTGATTGTTTGCATAACAATATAGTAAAAAGGAATAAATTCAAAATGAAATACTTGTAAACTTAAACTAAACTTAAACGCAATGTCAAAAGATCAAGTGACATTTTGAGTAATATATCCACAAAAGAAAATTAATTTAGAAATAATTTCAAAAAAAAAAGGTTAAGAAAACCTTTATATGCATTTATTTAATGAAAAGTTTTCAGCATACGGCTAGGTGACGTAAGATATTTTCTCCCCCACTATTGTTTGTTCCTAGGTCTGTGATACCTAGATTATGATTATTTCTTACGTCCAAAATAATAGGCATTACCTAGCCTCTAAAATACATGTGTTCAAATAATTTGCCATGATGTATCAAAAATTTATAGTAACCAAAGCTATAAAGTGAACGAACTGATAGATCGCTAGATATGGTCGAGTCGTTTGTATGACTCGTAGTTAAGCAATTGATACACTGTTGCAACATTTGAAAACCATTATTTTTATAAAAAGGATTTTTTCACTCACCAACTTTCTTCAATTATCGGCCAGCACGTCAACCAATACCGATGAATTAGTAGAATCGTAATAGCACGCTGTTACGCACCTTTCACTGAACCACCGCCACGGCCCGTGCTCTGTAGCTTGGGCGTTTGGGCGGCAAACATTTATACGTTTCTGGAAGCAAAACTATGTTAAAAACTGGTGATAATCTTAAAGGCGATGACAGCCTAGTTGGAGAAGGCCTGCCTCTCAAGCCAGAGGGAGCGGGGTCGAACCCAGCCGACGGCACGCACCAATTCGTCCGTTGTGTGAACATATGTGCGCATTGTATGTCATCTGCTCACTTGGGACCGAATATCGTCCGGCGATGTGGGTGTTGGATAACACGTCCGCCAGCCCCCTCGGGGGAAAAGCGTGACGATATGATGAATAATCTTAAATATTACCTAAAAACACTTCAATAATGACAAAACACTGGTATGAGGCATCGTTTGACCCCCATATTGTAAGCCACATACGGTTAAAAACATTTAGGCACACAAAAAATTTTAAATATCAAATTAATCGAACGGTAAAACCGTTAAAACAAATTCTACTCACTCATTTTGAACAAATGAAATGAAGAAATGAAATATAATGTGGGTAGGTACTTACTGCGTAAAATGTATACTTAACACCGAGTTATTTTAGGAAAATAACTACATTTCAGTATTTTACCACATAATTATTAACAAATTATCACTTTGTATTAACTAATTATGCAACACGACGCAAGCTGCTAGGGCTGCGGCGATGTTACTTCGACGAAACTTAAAACGCCAATGATAAAAAATGGCGCGCGATATTTTCACAAAGCGCGAATGCAGAGGTGGCGCCACCTAGGACTTCCGGTTAGAAGGCATTAAAAGTACGAAAACGCTGGTACTTTCGACGGAAACGGAAATGCACTCTCATATATATAGCTTCCAGTTACGGTCAAGTTATTTAATAGCGGTACGCGGGCTATTACTTTGAGAAGCCCTGGGCTATAGTAAACACAATTTACTGTAAGCCGCCATTAGCCGTTCTATAAACGGGTTGATAACGCTTATCTGTCAGTCGAGTATTATCGGCGCGTCCTTCGTGACTACGTCTGTAGATCACATTTTACTAGACGAGCGAAGCGATGTCTCAGTCTACTGGGACGATTCGGCTTTTGTATGTTGTTGACTGCCTCGGTGGCTCAGTTGGTAGTGAACCTGCTTTCTGAGCTTGGGGGTGTGGATTCGATTCCCACCTAGGGAAAACAATGTGATAAACATTTGTTTATTTGTTTTGTTTGTTCTATGTATGTCTGGGTGTTCATATCTATTTAAGTATGTATTTAAAAATATCTAAGAATGTTTATCAGTCGCTGGCAGCCATAGTACAAGCTTTGCTTAGTTTGGGGTCAGGCGACCGTGTGTGGAAATGTCCCGTATTTATTTATGTGTGTTTGGGTAAATTTATCTGATGTTAACTTGAACCTGAGTTCGGTGGTGCTATTCACAATGATTCGGAAACGATTCCGATTGAATCCCAAAAATTTCAGACTTAAATTGTATGTATATAGTAATAGTAATAATAATAATAATAATAATAACGCATTGACTATCTGAAGCAGAAAGTCTATGCATGGGCAAACCGTATTCGTCGCTACAGGGAGCGTGTGGACAGATACTGGCAAAATCGCCTCTTCCAAAGTGACCAAAGGAAGGTATACCGAGGCTGGGAGGGAACCGAGCAGTGTGTTATCGACGGACACCGACCGGATGCTAGCGCCATGATTGATTTCTGGCGTGGTATCTGGTCGGTGCCCGTCGAGCACACTGAGGGTGAGTGGATGCGTATTGTCGAACGGGAGTGCGAGTCTATCGAATCCATGGAGTCTATCTTAATAGACTCCGTAGACGTTAGTTGTGCAATCCGCACGGCTCAGAACTGGAAAAGTCCTGGACCGGACGGATTGCACAACTTTTGGATAAAATGGATTCGATGCTCGCATGACCGTTTGGCAATGCAATTCCAGGAAGCCCTCGAGCTCGGTTCCCTGCCCAGTTTTATGACCACCGGTGTCACCTTCCTGCTCCATAAGTCCGGTAGTACCACGGATCCAAAGAACTATAGACCCATCACGTGCTTGCCTACCATCTACAAGCTCCTTACATCCATTCTGAGAAACAAAATTAATACGCACATTGTTGCAAATAATGTTTTGGCCCCCGCTCAGAATGGATGTAGGGTTGGGTCCCGTGGTACTAAGGAGCTCCTCCTCATCGACATGGCCATTAGCCAGCAAGTCCGGCGGAACAAGGGAGCCCTATCTGTCGCCTGGATTGACTATAAGAAGGCCTATGATTCAGTGCCTCATTCATGGCTGGAGAGGATTTTAGAGTTATATAAAATCGATATAACTCTAAAATCATTCTTAAGCGCATGCATGAGGCAATGGACCACAGTCCTTTGTCAACCAGGTGGTGGAGAGGTCTCCGTTGACCCACAGGACTTGATAAGGATTGAGCGAGGCATCTTCCAGGGCGATAGTCTGAGTCCATTGTGGTTTTGCCTAGCCCTAAATCCTCTCAGCACCTTGCTGAAGGATTTAGGACTAGGCCATCGACTTCGTAGGGGGGGTGAGGTCATTTCTCACCTGCTTTACATGGATGACCTCAAGCTGTTTGCACCGAAACGCCAAGACTTAATGGAGCTACTAAAAACTACAGAGGTTTTTAGTAGCGCCATTAAGATGGAGTTCGGTGTAGACAAGTGTGCGGTCATGCATGTACAGCGGGGGAAAGTTGTAAATTCACCGAATTTTCAACTTTCTGAGACAATGACTCTTAGATCCCTCTCCGAAGTCGAGACCTACAAGTACCTCGGTATGTCGGAGTCGTTGGGTATATCAGTAGTAGACATTAAGAAATCGATAAAGGAGCGCTTCTTTTGTCGCTTGACAAAAGTACTTAATAGTCTTTTGTCTGGCGGCAATAAGGTGCGCGCCTTTAACGGTTGGGTGATGCCACTACTGATATACTCCTTTGGCATACTGAGGTGGACTCAGACTGAGCTAGACGCCCTGGATAGAAGGGTCCGTCAACTGCTCACAACACACCGCATGCTACACCCACGGTCGTCTGTTATGAGACTGTACATTCCGCGGAAGTGGGGAGGTCGTGGCATGTTAAATGCCAAGAACCTCCACAACCGCGAAGTGTACAGGCTCCGGAGTTTTTTCCGTAACAACGACTGTGGGATGCATAGCGATGTTGTAGCAGTTGACAAGGGCCTGACGCCGCTCTCCTTGGCAAACGAGAACTGGCGCCAACCATCGGTGCTGAGCACCGAGGACCGCAAGAACGTATGGAAGGGCAAGGAGCTGCATGGGAGGTTCTATCGGGCCTTAACAGGGCCCGATGTAGACCTCCTAGCGTCGGTGAACTGGCTACGCTTCGGTGACCTATTTGGGGAAACCGAGGGTTTTGCCTGTGCGATTGCAGATGAAGTTATCAAGACGAACAACTATCGGAAATATATCCTGAAGGACGGTACGGTCGACATTTGTCGGGCATGCCACCGTCCCGGAGAGTCACTCAGGCATATCATTTCCGGTTGTTCGCATCTTGCTAACGGCGAGTACTTGCACAGGCACAACCAAGTAGCCAGGATCATCCACCAGCAACTTGCCCTTCAATACGGTCTTGTCGAGTCCGAGGTGCCGTACTATAAGTACGCACCAGCGTCAGTTCTCGAGAATGGCCGTGCTTTGCTCTACTGGGACCGCTCTATCATCACGGACAGGACTATTGTTGCCAATAAGCCTGATATCGTGCTGGTCGACCGGTCCCAGCGCCGGGCAGTGCTCGTCGACATCACCATTCCACATGACGAGAACCTCGTGAAGGCCGAGAAGGACAAACTCAGCAAGTACCTTGACTTGGCTCACGAGGTAACCGCCATGTGGGATGTTGACTCGACGATCATTGTCCCGATAGTCGTCACGGTAAACGGTCTCATAGCGAAGAGCCTCGACCAACATCTCAAGAGGCTCTCGTTAGACGGTTGGATCAAGGGCCAGATACAAAAGGCAGTGATCCTAGACACGTGCCGTATTGTCAGGAGGTTCCTCACTCTGCAGCCCTAACCACCGGTAGCTTGGGCCTCGCCCCGCTGCCGGCGGCACCCTAGTTTTTAAGTTTTTTATAGTATTTGTTTTTATATTCATGTATTGTAAAAAACTTAGAAGTTAAGAAGAAAAATAAATATCTTGAATAATAATAATAATAATAATAACTGTACTGATGGCACTGTACTGCAGTGCCATCGCGGCATGTCGCGTTGCACGTGTTAAGTTTCCGGACACTAGCCGTGCACCGCGACCTGCCGGGGGTGTGCCTGCATGGCAAGTGCGGATCGAGCGGCGTATCAGCACATTCAGGACTCTCATTGCAAAGCTACTCTGCTTCAGCCGGGGGAATACTCGCCCCCGAGTCATGCGTTTCGTAACGCAGGCGTTTGCTGGGACCGATATAAGGCCCCAGTATTACTTGGCCAACGTTACGGAACGCATCGACTATCTGAAGCAGAAAGTCTATGCATGGGCAAACCGTATTCGTCGCTACAGGGAGCGTGTGGACAGATACTGGCAAAATCGCCTCTTCCAAAGTGACCAAAGGAAGGTGTACCGAGGCTGGGAGGGAACTGAGCAGTGTGTTACCGACGGACACCGATCGGATGCTAACGCCATGATTGAGTTCTGGCGTGGTATCTGGTCGGTGCCCGTCGAGCACACTGAGGGTGAATGGATGCGTGTTGTCGAAGGGGAGTGCGAGACTATCGAATCCATGGAGTCTATCTTAATAGACTCCGTAGACGTTAGTTGTGCAATCCGGACGGCTCAGAACTGGAAAAGTCCTGGACCGGACGGATTGCACAACTTCTGGATAAAATGGATTCGATGCTCGCATGACCGTTTGGCAATACAATTCCAGGAAGCTCTCGAGCTCGGTTGCCTGCCCAGTTTTATGACCACCGGTGTCACCTTCCTGCTCCATAAGTCCGGTAGTACCACGGACCCAAAGAATTATAGACCCATCACGTGCTTGCCTACCATCTACAAGCTCCTTACATCCATTCTGAGAAATAAAATTAATACGCACATTGTTGCAAATAATATTTTGGCCCCCGCTCAGAATGGATGTAGGGTTGGGTCCCGTGGTACTAAGGAGCTCCTCCTCATCGACATGGCCATTAGCCAGCAAGTCCGGCGGAACAAGGGAGCTCTATCTGTCGCCTGGGTTGACTATAAGAAGGCCTATGATTCAGTGCCTCATTCATGGCTAGAGAGGATTTTAGAGTTATATAAAATCGATATAACTCTAAAATCATTCTTAAGCGCATGCATGAGGCAATGGACCACAGTCCTTCGTCAACCAGGTGGTGGAGAGGTCTCCGCTGATCCACAGGACTTGATAAGGATTGAGCGAGGCATCTTCCAGGGCGATAGTCTGAGTCCATTGTGGTTTTGCCTAGCCCTAAATCCTCTCAGCACCTTGCTGAAGGATTTAGGACTAGGCCATCGACTCCGTAGGGGGGGTGAGGTCATTTCTCACCTGCTTTACATGGATGACCTCAAGCTGTTTGCACCGAAACGCCAAGACTTAATGGAGCTACTAAAAACTACAGAGGTTTTTAGTAGCGCCATTAAGATGGAGTTCGGTGTAGACAAGTGTGCGGTCATGCATGTACAGCGGGGGAAAGTTGTAAATTCACCGAATTTGCAACTTTCTGAGACAATGACTCTCAGATCCCTCTCCGAAGTCGAGACCTACAAATACCTCGGTATGTCGGAGTCGTTGGGTATATCAGTAGTGGACATTAAGAAATCGATAAAGGAGCGCTTCTTTTGTCGCTTGACAAAAGTACTTAATAGTCTTTTGTCGGGCGGCAATAAGATGCGTGCCTTTAACGGTTGGGTGATGCCACTACTGATATACTCCTTTGGCATACTTAGGTGGACTCAGACTGAGCTGGACGCCCTGGATAGAAGGGTCCGTCAACTGCTCACAACACACCGCATGCTACACCCACGGTCGTCTGTTATGAGACTGTACATTCCGCGGAAGTGGGGAGGTCGTGGCATGTTAAATGCCAAGAACCTCCACAACCGCGAAGTGTACAGGCTCTGGAGTATTTTCCGCAACAACGACTGTGGGATGCATTGCGATGTTGTAGCAGTTGACAAGGGCCTGACGCCGCTCTCCTTGGCAAACGAGAACTGGCGCCAACCATCGGTGCTGAGCACCGAGGACCGCAAGAACGTATGGAAGGGCAAGGAGCTGCATGGGAGGTTCTATCGGGCCTTAACAGGGCCCGATGTAGACCTCCTAGCGTCGGTGAACTGGCTACGCTTCGGTGACCTATTTGGGGAAACCGAGGGTTTTGCCTGTGCGATTGCTGATGAAGTTATCAAGACGAACAACTATCGGAAATATATCCTGAAGGACGGTACGGTCGACATTTGTCGGGCATGCCACCGTCCCGGAGAGTCACTCAGGCATATCATTTCCGGTTGTTCGCATCTTGCTAACGGCGAGTACTTGCACAGGCACAACCAAGTAGCCAGGATCATCCACCAGCAACTTGCCCTTCAATACGGTCTTGTCGAGTCCGAGGTGCCGTACTATAAGTACGCACCAGCGTCAGTTCTCGAGAATGGCCGTGCTTTGCTCTACTGGGACCGCTCTATCATCACGGACAGGACTATTGTTGCCAATAAGCCTGATATCGTGCTGGTCGACCGGTCCCAGCGCCGGGCAGTGCTCGTCGACATCACCATCCCACATGACGAGAACCTCGTGAAGGCCGAGAAGGACAAACTCAGCAAGTACCTTGACTTGGCTCACGAGGTAACCGCCATGTGGGATGTTGACTCGACGATCATTGTCCCGATAGTCGTCACGGTAAACGGTCTCATAGCGAAGAGCCTCGACCAACATCTCAAGAGGCTCTCGTTAGACGGTTGGATCAAGGGCCACATACAAAAGGCAGTGATCCTAGACACGTGCCGTATTGTCAGGAGGTTCCTCACTCTGCAGCCCTAACCACCGGTAGCTTGGGCCTCGCCCCGCTGCCGGCGGCACCCTAGTTTTTAAGTTTTTTATAGTATTTGTTTTTTTATTCATGTATTGTAAAAAACTTAGAAGTTAAGAAGAAAAATAAATATCTTGAATAAACAACTTTCTTCTTAAATAATAAAATTGAACTATCAGCCTTTCGCTTGGCCAAAAGCCCGTGAAAGGTGTTGCTTCCTCGCCTGGCGAGAGAAAAATAAAATGAACCATTTAAATAATAATAATAATAGTAATAGTTTGTATATTGTAATAGTATGCCTATCAGTTTACTTTTATGAATTTTGGAATAGGGAATCGAGTACTAATCCGATCGGGAGAATGAATCACGCTTAAAAACTTATTAATACAAACTAAAATTCAGGAGTGCCTTGTTTGCCATAGGGGATTCGATCTCAGCCGAAGGCATGCAAAAATTTGTTCATAGTATGAACAAATGTGCGTATTGTATGTCATCTGCTACATGACTGGAGCCCGGTGTATGGCGACAGGCTTGCCCCCTGTTACATTTGGGACTGAAAATCGTCCGACGAAGTGTGGGTGTTGTATTACACCTCTGTCAGCCCTCTCGGGGGAAAGGCGTGACGAATATTATGTTATGTAACTGGAACACCTTAGATCTGATGTTCATGAAATTTTGCAAGCAAGTAATATATGCAAATTATGACGTTCTATGAACAAACCGGTTAAGGGCCTACCCCTTGACCGGTTGGGGAGATTTAGGGCGCGAAGTCTCAGTTCTTGGACTTCTCGCCAAACTATTATTTATTTATTACGAGCTGCGCCCCGCGGTTTCACCCGCGGTTAAAAAGTATCCTATGTGCTATTCTAGACTATAATCTATCTCTATGCCAATTTTCATCTAGATCTGTTTAGCCGTTCTGGCGTGAAAGAGTAACAAACATCCATCCATCCATCCATCCATTCTTACAAACTTTCGCGTTTATAATATTAATATATAATATATATTATAGTAGGATATTATTATTTTCTTGATTAATATTGTTCAGGTTTTTATTTTATTTTTTTCACTGGCCTGGGCTTCGATACTATTATGCAAGCGTTTTGTTTAATTGTTAATAAATTGAGACACTTTTTGTATGCCGGAAGTAAGTAGTAAAAGTAGACAGTTCATTAACAATCAAACATTTGCTTATTAGAATCGAAGCCCTGGATTTTAAACCTTTTGGCCGTATCATAAGCTTCAATTCAGTTTCAGAAATTCTGTAATTAATTAATCTCAATTGTTTAGTAATTAGTTAATCTAGCTGTTGATTTTTCTAATAAATAAAATAAACTATTAGTTGCCCTATGTAATAGGTATTCTTTTTTTTTTTACAACAGACTAGGCATGCGTTTGACCACTGACTCGCCTAATGGGAAGCGTCGACGTGATCGAAGGTGTAACACGCTTGTCTAGGAGATACCTAGGTATTCACTCTACTCTTAAACACCCGCGGATTGTAATTAGGTGGAAAGACAGACACAGGCAACGAGTTCCACACCTCTGCAGTTCTTACAAGAAAAGTTGACTTGAAACGCTTAGTGCGTTTTAGCGGAATTTCCACCATAAGAGGGTGTCTTTTACTGGTGCGCCTGGTACAATTATAAAAGAACGGCGAATGCTGGTTCAGGGTGGATCAGGATTCTGCACATTTTTTAGTATTTATAATTACGAGAATAGTATTTTTTATTTTTCGGTTATTTTTTACACGATTGTCCTAAAAGACGGGTGTTAGGGCGCTACTAAATGGGCCATATTTTAACTGCAATACTGGTCTGGCAATACTGGCAATATTGCCGACTGTAGCCCGGCCAAGCTAGAAATGTATGACGAAATGACTGGGCTACACTTAAAATACCTATTGTCGCAATATTGCCGACTGCCGAGGCAATGTTTTTTTTTTTTTAATTTATTG
Organism: Peribatodes rhomboidaria; assembly: GCA_911728515.1. NCBI lineage: Eukaryota > Metazoa > Arthropoda > Insecta > Lepidoptera > Geometridae > Peribatodes > Peribatodes rhomboidaria. The sequence continues at coordinate 2,029,417 of OU452192.1, read as the reverse complement.
GCAACTGGATACAAAGTCCTTCATGCCTAACTTAGTAATAATTTTTCCTTCAGTAACAGATGATGGGATGATGATGATGAGGTGATGATGAAGACGATGAATCCTTCTCCTTTCCCCATTCCAGTAAAGTTATGGATACTTTACTGAAACTTTAAGTGAAGTTTTGTAGAGAACACGAAAAGTCGCGTTTCGCAATATTTGTATCATTTGCCCACACTCGTGCACGTTGACGAACCGGTAAACGTTAATAATCCACCATTATTACACTTTAACACTCGAAGAATCACAAGTTTTAGAAAATAATACAAAAACACGACACCATCTTTTCGGTTCCCGCCAAAACTTCCCGAGACAATGTTGACGGGCCACAATTGCCGTGAAAATATGGCACCCTTAGCTGTTAGGTCTTTCCTTTCCATTAAATATTTTCGTATCGTAGGGCTGTCCTTGGACTGATCCTAGACACTTCCCTAAATGTCACTGATGACATTTAGGGAATTGCTTATTCTGAACGTAAGCCAATTTGGATTCAACCAACAACCACAGGCAGTGCCCGGTTTCACCTTCTATTTACGGGACCGAATGTTTTAGAGATAAAAAGTAACCCGTGTTTAAATACGGTAAGCGTTGTAAGCTACTTTTCTTAGTTGCCCTCTTGTACTCTCTGAATTGAATTGGACTTGGACGCTCCGAGGCGTTTTGAGCCAGGAGCTCCCCTTTTGAATGTAACGAATTGACAAAAATATTACTATTCGGCCAGTGACAACGGTACTACGGTAGCGCAATAGACGCCTCGAAGCTGCCGTGTTACTCATGACGGCGTAATCATGACGCTGTCGTTCCAAGAAAACGGGAAAATTGCAAACAGCCGCGGCGAGCCACCAGTAGTTAGTAGGTATAAATGTTAGTGCTGTGCGGGCGATAACATCTTTCGCACGAACGTCAGAGCTGTGAGAGCCGCTCACCACTCGGCGGTAGTTCACTCTGTTCACTCGAGTCACGGCCGCTGCGATGGAAGTGCGTGCAACACGGACTAGCAATTTATTCCTCCTATTATTTTTAATAATAAACACCAGTGCCGTGTCTCCGCCATGGATATTATCCGTGACAGTTCAAAATGTGGAGTGTGGGGACGTGTGCGATTATAAGTTGGATGTTAAGGGTGAATTTGTGGAGTGGTCGTTGACACATTTACCGGGAACGGCTGGCGCGGTGTGTTTACCGGATTTTGTGGGTTACAAAGACGTGGTTCGATTGCCGGTCACTGAGAACAAGCTGTTTTTCTGTGCGAAGAGTGAGCAGGGTGCTTGGTTCCATCAAGGAAAGCGGTTATATTTGGACGCGGGTGACGTCACCGTGCAAAACTATCAGCGGTAAGTTCGATTTGTGTTTTGGACTCGTTGCAGTCACTTTCTAAAGTTTTGTGTTGAAATTTTAGGCTAATGCGCGTGTGCTCTCGTTTTTTCGTTACAAAAAAAAACTTCAAAACAAAAGTTTAAAAAGTAAAACAGATCAAAAATAATTTTAGAATAAAACCTGCATGACACATACCTAGGTTTAACTTTTTTAAATTCAGACGTCGCATGTATTAATTTGAGGAAGATTCATACAGGAAAGTCGCGTCCCATAACGTAAACGTAATAGTTGTTAAAAAGATAAATACCTAGTTAAATGTATTATTCACATAACAATTTCTACCCACTTATTTGGTTTATCCCGTTTGTATGTTGTACTCGTATCTGCGGTATTATGAGGGCGTACGGCTAAAATGTAGTCAATGACTCAGATGTTATTGACTCATTCATATCACGAAGAAGTCTCTCATTATACCTATTTGTATTATTCGTTTCGTTTGGCTTATTTTATTTTACCTACCTACCTACGTCTAAAGTCCTAAATGTTTTTACTCAAGACGAAATATTTTATCGCAAAATTTTTATGTGTAATGTTTGACTGGGTTGAAGCCAAATACCTACCTAATTAGAAAAGTTTATCACGGTGTTTTTTTATTGCGTTGTCGTATAATTTATTTAGTCGTTAGTAACAAAATACAGTTGAATGCTTACTTAATTAATGCTAAATTTTTAAACTTTTGGTTTCGACCTTAGTTTCTCGTATTTTTAAAGTACATATTTAATAAATTGGGTGAAATAAAGAACAATGTGCAAATTGGTCCAAAAAATGTAAATCAGTTTGCCCGCTGGGTTGGCACATAGCGCATTCTGTAGATTATTTTTATGCATTATAATAATAATTTCATAAATGTTAAGCAAAACCTCCATAGTGACGTCGCGAATCACGATGACGTGACCTGCATGGTGGGTGCAGTGGGTGCGTGGGTGAATATTATGTAGGTAAATGGCTTCAATTTTTCTTTTAATTTTATTTAATCACAACTACAGTACAAAATATCTCCAAAACTGTGGGTTCGAATTCAGCGAGATTTATAATGAAAAACCTATAAACCTTACTTACAAATTGGCTATAGTGTCAACCCTGCGGGCGTTTGGACCATTCGTCCAAACGTCAGCCATTCGTCAACGTCCATTTATTTTTGCCCATTGTCCTTTATTCGCAAAAAAATGGTTAATGTCTGTCTTGGGATGCAATATTATTGTCCCTATTAGGAACCTACCCTTTCTAAAACTGTTTTGTTTGGTAAATAGAAACATTTACTTAATGTGAAAACAAATGTACCTAGGTACATACTAGGTATTTAATTCGCTGCTATAAAAATGCTAAATGCTTTAAAGTAATGTGACCTTTTATTTAGTTTTTTAGTATTTTTGGCTGCTATTAATCAAGAGAAACAAAATCACGAATCGAAGTGCTAGCACCAATCTTTGCAGATCGGTAAAAACGACGTTTAAAATCGACAAAATTGTCGGTCAAATTGAAACGTCAGTTTACCGATCGACAAAGAAGCATCCTAGTTAAAACTGTCATTCACTTGTCAAATATTTAGCAGAAAGCTTATTTTCGAACATGTTTCAAATACAACCAATTGTTTCAACTTTGAACGCGCCTTTTTTATTATGTAATCAATGCAGTAATAACTGTGCCTAGCCTTAAATAACACCTGATATGATATGTATATCAGAATCAGATAAAAACATTGATCTAATCATGGATATTCTAGATAGCCACCGTGTTGTGCCATAGCGCACAGATAAGATAGTAGGCTGACTTACTAACATGCTTACTCGTTTTTGGTCTAGGCACGTGATTTTTTAATATTTTTTATCTGTTTTAGATACGTATCTAGATAATCTTTGTACTATACTTGTACTAAATAAAATAATTGCCTAAGTCTTTACTTGACTAATTTTAAACTACTCTTAACGAAATATTCGCTTATCGGGCACATAAAGTTAAGATTCTCCTAAAAAAAAAGCTTAAAGTTCGTGTAAAAAAAATTAAGCAGGAGCTAGCTAGGAGTAGATTAAACGAGTGCACATACAGTTAAGATTCTCCTAAAAAAAGCTTAAAGTTCGTGTAAAAAAAATTAAGTAGTAGCTAGCTAGGAGTAGATTAAACGAGTGCACATACAGTTAAGATTCTCCTAAGCAAAGGCTTAAAGTTCGTGTAAAAAAATTAAGAAGGAGCTAGCTAGGAGTAGATTAATCTACTAAAGCAAAGACTGAGGCAATTCTTATATTTATTGCAACTGGCCAGTACAACTAATCATTTAATGAAAACAAAACTGTTACTGGTAAATATAATTTCGAATGTACTACATTCGATTTGTTTTTAAAAAAGTCAGCCGTTTTAAAGATAATTAAGCACTAAGTATAGGTATGAAAATACTCTAGAGCTGATAACCTTTAAACGGCTGAACAACTTTTCACTAAATTAAGTTACCTATAGATTACCGAAATTAAACCAACTTTCCATTATGTAACTTTATTTACTTTATACTAAAAGTCGCATCCAGTTCGATCCACCCTTTTGACAGCTACGATACCACACCCGATACAACCGTTTGAAGTCTTTTTTCTAAATAAAAACGTCGAAATAAAAAAGTGAAACTAATATAAACTTAAATATTTTTTGGTGGTTTTGCTCCGTAGGGCAGGCTAGAGCCAGCATGGCCACACCGCCTAGTCATCCGTATGTGTTTCGTAGATAAGTAATTCATTCTACATTATGATGACTTTGACGTTCATAAGTGTATCTTTGATACCTAAATTGAATAAAAACATTTTGACTTTGACTTTGATGAAGACGATAGAGGAGAGGGTGATGATGGATGAGATGAAGCTATCCCCTTTTCCCATTTCAGTAAAGCCGTGGATACTTTACTGAAACTTTATGTCGAGTTTTGTAGAGAACACGAAAAGTTGCATTTCCTAATGTTTGTATCATTTGCCTACAGTCGTGTATGTTAACGAACTGAAAATAAAAAGTCACAACCACCATCTTTTCGGTTCCCGCCATAGACCGTGTCAAAAAAAAAAAAACGTCAATATTGCATTCCAAAAAAAAAAGTCAAAACAACAAAAAGTTTACTTGAAATAGTTTGTCAATTCAATCGCATTCCAAATTTAAAATACGGGCCACTAAATAAACCAACGAAACAAAGTAAAACAGATGCAACGTCGAGTAGTTGGCAGTCCACCAGACGTGAGGCCAGACGGTTCTCAACAGCGCAAAAATAGTGCAAGGCAAAAATGAACGGAACGCTGACTACACTCCTTGCGCTGTAGCACAGTGCGGGCGACACACGCAATTGTTAAACTCTGTGAGCTTAAGACCTCCCGTCGTCGTCTGTCTACAGGTTGCAGTCCTCAACAGATTCTCGCGAAATTTTTGATCAATTGTTTCAAAAATCAATCAAAATTTGAAAATTAGTTGCAGTATACCACGAGGAAGGTTTTTGGGTACTATTTTCTGAATAAACGCGAACGAAGTCTCGAAAAACCGCTAGTAAGTCTACTGTCTAGCCTAGCATATCATCAAGTAATTCCTAGCCATACACACGTAGTACACTCTTAAGACCCGGTATTCCACGAAATCAAGTTTTTTTTTGCGCCTAGTTTGATATGAATAATTATGATGACCAGGTGCAAAAAATTACAGCTGATAGAAGAAACAACCAACTAAAGTTTAACCGAAGTACAATTTTGAAAATCATTCTTATTTTGGAGAAAAAAAATCACAAAAAGTATCAGCTTAAAAAAACTTATTGAGCGTGGTTCTCTAATTTTTCAGCGATAACAAGACATTTTATTTCCATTATTAAATAGCCAGATTAGTTCTCTAAAGTTTAACCGAGTAACTTATTCTTATTTCTGTCTTTGTGACGATTAATACCAATAAAAACGAAAAAAAATCTGGGCGCCGATCTACACCGAGCACAGTATCTGCTATTTCTAATACTCTTTGTTACGCACCTATTCAATCATAGAAATAGTACCTTTAAATTGTTATGTGAACCGTTCCGAAGACGGGTCTGAGCAGTAGCGCTCTTGTAGCGCCTCACTCAACTGCCGTCTTTGTACTTCTACACTCTACAAAACTTCAAGGCTAGAGTGAATAAGTACCTTATAGGTCATCGTGCTTCATCTTATACCACAACGTCGCTTAACATCAGGCGAGTTGGTGGTCAAACGTGGACCTATTCATTTAAAAAAAAAATGTGAACCTAGTTTTGGGAAGGCACTGGCGGCTGCATCACAGCTCACGCTACGGCAGCAGACAGGGTCCTAATTTAACATTGTGTAAATGTATTGATCTCATTTTACCATCAAATATGATTTACGATTTTCTACTCTAAATGAAGCTGGTTAAGTAAAAGTGTGTGTGAGTTGAAAATCGTGGTATGCCCGCGTCTTAATGAAGACATTGTCTCTCGTATTTACTAGGAACAGCACAATGGCTCGTCCCACCAATGGCTCTTTGTATGAGGAAATGTGAATGACACCTGTCGCTGGAAAGCACTAGTTACCAAATTACCAAAGTGAAGCGCTCGTGGACAGGGTCGGACCGAGCTGAAAGGGCCCGGGTGGCTCCCCACAAAGTAGGGGCCCGAGACGGGGTGTAGCCCCCAACCTACTTACTGTCTGGCTTGCGGCAAGGAGCTCTCTTCTGGGAGCACCCTTAGGTTTGATGAAATTTGAAAGAAAGAAAGAAAAAAAATATTTATTTGGCTTACACCACACACACTTATACAATAGATACATTTTGACAAAAATGATGAATATCAAAGATATACAATATACATAATTATAAAAAAACAAAACATATTAAATTAACTTAATTAATAGGTAATAAATTTAGTTGCGTGTGCGGTAAAGCAAAAAAGGACAACACTCAGCCTATTGCCACAGATTACTGTGACGCTGATTTTCAGTGTTATCCTTTATGGCGAGTGACGTACGGTCATACATCCATGCACTGTCCTTTAAATAAGAAAACAAGTAAATACTAAAACAATATGAAATATGAAAATCAAGTGAATACCTGCCTTTAAAAAACAATAAAAATAAAAAAAAAATAAGAAAACAATAGTAAGAATAAAGTACAATAAAATAAAAAAAATGTTCGTTATTTCATTTGCTGAAGGTCGATGCACTATGCTCTAAAGGTACAAATAACATTATTAAAACAAAAACTCGGCTGCAAAATGTTGTACCCTATGTCACTTCCACTATCAAGACGATTCAAATGACACCTCAAATAGATCAAGCTGTTTAGGCTGTAGGGCGTGCCAAAGCAACCTCATACATACACACCCACATATGTGTATATACTTACATACACTCGAAAAACATAACCCTCCTTCTGCCGCACTCGATTAAAAAGGAAGATGCGGCCTATTAAATTATTATCAAGAATGTAGTCAGACGGTAAATACAGACTAATTATAAACCTCTCATCGGTGCCAACTGACCGGCGCTATGACGTCACCGAGTCACCCGACGTCATGGCCATTCATTTCTGAGTCTCCTGACGTGGCCACTCACGCTTTCAGTGGCACCAATATTACGGAATCACGTCATGTTTTAAAAATAAATAGGTGTCGTGATAACTTCCTGTCTGCATTTCCTGGCTAGTTGGGTACATCTCTTCTCCATATCTACATGGTATAAAACAAAGTCGATATTCGGTCGGTCTGTGTGTCACTCTGTCTGTATACCCGCTAACTGCTCTTAAACCACCCAACGGATTTTGGATCGGTTTTCACCATCCTTAGTTACCACCAGTTAGATGAATGACGGCACGTGACATCATTAAATAATGAATATCAGTTTATTTTGTGAGTTGTTAAGAGACAATAGACAATAGACAATTTTTATTTTGTGAGCAAAAAACAAGTAAGTTTACAAAAAAACAAATATAAACGAAAAATAACAATAAAAATTAAAAACTATACAAACAATGATTTTTGCCACAAACCGATTCCAACTCAGCATAATGCCGGCTATAGCAGCCAGCGCTGATCTTCCGTTGGAACCGGCTGTGACGTCACCCACGAATCAAGTCGGGCACAGTACGCGACTAAATACATATTATTAATTAAAGAGGTTGTCTACATCATTTGCTTTTTAATGAGTCCGTAATACAATGGAAATTCTTAGTTATTTAAGAATGATTACAGAAGTGCAAAAATCATTAAAAAAAATTGAAATTGCACTCTTTCACTCTGTAGGTAACTTTAGAGGATCGTCAGTATTATTACTTGCACTCTTCGCTCGTCTTCTTCTTCTAGACGAAATGGCTATAGAAAACCTTAAGCCAATGCGAAGTTTCTGGTCGCCGGACTCTTAAGGTTTGCTTTTTAGATTATCAACAAATTCGAAAGAGATGGATGACAATGACGTCATTAGGTGTTTGCTTAATGCTAGACCTATTCACAATCATTCAGAAACGTTTCCGATCGGATCCAAGAAATTTCAAACTCTAATTGTTCTAATCTCAGTCTACTTTCATACATGTTAGAATAGAGAATCAAGTATAAATCCGATCGGAAGAATTAATCAAGTTTGAAAACTTATGAATATAGATTCATGTCATAGAAGTATGATACTGAGATTCGAATAATTTAGGTTTCAAATTTTTGAAATCTGAACGGACACGTTTTCGAATGGTTGTGAATAAAACAAGCAAGGGTACAAAAAACCGGTATCGTTTTATGGTCGACATACCTACAACACGCACGAAACGCTTTGCTTCCTCGCATCTTATACGGACCGCTAGAGTGTGGAATGCTCTGCCAGAGTGTGTTTTCTCTGACACTTATAATCTGGGTGTGTTCAAGTCTCGAGTGAATCGGTTTCTTCTAGGCAAGCGTGCTCCATCGTAGGCCGCAACACTGCTTATCATCAGGCATGTTGGCGGCCAAACGCAAGCCTATTAAGGTTTAAAAAAAACCCTGCAAGCTGCAAGCATCCGATAACTCAGAATTCATTTATTACCATACTGTGTACAAAAAGACCTCAGACATGCTAACACATTGTAAACAGTTTCGTAATAATTTGAATACGACACCTGAAAACCTCGGAAAGAATCCATGAGTCACGCATGTAAATAACTGCCGGTGACTAACGTTGACTTTGCAGTAGCGTTCGCCTTGAATTCGTCCTAAATCGGCTTGAGCAAAAATTTGTATCCTTACCAATGTTATGAAATTGAAAGTAGCTTTGTCTGTTTGTAGGCTTTTTACCGCTTAACCCTGGAGCCGGAGTCTTAGAGTACGGCTTCGGTATTCCCTGCCTGTCGTAAGAGGCGACTAAGAGGGGATTTTGGGCGCGTGTGTGGCCAGACTAGGGGGTCTGACCACCCTCTAAAACGAGCCCAGGGAAGACGAAGGCGCGTGGCCCGCGTCGTTGTGAAGATGGATGAGGGACCAACGTCCGGGATTGTGCTTCAAGCAACGTGTTAGGAGGGCTTCGGTGTGCGTTCCTATGGAGATCCCGGTGCCCCTCTGTTAAGCATAGAAGCTGGCTACCGAGGGGGTTTTAGTGGGTCAACCCCCACATAACCCGGATGCACCCCTACGCAGCCGGGCATCTTTTTGAAGATTTCCCCCCCGTCACAAAAAAAAGGCTTTTTACCGCTAACCGGCCGAACGGCGGTGCTATTCACAATTATTAGGAAACCTCTCTGATCGGATCCCACAAAGGGGCAAAACTGGCGTCATTTTCAAGTTTCGCAGCCACTTGTAAAACCGGTATTATTTTAAAGATCTTACTACAGCTAGTAAATTTTACTTAGACATCAACTGTCCAAACCATATCGGAGCCGAGATATATTAATTTGAAAATCTTGGACAATTAAACCTACTAAAAACTTTTTTAGTAATGCGTATTGAACCAGACATCTTAATTCTTTACTTGTGAATTATCTACCTGTGTAAGACCAAAAAAATAAGAGAAGTTACAAGTTTTTTTATACTCCTTATATTAAAAACCTGTAATACAAATGCTTCTTTGATTACTTTGATGGTAATATACAAATAACTAAACTAAATAATGATGGCTTTGATGAGTGTATGTAAGTATGTATAGGTATTTAAAAATATCTAAGTATGTATATCAGTCTCTGGCAGCCATAGTACAAGCTTTGCTTAGTTTGGGGTCAGGCGAACGTGTGGCAAGTGTCCCGAATTTATTTATTTATTTATTGTTGTAAGTACTTAAGTACCGTTTAAAGTAAGCTGTGGTCAAACACCGAGTTAGTCATTAATAAAAACATTTTCAACTCGGTCCGTTTCACTAATCACTCGGCATTCATTATCACAGTGACTCATCACTTATCACTTTATTTCGTACGCAATTAGAGCGAGCATTGAAGTCTTCTTCTTGACAATGACTTATGTAAATGTTAGAACACGTATTTATTTGTTGACCAAGCGAGCGCCAGCTTGCGAAGTCTCTGATTCAGCCAGGGCAGAGATGCTTTCGTAAGTCCAAGGACCGGACCTGGCAGGCACTGCCAGGTCTGTCCGGTCCAGTTAAGAATGAATGTTTGGATGTTTGTTACTCTTTCACGCCAGAACGTTGAACAGATCTAGATGAAATTTGGCACAGAGATAGATTATAGTCTAGAATAGCACATATGATACTATTAACCGCGGGTGAAATCGCGGGGCGCAGCTAGTATAGTATAAAACAAAGTCGCTTTTCGCGCCTTTTATGTATAACATATCGTCACGTCTTTCCCCCGGACTGGCTGGCAGAGGTGTACACTGTACAACACTACACTACACCGAACGATATTAAGAGGGCCGCGACGCTCTGAAATTTCCATACAAACGCGCTACTGAAATTTCTGGAAAACCTTTTGTCAGATTATGATGAAATTTAGCATTTACAATTAAATTAAGAATATCTCCGCCCCTATGTTCTTGGTTTTTTTTAATCGTTCTCAAGCTAAAATAGAGCTATGAAAAATATCGGCATTCTTAAGGGGTCACTTTTGACTGATTTATTCAATAGATAGGCAAAGCAAATCAAAAATTTCATTACATAGGGAGGTTGTCTACATCATTAGCTGTTAAATGAATCCATAATACAAGGGAAATTACTAGTTACTTAAGAATGATTACAGAAGTGCAAAAGTCATAAAAAAAATTGAAATTGCACTTTGTCACTCTGTAGGTAACTTTAGAGGCTCGTCAGTATCGTTACTCGCTCTCTTCGCTCGTCTTCTTCTTCTAGACGAAATGGCTATAGAATACCTTAAGCCAATGCGAAGTTAGTCTAGGTCGCCTAGGTCGAAGTTAGGTCGCCGGACTCTTAAGTCCCAAATGTGTCAGAGTGCAAGCCTGTCGCCATACACCAGGCTCCAGTCATGTAGCAGATGACATACAATCAGCACATATGGTCAACTAGCTGCGCCCCGCGGTTTCACCTGCGGCTAAAAAGTATCATAAGTGCTATTCTAGACTATAATCTATCTCTGTGCCAAATTTCATCCAGATCTGTTCAACCGTTCTGGCGTGAAAGAGTAACAAACATCCATCCATCCATCCATCCATCCATCCATCCATCCATTCATCCATCCATTCATTCTTACAAACTTTCGCGTTTATCTTATACCTTTAAATGAGCAATTCTTGTATATATATATATATATAATTGGAATCTCGGAATCGGCTCCAACGATTTTCATACAAATTAGTATAAAGGGGGTTTCGGGGGCGATAAATCGATCTAGCTAGGAATCATTTTTAGAAAATATCATTTTATTCGTGTTTTATCGATAATCAATCTCAACTGAAAAATATGACTCTTCCTGACATCTATTGGCGAATAATAATACTACTATTTTTTGTGAGCAACTAATTGCTTTAACGACACAACAGCAGATGGCGTTGTTAAGTAACACGAAGTCAATGAGTGTTTGCTTTGAGGTTAGACTAAAATCAATTGTTTATTATCCAAAAAACACAATTAAAAAATTAAAAAAAAATACCGAGCAAAGCTCGGCCATCCAGGTACTAATATTAGTAGGATGAACAAATTTATGCGTGCCTTCTGCTGGGTCTGAACCCGCTCCCTTTGGCTTGAGAGGCGAGCCTTCTCCGACTAGACTATCATCGCTTCCTCCTAACTTAACTAGTTTTTAACTGTTTCCCTAGCCAAATATACGTTTATCGAGCACATAAAGTTAAGATTCTCCTAAGGCTTTAAGGTTCCTGTAATTTTTTTAGGTAGGCGAGAGCTAGGAGTAGAACAGACTAGTGCGGCAAGGACTTACGCAATCCATAAATTTAGTGCAAGTGCCATGAGACGTTTTGGTGGCCCCTGAATCTGCCGCACGGGGCAAGCGCCCCGGTTAGGCCCTCCCCTTCCTAGATCCGGGCCAGGCGTCTGGTCTCGCGTTAGTCGATTATGACAGCGTACCCAATGCTTGTTTTTGTTTTTACAGCAACGTCTACTCTATTGGTTTCAATTAGAACAAGTGTTCTTCGTTGACATAATTGATGACGACGATTGGACGATGGGCAGCTCTGTTTGTTTTATTTTGTTCAACTCAACTCAACTTCGTTCGCGTTTGTTCAGAAAATAGTATCCATAAACCCTCCTCGTGATATACTGTAACTGATAATCAAATTATCCTACTAATATTATAAACGCGAAAGTTTGTAAGAATGGATGGATGGATGTTTGTTACTCTTTCACGCCAGAACGGCTGAACAGATCTGGATGAAATTTGGCACAGAGATAGATTATGGTCTAGAATAGCACATAGGATACTTTTTAACCGCGGGTGAAATTGAACTGAACTAGTGAATTATAATAATCCGTTACCAAAGAGATCAGTGTCCAACATAAAAAAAATACTGGCTGGTTTTGAGCAGTTTTAATTTTATTGTCAGTTGTTATTTTAGTACTAACTACGTACTATTCTGTGATGTTGGTTTACGCATTTGGTATGCGGCGCGTTATTTTTTATTAAGGGATTAAGATGCGCCAATGACATTTGGCATTCGGCGCTCAGCTGGTTTTAGCGCCTCTAGTGATCAACGCTCGAAGCTTTTGAACATTGAGCTAGCATTTCTCAAAGACAAACAAATTCAGACGAAACACCGTGAAAAAAATATTTTTGCCTAAAAATGAAAGCCCTCTGTGATGTTATGCTTTATTGTAATGTTTTTTTACTAAATTATTTGAAGCCAACGGCGTTTTAAAGTTGAGCCTTATAAGCAGCATGAGCGCGGTAGTTTGTTTATAAGTATAGGTAGGTAGATTAAGTATGTACTCACAAATATCCCGCATCTAAAGGTTTTGATTCCCTTTGGTCGTGCGTGTAAAATCTAAAAAAAACAATCGTAGACCACGGACTCTCTGAAGTGTGAGATATTATCTTGGTCCCTCTCACTTTTATGATTTTTCAAACGAGAGAGACATTGACCAAAAAATATCTCGTGCGTAGGAATAGGGGAAATAATATAATATCGTAAGAATGGCCCTGGAGGGCTATTCTTGACGCGTGAGATGTTTCTTGGTCACTCTCACTATGATTTTTAAAACGAGAGAGACATTGATCAGAAAATATCTTTCGTAAGAATAGGGCTCCTGATGGGCATCCTAAGAACTCCGGTACCAGGGATAAATTACTCAACCTATCCTAAACCAATGCTTACAACATTTCAAAAATCTCATAACAAAAAACATATTTACTAGGACTAGCAGAGCTGTTCAATCGACGGCCCGCTTAAAAAATGTATTCTACGAGTTGGTAGTACTAATCTGTTTTACATAATCAGCAGGTAGTATAAAAATTACTAAAATGATTGAAAACATAGTGGACCTAGAACTTACAACCTCATTATTATCTCGATAGTTTCTTGCCTGATTTTGCTGATAATTATGTTCCTACTCGAAGTTAAAAACGCGTTTGTGTTTAATATCTTTTTCATCACTTTCACTCGTAAAAAGGACTTTATTACATCAGTTTTAGCTCATAATCCGAGCTATTAAGCACGTGTGCTGTTACTTTACCATTATCGCACTAGTAACTAAACTAGACTTTTTTTTAAATAAATCAACAAGAGTTTTTTTTTACTTTTCTTAAATTCTTGATTTAAAGTATCATAACTACGTAATAACAGTAAATAAACATTATTTTTTTTATCAAAATATTGACAATTAATTAGGTATGATAATTTAAACAAAGTACTCGCTTTATTATTATGCCTAGGAAAATTTTGATAAGTGGAAAAGCAGCAAAATGCGCATACATTTTCAGAAAAATGTATTGACTAATGCAAGTCTGTGTTTTTTCCCCTCGCATGTGTGATGAAAAACGTCACATGAAACGCGTGTGCGTTAATAATTTACACTATTGGCTCCATTAGTGTGCTCGCATCCGGCTCGCGCTATAATACCGCCTCGAGTGTAATGATCTTAGCACAAAAGTGTCATAATTTACGATATAAAAAACTACACTTTGACTTAATTTTGTTTAATTAATTTTTTTAGTAAACTGATTTTCAATAAAAGTCAAGTTAGAAGATGTTTTAAGTGATCATTGTAACAAAATTAAAGCGACTTCCAAACCACAAATAAGCACTAATATTAATTAATATAATTATTATAAGCGCTACCCATCTATTTGAAGTCGGTGCCAGCCAAGTCTTATAGGTAGAAGAAGATGGATACTACTTACAATGGATCTACCTAATTACTACATATAAATAGTATCTATATACTACCTACTTGGCTTGGCTGGTTCCGAGTAGTAGGTAATTCCTACTAAACATTCAGACTGAAATATTTGGCATAGTACGAGTAACTCCTAGTACTTCTACCTATTACCAACAAGTATATAACCTACTTACTACACAAATTGTAACTATCTACTCCATATTAGACTTGGCTACCTATTAGATTTAGCTTGGAGGCCGAGTCACCTGTCTGAGCGTGACGTTTTAATCGGACAGTGCCAGCCAAACCCAGTATAAAGACAATTGCCAATGCCAACTAGATAACTGTTGCCCGTACCATGGTCTGGCAATATGATGATGGTAGAGAGAAGGGGGCAGGTTCGAAGTGGGACCTGTGAATGACAAATACAAGAAACTAACGGAACGAGCTTTTTTTTATCTACGCGTACGAAATCGTGAGCAACAGCTAGTAGTTAATATAGTAAAAAAATCCTCTCTAGCTGGACTAAAGGGGTCTTAGATTGGATATTGAAAAACCTTTTGTAGCTGAAATACATGTATAGTGCTTAGATTTTAGCAAACACCAAAAAAATAATCAAAATAAACCGAGAATCAAAAAATATCAATAAATCAAATGCTTTGAAGGCAGTAATCGCTCAGATTAACACATCCTTAATCTAACACATGAAAATCAAATGTTGGTTTTATAGATGAAACATAAATTCGAGCGAAGCTTGCAGTTGGGAGTTTCCAAGCAAAGAGATTAACATTGAATGAAAACTCAAAATAAGCACTGTAAGAAGAGTTTATTTGAAAATTGAACTAGCTACCAAGAAAAAAATACGAGCACGTGCTCCACGAGCTGCACGAAATTTAAAATAAAAGACTGTACCTTACTAGTACCTTTTTATTAGTTATGAGAGAGTATAATATTAGACAGTATTTTTAGAAGAGGATTCGCTTCTAGGATAAAGCAGTGTTTTTGTCTTGGGCGGCTTGAACCCCTCGCTGCCCTCAGGACTCATCTTCCCTTGCTGCGCTCGGGAGTTAACTCTAGATTCCCTCGTTACGCTCAAGGTACAATAAGCCGCCCGCGACGTAAGGCACTGCTTTGTGCCCTCGGTACATAATTTACTATTGTTACTCTTTATTCACAAAAAGGTGAATTTAGAAGCAAGACCTGTTTGCTTTTCTCCAATCAAGTCTATCGATTGTTTGGCGCAACCAAATCCATTGTGTCTTGATATTTCCTTAAATTTTACGAAGAAGAAGCTAATGTTATAATACGCCAATAACTTTTGTCTTTCTGTTCTTGTTCTGCTTCTTCTTCGACGATGAGATTCGGCAATGAAGACTGATATTGTTGTTCCTAAAAACAATATTAAATAATAATTAATTTGCAACCATACTAAGTCCCAACGCTCGTATCAATAATTTATTTATGTACATTGTGTACACAAAAAAAAATGATTACCAGTTTATTCGAAGGTGAAAAAGTCCCTGTTCCTCGGATGCTCTGATAACCTTCGGATGATTTTGGACTAGGCATCTGTAGATAAAAATATAGGATAAGTTTTTAGTACTGAAACGGAAGTTCTGCACTCGCGCTTCGCGCTCGCTAAGTGAATGTCACGCATGCCCATAGCAGTTCAGCGCCACTCTGATTATAAGTAGTGGCTCTATGAGCAACGTCTCACAAATTACATATCTCCGCTATTTTAAATAAAACCTAAATTTACAAAATTTCACAAATATCGGTTGAGAAATGCGATCTGTAGAGGAAAACAATCGGACATCCGTGCAATCAGACGATGGACGCCGGACATACGATAACTTCAACAATAGCATTTCCATTTGGCATAGCTCTGACTATGCACTATGCTTGTCACCCTAATAATATAAGATGTTAAATGTCTTTTAGCTCACCTTAGTTCAGTACTCGCATTTGTTGTTGGCTGAACGCTTGTGTTTAAACTTTGATAATTTCGTTGATCTCTGTTTCTGAAAAAATGAAATAGAGCAATTTAAAGATATTAATTACACAATATTCGTATTACTCAAAGCGTCTCGTTTGTCTCTTTCCATGATACCATAAAATATAAAACAATTACCAATCTATAATCCCAGTTTAAAATATATTATTATTCTAGTCATGCAATAGAGACTAGATTAAAATAACTATTAAGACTGGATGCAGGTTGGTATCAGTTACCAAAGAAATTGTTGTATTTAATAAATATAAATAAATAACAATACATACAATAGTGACTCTGTGAGCTGGAGATCTCGTGACCGATGTCTGTCCGATTTGAAATTGTCACATGTATTTTATACCCAAATAAATTATTTGTATTTGTATTTGTCCTCCTCTACAGGTCACACTCCTCAACCGATTCTCGTGAAATTTTGTGAGCAGGTTTGACAATTATATAAATTTTTGTTTTGACTCGGATCAAAAAGTTTTTTGGAAATTTTCCAATTATGCAGATATATCCTTTTTTAAATCACATCTCTGCCATATTGAAAAATTTCCAATAACCGCCTAGACAAGAAAATTCTTTTTAAATATCGGACTTACTCACAAAGATTCAAGAGAATAGGTTAAAAAATGCGACCTGTAGATTAAGACAGGTCTGGGCAAAGATCCGGACAGAAATCCAGACGGAATTCGGAAATACGAAAGCATTTTCGTCGAATCTGAAGCATAGACGCTTCGCTCGCTAACGATCTCTCCCTGGGTTATTGTTGTAAGAAAATGTAATAACTTTTCTTTCGAATTCAATGGCCATAACTCGGAACACTACTTTCTGAATGCAAATGCTTGAATTTTTGTATTAAATACTATTTTTTACAAAAAAATACTTTATTTTGATCAAAGTGACTGATCAGAGTGTTAGTAAGCATATTCTTTCAAGTAAAAAATAAATGACGAAGTTATGCTGCAACAAACATTTAGTAAAATTTATACAATGTAATTGAGTGCGTCCTAATTTTTGAAGTCGGTTAACAAACCAGGATAAGTTAGAAAAATATGCTCACTACACTGCTAAAAATAATAATGTATTGCGGACCGTGGTTGGTCAGCTATAACATAAAAATGTGATTGTTTCTAGTTTAGGTAGGTTAGTATAGGAAATGTGCTATACCAAAAACAAAAATTAGTATTAGTCATTTACACCGTTCGCAGTTCGCACGCAACGACCGCTTTCCGATATTGACATCGTAAGTACACATAATAATTATCATTATTTTATTTTTACCCGATTGTTCAAGAAGGATTATTTATTATTATTAACTATAGAATACTCCCCATTTCTATGTTATTAACTAGGTGTTGGGGCATCAGCAAGTATGCCATAGCTTCAATTTGAAATGGCTTAGGTATATTGACCTTAGTATAATTTTTGTGAATAATTGAATCAAATGAAATCACGAGAAAAAAAACAGCTGTTTCATACAAAAAGCTCATCGATCGTCGACAAAATGTAAGCAGATGCTTTTTTCCCCGATTTATATTACAAATAAAAAAGTTTAAAAAGTAATCGTTGTTTATAATGAAGAGTACAATGACCCCCGTTTGGCTTAGTACACCCTATACCGATAACCCTGTGCAATGTACTAATATGACACATATAGGTACATTTGTACATAACAAGAAAAAAAACACAGTTCTGACAAGTCTTGCACTTGGATAATTATCATGAGCAACATGTACAATGGGGCCCGTGCCTTGGCGTGATGATTGTAGTACAGCACGACGCTGCGCGACCGCGGCTCGTATCACAGCAAAATAAGCTTAGGTTCATGGTCGCACAGCGTCGGCGGGTAAATCCAACAATCATCGCAATAAGGTGTAATGGACGGTGAAGCCCTGAGAGTTAACATAGGTCGGAGGACACGTCTGTAGTTTTCTATTAAGTATTTTTATCAGGAAAACAAACGTCAGACCGAATCATATGCCACTAAAAACTCAGACACTAGGGTTAGTCACTTCAGTCTACACAATAAGAACAAACGGGTAAAAATATTTATGTGGTAATTAAATATTAATAGGTAGGTAGGTACTTACCACTTAGCTACCTAGTTGGAGTCCAATTTTTTTGTTACGCCTAGCTGCCTTGGTGACATCTCCCATTTTCATCGGATCAACCTTCTGTACCCTCTACTCACAACGCGATCAATTATTGTCCAAATATTTTCACTAGTAGTAAAGTCACTAAAAACTTATCAAATGTCTTGAAAAACTACTTTTTTTGATTGGCTCTGGATAATTAAGCACTGTTTAATTGATGATTTACGTACAAATAGAAAAAAAATGCGAAAATATTTTTCGGCAAGGCGAGTACGTCCTTCCTTCGTGAGGCGCTGGCGCCGACTGGCCCGTCCCCCGCAAAGGAGCTCGCGGGTGTCAGTGGTCACGTGATCTGACGAAATACTTCAAAATAACACAAAATATTACTAAACTAACTCAATTTTAGCTCTAAAAATATGGTAAAAGAACGATCAATCATATTTTTAATTTCCTATCCGAAGGTGTAAAAATATATAGTAACGTAATCTCCGTAAGCACGGTATTGCACGCCATGAGAACGAAAACAACGTTCATTTAATATTTTTTTACTCGCAATCTAGTAAGTAATATAATATTTTAATTAGACTAATTAATAGGTAACAGAATGATCTTATTGGTGATATTTTTTTCATATCGGTAGGGTCCGTAGCTTCTTCACTATTACGAGTTGAATAGACGCATTTGGCGAATATTCAAGGCTTAATTACAGAATTTCAAGACAAAAAATATTTTTTATTCAGAAGAAAGTATCCAAAAACCTTCATTTTGACATACTGTAACTATTTATCTAATTTCATTAATACCCGTTCAGCCGTTTAGCCGTGAAAAGCCTACAAACAGACAGACAGACAGACTTTCGATTTTAAAATTGGTATACTCGTATAAGGATTCGCTTTGGACGTATTGTATGTGTGTATTCAATGTAATGTTAGCAACACATACAAAATAATGCAGTCTATGGTCTGCTGTGTGACATTTTGCGAGCGAACAGTCAAAGGAATGAATGAATGAATGTAGCGTAAGGAATGAGTCGAGTCGCCCGCCCCGCCCAACGGGCACTCTTGGCTGGACCACGGAAGAGGGCGGATCTCGTATTGATCTTGGTGTCCATTCGATTCTTACTGAAGTTATTTAAATATATTGTACATGGTTTGGATTATTAGAAGTATTAGTTGTTTACATTTACATTAAGGTGATTTGAATACCCTCCCTTCAGAAATAGTTTACAGTAATCACACTAAAATTACTATAGATAGTTAAATATACTTTAATTCGCGAAAAGCCATCAAGATGACATTTTTATAATTATAAACTTTATGAATTTATAACTATAAAAATGTCAAGCGATGATAGGTTAGTTGGAGAAGGCCCGCCTCTCAAGCCAGAGGGAGGGAGTAAGTTCAAGCTCAGCCGACGGCAGTCGGCACGCACCAATTTGCTCATTGAGTGAACATACATAATTTTGTGCGTAATGTATGTCATCTGCTACATGACTGGAGCCCGGTGTAAAGCTCGCCTGCTCTCACATTTGGGACTAAATATCGTCCGGCGAAGTGTGGGTGTTGTACTCGTATAACAGCTCAGCCAACCTCTTCGGGGGTAAGGCGTGACGATATGTTTAGTGTACGGTTCTGTAACGTATTTTTTAGCCCGTGATTGGTCAAAAACTGCCATGGTCGATTCCATTCCACATTAAACTCCTCTGTAGAACCATTGATCTCGCCCGTCACGGGCCGCCGGGCCGGGTTCCATGACTCCATGACGACATCTCATTTGCATCGGTGACGTGCACTGACCTCAGATCAACCTCGAGGAAAAGATATATCTCTCTGAAGCCACTTCTTTTTCAACGTGTGCGCCTGGTAATGTTGCCATGAAAAACATTTACAAAAACTAATATTAATTCCTAAACTCTACGTTACCCATTTCCATTCCAATATACAACCTTAGTAGATTTTAATATTCTAAAACTGCACATATTTGTAAGAGTTTAAGTTACGGCTATTTCAAAATTGACTTGTAAAAAAACTGCACAGTTTTTAAAAAGAACTTCAAAATATAATTTTGGCCACACTCTTATAATGCACTATGTATATTTATGTACACGAAATTATACTTTAAACCAATGTACACAATGTCGAGGTAAGATTGACCAAGCGAGTAGCGTAGTTTTTTGCGTCAATTTGTGCGTGTTGTGTACATATACGACAGTAGCGTAGTTTTTGTACGGTTTTTGGCTTCACCTAAGTCATACGCCGTGCGCCATCTTACTCTCTAGGTTGATCTGAGGAACTGACCAATAACAAGACTGTATTTTGGACACGTTCAAGCTGGCATTCCGTTAATGGCTTCATTGTTTGACTGCCTCGGTGGCTCAGTTGGTAGTGAACCTGCCTTCTGAGCGTGGGGTCATGGGTTGGAATCCCACCTAGGGCAAACATGAATGTGATGAACATTTGTGTTTGTTCTATGTCTGGATGTTAATATCTATTTAAGTATGTATTTAAATATCTATGTTTGTATACCAGTCTCTGGCAGCCATAGTACAAGCTTTGCTTACTTTGGGGTCAGGCGACTGTGTTTGCAAAATGTCCCGCACATTTTTATTTTATTTTGTTGTGTACCTAGACAGTGAAGCCAATGAGCTTTTAAAACCCACTTGCAGATATTTGGGCTATCTTTAAACTCACAGTTAACTGCATCACAGGTTAAACTGATAAATAGTCTTGCACTGCCAAGAGTTAGAAGCTAACCTTGAGTTAACTTAATATTAACTTGATATTTAAAACATTTTAATTCTGAGTTCTGCAAAGTTTTGAAACTTTTAGCTAAATGACGTTTTGTCGAATGATCGTTTGATCGAATGGTCATGAAGTCGAAATCTTGTTTCATTTTTATTTTATCAAATTCGGTGATCTTACGGCTACGGGTGTAAATGGTATAAGTAAATTATAATATAGGTACATACATGTACATAAATTGTATTGTTTACTGGGCCATTAGCAAGATACCAGTTATGAATACTAAAACATATAAAAACACAAGCAACCTAATAATAGAATGCATATTATGTAAGCATATTACACATTATATACGTACGTTAAATATTAGCAAAGAATCTTATCATGATTTCACATCTGAAACTAAATACAATATATCATTTTAACACGTTGGTATTAACCAATGTGCTAAAAAAATATTTACTTATTGTATTTTGTATTAGGTTCTGATACTTTATATTCTTTGCTAATAATACAAAAAGCGATGGCAGCCTAGTTGGGAGAAGGCCCGCCTCTCAAGCCAGAGGGAGCGGGTTTGAACCCAGCCGACGGCACGCACTAATTTGTGCATTGTGTAACATATGTGCGCATTGTATGTCATCTGCTACATGACTGGAGCCCGGTGTATGGCGACAGGCTCGCCCCCTTTCACATTGACTTGGGACTGAATATCGTCCGGCGAAGTGTGGGTGTTGTATTACACCTCTGCCAGCCCCCTCGGGGGAAAAGCGTGACGATATGTTATGCTAATAATACGTAATTAGCAACCCGGCCCGGGTTCGCACGTTACCTTCCGTGAAAAATCCACGGTTTTAGACCACCGTCGCTTAACATCAGGCGAGTTGGTGGTCAAACGTCGACCTATTCTACATTAAAAAAAAAATTGAACTGGGGGATTACCGCGAGTTTTGAAAGTTACCGAAAACTTTTTTCGTTTGCGTTTGGCTTCACACATTTAACCTAGTTCCTTAAATTTTCCACCAGGGGCGTTTTGTTGAAATGTATGGAGATCGGAAAAAGTATCGTAACTTTCAAAACTCATGGTAGAATAGAAGATAAAGATAAAGATAAAAAGATATTTTTATTTGCAATAACAATGGTATAGCATGCGTTTGGTGGTATACAATTTGAGATATGTCCTGCAATGTTATGCCTGAAGAGGCGTGCAAAATTATGGAGATGGCAACTTAGAACTAGAAGAACTAGAAGAATATGAAGAATCATCTCATGCGCAAGAATAGCCCCCCAGGGGCTAGGGGGGCTATTTTTGAGCATGAGATGAGATGAGATTTTATCTTGGTCACTCTCACACCTATCACGTTTCAAACGAGAGGAACAAGGACAAAAAAAAGGTGAGATGAAAATCTTAAATCTCCGAATAGGGCCATTGAAGATGTGAACCGCATCAAAATCCGTTGCGTGAATTAGAAGGAGTTAGCGGATATACAGACAGACCTTTTTTTTCTTCTTTTTTTATTCATGACTCTATGCTGTTGGCCACTGAGGCCTCGACAGCGTACCGGGCATTAGGCAAGCGCAGATGGCGCAGGGCCTCGAAAATGCTTACAAACTATGGGCGACGAGCGCAAGGGCACCACTGAGGTACGGCCTCGGCTTGGGCTGTCGCCGAGGGAGGGGCGTCGAATTGCCCTGGCAGCCCAGAAGGGGCTTGCTCTAGGGCCCTAACGGGCCCGGGGAAGGACGTTTAGGGAAGCATCTCTTCTAGCCACTGCCGGAGTTGCGGAAGTAGTTGCCAGAATACGGCGGCTGGGCCTGGAGGTAGCGCTCCACAAATCTGAGGCCATTTGTTTCCATGGTCCTCGGAGGGCACCGCCGGCAGGCTCAGTTATCGAGGTTGGGGGAACGTCCATCGCTATTGGGTCGACGCTAAAATATCTTGGCGTCGTGCTCGACAGCAGATGGAAATTCGGGGCACACCTCGAGCGGCTGACCCCGAGGCTAATGGGTACGGCGGCTGCGCTAAGCCGCCTCCTTCCAAACCTTGGTGGAGGGAATGGGAGCTGCCGCCGCCTCTACATGGCGGTAGTGCGCTCAATGGCCCTCTACGGGGCTCCAATATGGGCTGGCTCTCTGGACTCCAGGGGAATTGCCCGGCTCTATGGGAGCCAGAGGGCCATGGCAGTGAGAGTATGCAGGGGCTACCGCACACTCTCACATGAGGTGGCTTGCGTTCTCGCCGGCTCCCTCCCGTGGGACCTGGAGGCTGATGTCTTGTCCTCAGTATACTGGCGCAGGGCACGGGCACGCGAAGAGGACCTCCGGCCTACCCCACGGGAGGTGGAGGAATGGAGAAGAAACGCCAGGGACGCTGCTCTAGAGTCCTGGAGCAGGCGGCTCGCATTGGAGCGCAGGAGAGGGGCCGGGGCCGTCCGATTTCTGGAGGCTGTCCGGCCCGTTCTCGGGGACTGGCTCCATCGTGGGCATGGGGGGCACTCCTTCCGGCTGACACAGGTCCTCTCGGGGCATGGATGCTTCGGGAGGTACCTGTGCAATGTAGCACGAAAGGAGACAACTCCGGTGTGCCATCAGTGCGGTTGCGCTGAGGAGACGGCGCAGCACGTACTGGAGGTGTGCTCAGGGTCGGGGGAGCCGCGGCTCGCACTAGTTGCGGCTATAGGAGCGGATCTCTCACTGCCGACCATCTTATCTAAGATGGTCGCAGACGAGAGGTCCTGGGAGGCGATGGTCTCTTTCTGCGAGGACGTGATGTCGCAGAGAGAGGCCGAGGAGCGGGAGAGAGAAAGGGATCCTCTCGCTCCCCCGCTCCGGAGGGCGCGGAGACGGAGGCGAGCCAGTCGGGCGCGCACTCCTTCTCCGCTAGGAGGCCCTGGGGTGTAGGATACGGGGGTATCCGACACTCCTAAATTATTAGAGGTCTCCTGAGTAGTCAATGCCCTGTGTCCTGGGCATCGCTCGAGCCGTTTGAAGGGGGGAGGTAATCCCCTCCTGAGGTGAGTCCGGCTGCGGACAGCGGCATGGTGGGGTTACAGAGAATGTGCAAGTGGTCCTGTGACCCCGCTTTTGCCGGCGACGAGGGACACCGTGGGGGTTTAGTCGGTATGGGTGCCCTTCTGGCACCGAGTCCGACATACCCCGCTCCGCCTCCCCCGGGGCGTAGCGGGGATGTGTAAAGGCATTCCCCCACGAAAAAAAAAAAAAAAAAAAAAAAAAAAAAAAAAAAAAAAAAAAAAAAAAAGGGCCCTAACGGGGACGGTTGAAGTTAAGGTTAAAAACAAAATTAATTATTATTAACAATGACTCGACCGCCTTGTTCGGAAAGGGAACCTCACCTCAGAAGAACAGGCAAGAAATTGAGGGGATACAGACAGACCGGAGAGCGATTTTGTTTTATACTATGTAGACCAGCGGTCGGCAACCCGCGGCTCGCGGCTCAAATACGCCCCGCAGCCTTCCTGCTTGCGGCCCGCGAATGTATTGTTAATTGTAAAAAAAAATCGGGACATTTTGCACTCGTCTGGACCCAAAAGTAAGGAAGGCTTGCACTATGGCTTTCAGAGACTGACATACAATACACACAACGATTTCTAGAGATCCTAACTAATATTATAAATGCGAAAGTGAGTTTGTTTATTTATTGTTTGTTTGTTTGTGACGCTTTCACGCCCTAGATACTCAACGGATCGTCATGAAATTTTGCATACTCGTTATCTGGGTCTCAAAAAAGGACATAGGGTACTTTTTATGCCGAAAAAAATGTCAGTTCTTGTGGACTGGGATAGGTGGATACCTGTAGTTTTTTTTTAAAGTGCGGCCCGTCTCTTGCTTATTTTGGCACTATGAGGCCCTTGGCTGCCGAAAGGTTGCCGACCGTTGATGTAGACATTAAGAAGAGAAGAGATCCTCTCTGACTGAAAGATGACTGCCTCGCTGGCTCAGTTGGAAGTGAACCTGCATTCTGATCCTGGGGGCGTGGGTTCGATTCCTACCTAGTTCAAACTTTTATGTGATTAACATTTGTTTTTGTTGTGTGTTAATATCTATTTAAGTATGTATTTAAAAATATATATATGTAGACAATAGACAAATATTTATTTGTAGCAAAACATACAAAATAAAACAAAATAAAAAATACACAATTAAAAAAAAAAACATAGTTTTTGCCACAAACCGGTCCCAACTCAGCATAATGCCGGCTGCTGTAGACAACCTGTAAATGTGTGAATATCAGTCTCTGGCAGCCATAGCAGTTTGGGGTCAGACGACAGTGTGTGCAAAGTACCCCGATATTTATCTTATATCTTTAAATGAGCAATTCTTGTATATATATATATATAATTGGAATCTCGGAATCGGCTCCAACGATTTTCATACAATTTAGTATATAGGGGGTTTCGGGGGCGATAAATCGATCTAGCTAGGAATCATTTTTAGAAAATGTCATTTTATTCGTGTTTTATCGATAATCAACTTAAACATAAACTTGGAAGAAAAATAACAAAAAGGAGGCGTTTGAGTAGTCTCAACTGAAAAATATGACTCTTGCTGACATCTATTGGCGAATAATAATACTATTTTTTGTGAGCAACTAAATGCTTTAACGACACAACAGCACATGTGTTTGCTTTGAGGTTAGACTAAAATCAAAGGTAAGTACATACTACATATAATATGAAAAAGTGAGCCTTTGTTCATTTTCTTTGTTTCTTTGTAACGCTTTCACGTCTGAACTACTCAACTGATCGTCTTAAAATTTTGCATACATGTTGTTTAGGGTACAGAAAAGGACATAGGGTACTTTTTATCCCGGAAAAATCAACGGTTCCTGTGGGACCGCGGGTGAACCCACGGGTCGGAGCTAGTTATTATTTATTTAGAAAAACTCACGACGACTTGCACCAAATAATAAGAATTGCCTAAGTCCTTGCTTAGCTAGAGATAAAATGACTTGTCGCTTACATTTTTATAATTGGGCTTGCAAATAACTATAACTCTAATGACATTAATATTGGAATGATTTAAAATTGTTTGTAATACAAGAATCATAATTATGTAAAATTTTGCACGACTAGTGTCGTTAACGGCTGAACATTAATTTTAAATCTTTTAACCTTATTTAACCCATTGACATGCAAATAAAGTGATTTGATTTTATTTGATCTAGTTTTAAACTATTGCTAGCGAAATATTGACTTATCGGGCACATAAAGTTAAGAGTCAGGTAAGAGCTAGCTAGGAATAGATTAAACTAGCTAGGCAAGGACTTAGGCAGTTCTTATATTTAGTGCAAATGGCCATCAAACAACAAAGAGACCTCGCGACCGGCGTCTGTCCTACTCTGCATGTCGCATTCCTCAACCGATTTTCGTGATATTTCGCAAGCTTCGATAACTAGGTATAATTGTTATCTGATATGATATATGTTAAAGATCTTTTAATCCCCGACGTAACAATTACGGGGTGTTAAAAATTTGACGTGTCTCTCTCTCTCTCTCTCTCTCTGTGTGTGTGTGTGTGTGTGTGTGTGTGTGTGTGTGTGCGTGCGAGTGTGTGTGTGTGTGGCATCGTAGTTCCCGAACGGATGAATCGATTTTGATTTTTTTTTTTGTTTGAAACGTGAATTAGTCGGGATTGTTCATAGGTTGTTGACTAGGTTTTAATTTATCTTGTTTTAAACAGTTATTCAACCTTCTCACAAAATTTCAATAGAATCAGTCCAGAAATGCGAGATATAGAGGTAGACAGGAATCCGGACACAATTCGGACAAATGAAAACATTTTTGTCGAAGCTCAAGTATAGGGCACGCTAACGCTCGCTCGGTCGATAAATAGTTATGTTTTATGAAGATTGTGAATTTATGACGAGCAAAATGTGTATCAAATAGTTTAGTGTAGAACAGTAGCATTGATGGCTAATGGCAATAGAAAGCGCTATTCTTACTGCCCCTGGCCATATATCCCAATCGGTAATAGCCACTTTAAATTACTAGCAGATCATATTTTTACGAGCATAGTATAATAATGGCATCATTTCGCGCCAATTTTCGGCGCCGTTATTTTACAGCTGGCCGTAAACGCCGTCTGGCAAAACGGGCGCCATGCCAACTTTGCGCAGGAACAATGACGTTTTTGGTTTAAATTTGGAATCATTTTAGTAATAGTTTAGTTTTAAAATTGAATGGCCAGTCTGACTTTGTTTGCTATTGTAAATATTGGCAGGAATATTGACGTTTGCAATTTGAAATTGGAATAATATAAGCGTTTCATTGATGGAATCAACCATTTATTACAACCTATTTTTATTTTATTTCGTTGCGTAATTACGGTCATGACCAATAGTTGTTTTAATGTAAAAACAACACAAATTGTATTAGAATAGCTTTAAAATGTACTGTATTAACGAATTGTTGAATTAAATTAATAACTAGCAGTTACCATTTTAATTTCTATTACTAACTGCTTACTTAATAATGATTTTTATCAGTGACTATTTAATTTTTAACCGACGAAACGGAGGAGGCTTACAAGTCGAGGCGTATATAAATATTTATGTTTGATCACGCTTAACTTTTTACAGAGCAGTCCGAATTTGAGAATATGTTCATTGACCTGCTATTTTTTTTTAACTCGTATGTCAACTAAACCGTACATAATACTGAAACTAAAATGTAAAGACAACAATATTGGAGGGAAAAAAGTTTTTTTTATACGGCATGGCTATGGAGCATAGACAACGGCGCATAGCTATAGAGTGTAGGGCATAGGACAAACGCACAACTAAGTAAACCTCCCACGGCTCGCTCACGTGGCAGTGACACAATGATACATCCAAAATAGTTCGTTCGCAGCCTTGGCTGATACACGGGCGCTAATCAACCAAAAGTGATCTTGTTTGTTTTATTGACGTTTCATAATCAAGTCACATGAAGTAAACATGCACAGTACATATAATATATGTATGTACGCTCACCATTCGTTTTGATAGTACTTAAGTCAGTAGGTACTTATACTTTGTCACGCCTATCCCCTGAAAGGGCTGGCAGAGGTGTACAGCACCCACACTTCGCCGGACGATATTCAGTCTCCAATGTGACAAAAGCGAGCTTGTCGCCATTTTTTGCAAAAAAACATATCTCCGCCATTTTGAAAAATTTCCAAAAACCGACTCGAAAAAAACATCTAAATGATAAGCGAACCTAATAAGAAAATTTCAAGAGAATCTGTTAGGAAGTTCGACCTGGGACCCTATTCGGAGATTTGAGATTTTCATCTCACCTTTTTTCGTCCTTGTTGCTCTCGTTTGAAACGTTATAGGTGTGAGAGTGACCAAGATAAAATCTCATCTCACGCGCAGGAATAGCCCCACTGTAGAGGACGACAAAGATCAACGGGGCTACCTACGCGTGAGATGAGATGAGATTTTATCTTGGTCACTCTCACACCTATGACGTTTCAAACGAGAGCAACAAGGACGAAAAAAGGTGAGATGAAAATCTCAAATCTCCGAATAGGGCCACAGGACCGAAATCTGAACAGAATTCGGACATACAAAAGCATTTTTGTCGATTTGTCGAAGGTGAAGCATAGACGCTTCGCTCACTAACACACTGTCGATTATACAAAACTCTACAAAACAATACAACCATAACACGTAATTACAGCTATAAAGTCACTGAAAACGATGACCTTGAGTTACACAACAGTTGAATTGTAGATATTTGAATTAATGAATACCAACTAGTTTTGACTGGATTACACCAAAACAATTGATATACCTACCGTGGGACCAAATTGAACGAAGAATTTCGCCTTTTAACAGTCCCGCGACGCTCTGAAATTTCCATACAAACGCGCTTGTCAAATTTCTTGGAAACCATTTGTCAGATTCTCAGATCAACTAGAATATCAGATGGCGCACGGCGTTTGATTTAGGTGAAGCCAAGAACCATCAAAAAACTACGCTACTGTCGTATATGTACACAACACTCACACATTGACGCAAAAAAACTACGCTACTCGCTTCGTCAGTACTAACCTGGACGTCACGCTGAGAACATACAAAAAAATTCTGGAACGATGCCGTCATGTGCTGTGAAATCCGATGGAATAATTTTCCATGTGTAAGTATTGTTAATAACATCTCATTAGATAGTAAACAGCATTGTTTTAGGTTATAATTTCGGATACCTATAATTACATAGTGCTTTTTTTTATTTTATTGGCAACTGGATACAAAGTCCTTAATGCCATTTTAGGACTTGACAATGACATTACATGAATTTGTGGAATGTCGTGCAGTGTTGTCATAATCGCATTTTTTTCTCCAAAATATTATTTTAAATCCTAAGACTTTTTTATGTTCCCAATTAAGATTGAAAAAGCGACATTAAAAGAATGGGTGGTTGACATACAAAAAAGTCAAAATGATCAAAAATGGCAATCATCAAAAAGAGATGTTGTCTTTTCAGACCATTTTAATGAAAGAGACTTTTACCTGACCAAGCTTGGCCTTCGCCGTCTGAAAAGGACTGCGTATCCCATCAGGGTAAGTTTTAATTTTTTACCAACGAAAAGTTGTTTTCAATTCAACGCGTATAATTTTTTTTTTTCTGATTACGTATTATGGTTCCATACTCAAGGGGTGCTACCAGAACCCTAATACTAAGTCTACTATATTGCCTTCCGTTGAATAATTTAAAAAAATCTTTATTTCAAAACTGTCGTCCAGTTTAGGTATTATGATTAAGGTATGATAATGATTTTTTGGCAATTGATATTTGGCAAACATTTGATTAATTAACCTGGGAACTATTACATGAATTCAGTGGAATGCGGATACATACGTTGGAAAACTACAATACTCAGGGTATTTTTTTTTTTTCATGGCAACACTTCCACAGCACACATGTAACAAGAAGTGGCTTCACCTACATCATACGCCGTGCGCCATCTGATATTCTAGTTGATCTGAGGTCAGATTATGATGAAATTTAGCATGTACCTACAATTAAATGAACTATATCTGCGCCCCTATGTTCTTGGTTTTTGAAAAAACCGTCCTCAAGAGAAAATAGAGCTTTGAAAAATACCCGCATTTGTAAGGGGTCACTTTTGACTGATTTATTCAATAGATAGACAAAACAAATCAAAAATCCCTTTACATAGGGACGTTGTCTACATCATTGGCTTGTAAATGAGTTCATAATACAATGGAAATTCGTAGTTATTTAAGGATGATTACAGAAGTGCAAAAGTCGTAAAAAAAATTGAAATTACACTTTGTCACTCTATAGGTAACTTTAGAGGCTCGTCAGTATCATTACTTGCACTCTTCGCTCGTCTTCTTCTTCTAGACGAAATGGCTATGGATAACCTTAAGCCAATGCGAAGTTAGTCTAAAGTGGTCGCCGGACTCTTAATACCGGTAGAACGTGCTAGTCATGATCCAAAAAATCAAGATCATTCCGGGGGCAAACACGTAATGACGTCACTCGTCATCCTCATCCGTCTCTTTCGAACTATTTGTAAATGACTTATCTCGGTCCTGCTTAAGCATAGATTGACGTCACTACGTGTTGCCCACATGACCGGAATGCTTTAACTGGCAGAGTGTATTATTATACTATGGTGCTAGGCATGGGCGTACCCAGGGGGGGGCAGGGGAGGGCAGCTGCCCCTCCCTTGAAAATCTCGCAGAACATGTATGAACTCCCCTAATTACTAATTAAAGTGTAAACGAGTTATGCTCTAACTTTTAAATAAACCGCGCAGTAGACACTGACAAAATGCACGATGCAATAGGGAACTTGCATCAAAATTTTAATGACAAATTAGGTTAATGATTCACTTAAGAATATAGTAAAATGTACTACTGCGACAGGAATGGATTGTAAAATTTTATTCATTTAACTACCTATAAAACAGGATCATTTGCGGGTGTTTGCCCTACACACTACACTACATACATCTAATGACTCATGTAGGTGTGTTGTGTAGTGTGTATGACAAAACAGCCGCGGACGATCCGACCTAAAAAATCTGACTTGCCCCCTCCTACGCCAGAAGCTGGGTACGCCCATGGTGCTAGGTAAACTCTGTGTACTACAGCGGTCATAGATTTGCCATAAATTTATTTATTTAAAGGACCTTCAGAGAACACTACAATATATCTTACATATATATAAAAACACAAGCTGCGCTCCGCGGTTAAAAAGTATCCTATGTGCTATTCTAGACTATGTATAATCTATCTCTGTATCAAATTTCATCCAGATATGTTCAGCCGTTCTGGCGTGAAAGGGTAACAAACATCCATCCATCCATCCATCCATTCTCACAAACTGTCGCGTTTATAATATTAGTAAGAAGTAAGATAAACCAAACATTAATGTGTTCCATTTAAGATGACCACAGCGTGCACTTAGATAATAAAACTTAAAAATTTAGTTAGAGATGACATATTTATAAAAATGTATATTTACATTTTTACATTATTGATATATTTGCTCCAACCTAGGTCTTTGCACCAAGGCGCCAATGTGTGTCGTATCAGTCTTTTGACTTAATGATATTGAACTCAATATGTCACGCAGTAATAAGGTTTAATATTAGCCATTTTAAATTGCAGCCAAGGTTGGAACCAATGATAAATCGATGTGAGGCCGCGGCATAGAAAAAAAAGTAACAATAATTGTTTCAAAATGTCATATTTGTTTGAATTTGTGTTTTCAATGTTTCGTGTTTGTGACATATTGTGACTATATTTGACATTTGAATTTATATGTATGTTTCAATTCAAATATAGGTAATTGTTTTAATTTCATTTTTATTTTATCTGAATTTTATTGTAATTTGATTTCCATGCAAGAATTTTAATTAGGTATTTACCTGTTTTTATTTAATTTTAATATGATGTTTATGGGTGAAAGCCTGAATTCAAGAAATTTGAATTTGAATATAGAAATTAGAAAAACAACACTTCTAAAATTTTAATATTCTATTTAAAAAATATTTGTACTTAATTATGTACTTACATAAACGCATGTTTATTCAACGTTAATTAGCGTAGTGTTCATCCGATCTTCATAAAATATTGCTGGGAAATAGTCAGAGGCAAACCAATTTTTCATTTTAACATATCGTCAAGCCTTTCCCCCGAGGGGGCTGGCAGAGGTGTAATACAACACCCACACTTCGCCGGACGACACTCAGTCCCAAATGTGACAGGGGGCGAGCCTGTCGCCATACACCGGGCTCCAGTCATGTATAGACAGATGACATACAATAAGCACATTTGTCCACACAATGAACAAATTGGTGCGTGCCGTCGGCTGGGTTTGAACCCGCTCCCTCTGGCTGAGAGGCAGGCCTTCTCCCAACTAGGTTACAACAACTGCCATCGCTTTTTACTACACACATAAAATTATTAATTATGTGCTTACTTATATACAGACAAACTTATTCAACGTTAAATTACGTGTCATTGATCTGATGTTCATGAAATTTGGCTGCCAAAAAGTCCTAGGCAATACAATTTTTCAGTTCAAATACAAACTAAATCGGTCTAAGTCTAAAAATCTTTTGAAAATCAAATTTAGGGAGCCTACCTAACAGCTTATTGTCATGATAGTAGATGATAGCCCTTGTACTGCCGAAAAATGTATTTTAGTTTTTAAGATTTTCATGTAGTTTTTGGTGTGCAATAAAGTAATATTGTATTGTATTGTATAGTTAAGTTTAGTTTCCGACGCTACGCGACCATGAACCTTATTGCGCAAGCTGTACGATTCGCGGTCGCTCAGCGTCAACAACAAAAATTAGCCATCATGGCAATGAAATGCCATGGGTCACAAGGTCCCAGTTTGGGGCGAACAACTAGTTTTTTTTTTAATGTACAATAAATAGGTTTATGTTTGTCCACCAACTCGCCTGATGTTAAGCGACGTTGTGGTCTAAGGTGGAGCACGACGACCTATAAGGTACTTACTTATTCACTCTAGCCTTGAAGTTTTGTAGAGAGAAGAAGTACAAAGACGGCAGTTGAGTGAGGCGCTACAAGTGCGCTACTGCTCAGACCCGTCTTAGGAACGGTTACACCGGACTACATCCCGAAACACGACTAGCTCAATTCACGGCATGGCTTGGTCCGGTGGGTGGTAACTAGCCACGGCCGAAGTCTCCCACCAGTTTGCTACCCGGTTAGCACTACCCGGGGACCACGTGTAGGGAATCAGAATAGAGTACACTCCTACGGACGTGGGTAGCTCAGCCCCAAGTATTTTGCTAACACTTAGCACGAAACAACCTTGGGATCGAGTTAATCATAAAATTAACGAAACCAATCTAGGCTGGGCTCTAATTCAATTAGCAGTTTCGGCTAGTCCGGCTCCATTTATTGTGGTCCTATTCTACTGAAACCACAACTTTGTTATACAAGTTTAGTGGTGTTAACGTACATGCCGTTCCTGTGGGACCGCGGGTGAAACCGCGGGCGCAGCTGGTTTTTAATAATTGGTGCATCGGTAAAAATATGTATATACCACACTAATATAATAAAGGCGAAAGTTTGTGAGTGTGTAAGTGTGTATGTTTGTTACTTCTTTACGCAAAAACGAATGATCGGATTTTGATGGATTTTTGGCATAGAGGTACGAGTAGGTTATACCCTAGATCAGCGGTCGGCAACCCGCGGCCCGCGGGCCACATGCGGCCCTCGGCCCTCCTCCTTGCGGCCCGCGAGTGTTTTGTAAATAAATTAAAAAATCGGGACATTTTGCTCACACGGTCGTCTGGCCTCAAACTAAGCAAGGCTTTTACTATAGCTGCCAGAGACAGATAAACAATGATTTTTAGAGATCAGATAATAACTACAAAATTATATAGATACTTATGGTAAATTATGTATATATAGAAACCTATAGTAACATTTTTTAAACAAGTGCGGCCCGTCACTTGCTTATTTTGGGACTGTGCGGCCCTTGCCTGCCAAAAGGTTGCCGATCGCTGCCTTAGATTACCACATAGGCTACTTTTAAACCGCGGGGCGCAGCTAGTTTTTTTAATAATCGGCCCTTGACGATTAAGGTGACAGCCTCCTACTTACTTTTTTATTTTTACCCAACTGCGCAAGAAGGAGGGTTTTGTTTTTCGAGTTCATGTATGTATCTACAGTACCCGGCGATAAATATTGCACATCGACTTTTGGAAAGAGACTCGGCTTCGTAGAGCGTTATCTCTTTCGTACGACAGTTTCGTTAAGTGTGCGACAGAGATAACGCTCTACGAAGGTGAAGTCTCTTTCTAAAGGTCGATGTGCAATATATATCGCCGAGTACTATATGTGGGTATGTATGTATGAGATTTCTTTGGCACGGCCTACAGCCTAAACAGCTTGATGTATTCCGACATGTGAGGTGTCATTTGAATCGTTTTGATAGTGTAAGTGACAAAGAGTACAACGTTTTGCTGCCGATTTTCTTTGTTTTTCTTGTAGTAATGTTACTTGTTATCCCTGTGCCGTTGGTCAGTGCATCGATTTTTTTTTAATAATCGGCCCTTGACGATTAATCCTATTAAGCCGCGCCCATCGCGTGACCGGCCGGCAGCCTTGGGGCGCTGTTACCTATTCTGAGGGAATTCTATCAAATGGTTTGTTACTTAAGTAATGGTGACGCGGAATGTTGAGGAATCGCCTAAGTGCGTATTCACGGAAAATTAGAGAAGATAATTTAAAAAGCAAAGCTTGTACAAGTAACATTATTGAAAGAAAAACATAAACCCGGCTGCGAAATGTTATACCCTATGTCACTTCCACTATCAAGACGATTCAAATGACACCTCACATGTCGAAATCTATCAAGCTGTTTAGGCTGTAGGACGTGCCAAAGAAACCTCATATCGCCGTCCCCGGAGAACAAAATTACAATCGCTATTGTCTTGTTTTTAATGTTATGCCATATTATTTGACTTTTGTGAAGCTAAATATTTTTTTTCATATTTTTCTTGCAGTTACTTGTGAAGTTGTAAAACAATGTAATAATATTCGAAGTTTTTTATAACACGTAAAATTACACGAACAAAATTACCAGACTATGTGGTCAACATTTCTCAACAATTTTCAAAATGGTAAAATCATTTGCCATAATATTCCCGTTCAAAGAAGTCTGTTAAATAGAGTAATGTATATTGTAATTTTATTTGAAAGCAGGAATAGCAGTCTAAAGTTTTATTATCATACAAACAATATTGAATATTTACCAGAATATAATGATAAGTTACCATAATTTTCATTACTTGAGACCTTACTAATCATAGAAGAAAGTTATAAAGTAATGTTACAATATTTATTCCGCGCTTGGACAAACCGAGAATAAAATGATAAGGGACAATAAAACTATTGACGCTGATTAATTTTTGCGTATTATCTTATTTTGTTAGTATCTATTTAATTTTTAATCTCATTAATCATCCACTAAAATAAACAGAATACTTAAAAAAATAACTTTAATCTGGACTATCTCACTGCTAATAATGTCCAGTGATTCAGAAGCAAATAACAAAATTCAGTTTTTTATTTTTCCTGAAAAGTACACTTTTTGCAATTGTAATATTGTTCTCCGGGGACAGCGATATATACCTACATACATATTTAGATCATTCTTTCCTTCCTTCCTTCTGGCGCAGTCGGGTAAATACCGACTTCCCGTCAAGCCGTCATCCATGTAAACAATTGTTAGATTTTTGTTGACATTTCAAAAACTGCTTGACCGATTTCGGTATGATCTACCAAGCAAAAAAGCATTATTAAAATCGATTCACAATGGGCGAAGCAATCGCGTAACCTGCATACAAAAAAAAACATACACACATAACGAATTGAGAACCTCCTCTTTTTTGGAAGTCGGTTAAAAATGAGCGGTGTGCGAGTCCTATTGCAATGACGGTTTCAAAAGGCGGAAGACGAGTGCCGATCTGACGTGCACGATCTGACATGGCAGTAACTAAAGGGTTATCAGGAAAGAGTGTACTAAGCCGAAAGGGGGTCATTGTAATCATAATTATGAACAACTTTTACTACGGAATCAACCCTGAAATCGAGAAAAAAAACAGCTGTTAGAAACATTTTGTCGACTTTTTCGATCTGCCTCGGTGGCTCAGTTGGTAGTGAACCTGCCTTCTGAGCTTGGGGGCGTGGGTTCGATTCCCACCTAGGGCAAACATGAATGTGATGAACATTTGTTCTATGTCTGGGTGTTAATATCTATTTAAGTATTGTGTTTAAAAATATCTAAGTATTTATATCAGTCTCTGGCAGCCATAGTACAAGCTTTGCTTAGTTTAGGGTCAGGCGACCGTGTGTGGAAATGTCCCGAATTTATTTATTTATTTAACCTTATAATACCCTATTTTCATTATTATAGTTTTTACATGTAAGTAATTTGAATTTTAAATTTTGTGTTTGTGGTGTTGTAATGCACTTCTGCCAGCCCCTTCGAGACTCCTTCCTAATCAGAACTGCCAAGGAGTGGAACGCGCTTCCTGCCTCGGTGTTCCCCAGCAATAGATACAACCTGGCTCTCTTCAAGACAAGAGTAGGACGACACCTCATGGACAAGCGTGCTCCATTAGACCACATCGTCACTTTCCATCAGGAGTGTTGTGGACAAACGTGGGCCCATTCAATCATAAAAAAAAGGTGTGACGATATTATGTACGAGTATGTGATCTACTCGTTTTATCATCTTCGGTTTGTAAGCACGATTGAGCGCTGATTACAGGATTTGTGTCAAGTACCTTCTTCTATTATCTATTATCTACCTACTCAATTATGGCACGTAATACCTACTTATAAGAAATAAACCAATCTATTCTAGACTTAGAGTGAGAGTTCAGTACTGTTTGTAAACGATGTACATACAAAAAATACGAACATAGAACCTCCTTCTTTTTGGAAGTCGGTTAAATAGTAACGGGCCAACCTTTTTTTAATGTGCGTGACAGGGAAAATAGCGATGCGTTATACTTTTTGATCATTGATAAAGGGGCTAACAATTCGCCGCAATTTTTTTTTGACGCGTGCAATGTTTCTTCAGTTCATCTAGACATCCTACTAACATTATAAACGCGAAAGTTTGTATGTATGGAATTATGGATGGATGGATGGATGTTTGTTACTCTTTCACGCCGGAACGGCTGAACAGATCTGGATGAAATTTGGCACAGAGATAGATTATAGTCTAGAATAGCACATAGGATACTTTTTAACCGCGGGTGAAACCGCGGGGCGCAGCTATTAATATCATAAAATAACGAAACCAAGGTTTAAAAGTTTTTTGGAAAAACTCACTTACAATAAAATCACGTATTATAATAACTTCATAAAACAAAATAAACATAACATAACATTATAAACAAAACTTAATCTTTTCTTCTTATTCTTCTTCTACACAGTATAAAACAAAGTCGCTTTTCGCGCCTGTCGGTCTCTCTGCCTGTACATCCGATAACTCAAATCACGCAGCGGATTTTAATGCGGTTTTCACCGTCAGTTAGACAGTTTTTCAAGAAAGGTTTACAAGTACCGTCCGAAACCAGGGCGGGTACAAAAATACTAATCAATAGTAAAAAGGCTTTTATTTACGAAAACTGCCCCTTACGTAAACATACAACAGCCATTTTAGCAACTAATAGGGCTGGAGCAGGATCGAATCAAGGATTTACGAGGAGGGGCACGTTGTCACGTGATATTGTGTTAGCAATGCACATACAAAAAAATGCAGTCTATGCTCTGCTGTGTGACGTTTTCCGAGCGAACTGTCAAAGGAATGTCAGTTGAGTAGCGCCTGAGTTTATTCAGAAAATAGTATTCAAAAACCGTCCTCGTGAAATACTGTAACTAATTATCAAATTTCACCAAAGTCCGTTCAGCCGTAAAAAGCCTACAAACAAACAGACAGAAAAAGTAACTTTCGATTTCGTAATATTAAGTATTAGTAAGTAAAGTAAGGCAGTTAAACAGAGGCCCAACAATCGTCAAGCCATGTCAGAGGCCTTCGGGAGACATAGAAACTCTGACATCTGCATAGTTATTCATAATCATTCGGAAACGGAAACGTTTCCGTTCGGATTCCAAAAATTTTAAACACAATTATTCGAACCCTCAGTCCGTGCTCAACGTAAACGTAATTCATTCTTCCAATTGGGTTTATACTTGATTCCCTATTCCAAAATAAATAAAAGTAGACTGAGATTTAAACAATTTAGTTTTTTGCGGGATCCGATCGGAAACCTGCACGACCTGATCAGCCATCACCGATCTTTTTTAATTGTACCAGGCGCACCAGTAAGAGACACCCTCTTAATAGTGGAAATTCCGCCAAAACGCACTAAGCGTTTTAAGTCAACTTTTCTTGTAAGAACTGCAGAGGTGTGGAACTCGTTGCCTGCGTCTGTCTTTCCACCTAAATACAAACCGGGGGTGTTTAAGAGTAAAGTTAATAAGTATCTCCTAGGCAAGCGTGTTTCACCTTCGATCGATCACGTCGACGCTTCCCATCAGGCGAGTCAGTGGTCAAACGCATGCCTAGTCTGTTGTAAAAAAAAAAGTTTCCGAATGCTTGTGAATAGCACCGCAGGGCTAGCCACTCGGCCTATACGAAGTTGTTTGCTTCATAGGGGCCCTAGGTCTGGCCCCACTCGCCCTCAGGTAAAGTCCGCCCCTGCCTGCATATTAGTAGGTAAACAGATAAATATCATGTCAATTCGATCGAGCAGTGTTTACCTCGGCCGATGGCGGACGAAACGAGGTCATAATGGCGGCATTTATTTATATTTTCTTGAATTATTTCTAGGCTTAGTCGTTTCGGTATTTCCAGTTATTTTACCGGAGTTTTCCGGTTTATACACATTTACACGTGACGCGAATTCGGGCCCAACAGAAAACCAGCAACATGCAGAGTTGGGGCCGGTTCTGTGAAACTGTACTTGTATTTGTATTTAATTATTTTTTTTCTCTTCTATGTACATTGTCACAATAAATAGACAAATATTTATTGTAGCAAAAACAAAAAGGTACAAAATAAAATAAAATAAACATTACACAGTTAAAAAACATAGTTTTTGCCAGAATTCGGTCCCAACTCAGCATAATGCCGGCTGCTGTATATGA
Source organism: Peribatodes rhomboidaria (assembly GCA_911728515.1). Lineage (NCBI taxonomy): Eukaryota > Metazoa > Arthropoda > Insecta > Lepidoptera > Geometridae > Peribatodes > Peribatodes rhomboidaria. The sequence goes on along the minus strand of OU452192.1, from coordinate 1,990,304 downwards.
CCGGCGCAGGTGCGCTATTCGGAGATTTGAGATTTTCATCTCACCTTTTTCGTCCTTATTGCTCTCGTTTGAAACGTCATAGGTGTGAGAGTGACCAAGATTAAATCTCATTTCATCTCACGCGTATATAGGAATAGCCCTCCTGCGGTGCTATTCACAATCATTCGGAAACGTTTCCGATCGGATCCCAGAAATTTCAAACTCAAATTGTTCGAATCTCGGTCTACTTTTATACATTTTGGAATATGGCATCAAGTATAAATCCGATTGGAAGAATTAATCACGTTTAAAAACATATGAATATAGACTGAGATTCAAATAATTTAGGTTTAAATTTTTTGAAATCCGAAAGGAAACGTTTCCGAATGGTTGTGAATAGCCTGCCTGGTCTTCCATTGGAACCGGCAGTAAAAGTATTCTGATTCTGGTTCTGAATTAAAAGTCAACGGGATAATACAACTGAGTATTTCATCATTATCATTTGCATCGTTATCAGCACAGACTTAAATATGTTTATCCAAACATATTATATCTAGGATGATATCGCCCAATACGCCACTCAGTCAGCCAGCGGACAGTCAGACGTGTCTGACTGTCAGACGCTCCCAATTTGCTTGATAAAGACGGAGCCTAAATAATTTATATTTGTATGGCCATTGTTAATATCTGTCTTTCTTCCTCAGGCCCTCAGACATCGCCAGCCACGAAAACCTAGAAACCTTTGAGGACAACAGCTTAGAAAACGAAATAGAATCCAGCGATCTCCTCGACGATGTATCTGTCAACAACGGACACCGCAAGCTCGTCGGCGACGTACTTATCGAAACATTTAGCTATAGACCTCATTATAGTCTTAAATACGTATTGGAAAATGACGAAGAGGTAGAAGCATACCCGTCTCAAGATCAGGCAGAACCTGAATCCACACTCACTAAAAAACAAGCACAAGACGGTATTTTCGAGAACGGAGAAGAAACTACCGATAGTGTCAATGAAAACTCTCCCCAAGAATCCAAAGATACGGAAATTCAAGATGTCACAGAAACGATTCAGAAGATTCCAGATACTGAAGAAGATGAAACTAAGTTAGTGGAATTCGATACGTATAGCGATGAAGAAATCGTCAAACTGCTAAGTAGGTCCAAGCGCCAGGCTGACAACGCCAACGTTACCGACACAGACCCAACTGCCAACAAATCAAGCAGTAACCCAGAGACGGAAACGAAAACAGACTCTGCCAATAACAGTTTAGGGGTTAAAAACGAAAATAAAGTCACGGGACCCATCAGGATCTTGGGTTTGAGGGTGGAAGAGTCGGCCAAGGAGCCGAAGATTATCGAAGAGATGATACCGAGTGTGCTGAGAGAGACCGAGTTTACGTTGCGGCTGTTCGGGGAGAATCTGTCCGATGAGACTATCATTGCGTTTACGCATACTCCTTCAGAATATAACCGGACGTGTGACCATCTGCTGACTGGAGAGTATCAGGTATTTATTCTTTTTCTATAGAAATTTATTGATAGATATATCTATCAACCGACCCAACAGCTCCCCGCAACAGGAAGTATGCAGTACTTGGTATAGGCGCCGGTTACCAAAGGAACACGATCACACACCGACCTCGCCAGCGAGGCCGAAGACTCCTAGGATCTGTTAGAAGATCGGTTAAATGATTCTTTCCAAATAGTCATTTAGTTCAACCTAGTTGGGTTCACCCCTTCTGGGTTGCCTGGGCAAATCGACTCTCCCTCCCCGGCGACAGTCCAAGCCGAGGTTCGTACCTTAGTGGTGCTCTCGTGCTAGTCGCCCTTAGTTTTTAACACCAAACCTGGGCCCTGCCATCCTCGCTCTGCGCCATCCGCGCTTGCCTTACGTCCGGTACGCTGTAGAGGCCTCAGTGGCCAACAGCATTAGTCTTTCACGAAACAAAAAGAACTATCTATCATCATTATCAAAACTTATATAGCCTTCTTTATTATTATAGTACAGCGTAGTCCTCGTAATTTTGTTTGAGGCCCAAAATTGGCACGCTGCTGTTTCGCTTGTGTACTAAATATGTTTGAAAATAGGTCTAAAATCAATGTGAAAAAAAAACCAAATATGTTAAGTAGCTGAGTACGACAAAAGTTTACAAAATACTAATGTTTGCCGAAGTGATTTGTTTGTTTATGTTTGTAATATTAGTATAATGATTTGTATCTTAAAAAATACATTGGATCATTTGTTTGTTTAAAACTATGTTTGTAATATTAGTTTAATGATTAATATCTTAAAAAAATACATTGGACTTTCTCGGCCCAATAAACTTCTCGTAGTTTAGGAAACGAGCTTTGCTACTGAGTAGGAAACTACTAGGAAACACATTTTACAGTTTACACAATACATTCTTCACATTTGGGCCTTCCCGGTCGACTTACCTTCTAATCTAAACTCTAGTGGCAGTCAACATCTATGACATCATTATCAGCTTGACTACAGGCCGATTCAAACTTAATGACGGCTGTGAAGTTAGGCGCGAAACGCTGCGCAGTAACGAACACGAAGGTACGCGGGCGTCATGCTGCGTTCCGACTCTCGCGTTTAAAGCGATATTCAACAGGCGCGGGTACGGACGCAAGCATGTGAACAGTGGCCCTATTCGGAGATTTGAGATTTTCATCTCACCTTTTTTCATCCTTGTTGCTCTCGTTTGAAACGTCATAGGTGTGAGAGAGACCAACATAAAATCTCATTTCATCTCACGCGCAGGAATAGCCCTCCTGGTTGCTTGTGCTCGCGCCCGCGCTCGTTCTCGTGAATGTCGCCGATCGGGCCGAATGTCGGTTTTCCGACACATTTCAAAAGCCCGTTTAAAATTATAAAAATGATGTCAGTAGTGAAACGTTAGTAAGGGTAAACAAAGCCAATATGTATCACCAGCATTACATAATGTGCCTATTTTCTTCGCCGTGATAAGCAACAACGTTGTTGTCTAAGAAATAAAGATTATCTTTTTAGATCAAGAGGTATGTTTGTTGAGGTACCTACTTACACGTGACGGTATCAAACGACAAGGAAACTGTGAAGTAACAAGTAACATTATTAAAAAAAAACATTTTTATTCAGAAAATTAATAGTACGATTACCCTCATCTAAGTCAAGCCCACAAACCAAAATCTTACTTATCTCAATAGCTTACTTTCACATAAGTCAAGCCAAACCAAAATGCCGGATCCACCAATGCTATCTTGGACACCCGGTAGTCTTGTACTACGCACGCAAAGTACGCACAGTAAAACTACGCAGTTCTAAGCTTAGACCCCAAAAAGCTGCTAATATAATAACCCATTCTGACCTTGCCTCTATATTTGCGCCATTTGAACCCTTCTGCAGATGCCAAGACAGCTAACTTTGGCAAATAAGCACTTTCCTAATGTTCTTTATGCAAAGTGGTTCACAATACGTACCCACGAGTGCCTACCACTTAGCTAATTTGATTGGTTCGCGTGAGGAGTGGTCGTTAACCTTCGCCCATGCATATTTAGCAGTACTTTGATTTTAGACATTTAACGGGACGTCAAAATCCTACCACAGGATAAAGGGGGAGAGTGGGGAAATAATTGAAGAAGGGCTGAAGGGCTATGCTTCGTCAGACTTTGATTTCGAAACCAAAATACACATACCTCTAGAAATTCCAATTAAAAGCTCATCCACTTTATATTATATTATAATTTTATTAGCTTAGCTCTTAAACTAATTTCTAATAGTTGTGTGTTAATATTTAGTGAATTTGGACAATGTCGATTCTACACAGTGTGTTATAGGCACATCACCCCTAGGCTATATGATTAGGCCCCTATCATTAAATAAATAAATAATAGGATAGTTCCGACTTATATGAGACAAGTCAGTCAAGAGCAAATGTTATAAACATAGTCGATATTACTAATGATCACTCTGTCTGTCTGTACACGACTTTAGGGGTCATCACTAGAATCAGACTATATAGTGATCAGGGACCCTATTCGGAGATTTGAGATTTTCATCTCACTTTTTTTCGTCCTTGTTGCTCTCGTTTGAAACGTCATAGGTGTGAGAGTAACCAAGATAAAATCTCATCTCATCTCACGAGCAGGAATAGCCCCCAGTATCTTGGTACCCTCTGCTCGCCCGTCCCGGTCAACTCATTCTTGATGAAATGGCAATAGAAAATGCGAAAAACGAATGCGAATTTTGACTGTATTTTAAATGTTTTGTTTCATTCCCCAGGTCGCGTTCAGCAGCAAGGATTCCGTCTTACTGAAACTCCTGGCGCCCCCACCGCTAGATGACTACAAATTCTACATCTGCGCCAAAAACGGCAACGGCTCATCCACCTTCATCCACCAAGGCCAGGAACCGTGGAAGATACTCGCCACGCACAACAAGCTGCTGCCGCTGTGGGCGTCTCTAGTCCTCATCGTCATCCTCTTGATGCTTGCTTCGCTGTTCTCTGGTTTGAACCTTGGTCTGATGGCTTTGGACAGGACTGAATTAAAAATCATTGCCAATACTGGAACGGAGAAGGAGAGGAAGTATGCTAGAGCAATCATGCCAGTCAGGGCTCACGGAAACTACCTTCTCTGCACCATTTTGCTGAGTAACGTGGCTGTGAACAGTACGTTCACGGTTATCTTGGATGATCTGACGTCGGGGCTGGTGGCTGTGATAGGATCTACTCTGGCTATCGTGTTCATTGCTGAGATCACGCCGCAGGCTATCTGCGCTAGGCATGGACTGTTTGTCGGTGCGAAGAGTATTTGGATTATGAAGGTGAGCATAGTACAGCTACACACTCTAAAGTTACATAATGTTTTGAAATAAAAAATCGACTTTCCGTCCGACGTTCCGTTCCGTCCGTTCAGTCTAACATGCCAATTGGATTTCAAAAAATGGGACTAATCTGTTAGTCCTCTCAAATAAAAGAATTTGAAAAAATTGGTTCACAAACATGAAAAAAAAATTACCGAATTTGAGAACCTTCACCTTTTGAAGTCGGTTAACTAAAAATCATAAAATTAAATATTGGCCAAGTGCAAGTCGGTGACTTTCTGATCACCTCCGGTTCTAGCGCGATCACCGAAGTTAAGTAACGTCGGGCGCGGTAGGTTCTTAGATGGGTGTGCAGCTGGGCACGCACTAATTTATGCTGTATTTTATATGGTGGGACAGAACGGAACCCTTAGTACACGGGTCTGACTCGCATTTGGCCGGTTTTTCTGTATGGATGGTGACTTGATGAACTGTTCTTAGCACGATTTTCGTGTTTTTTTTTATTCATTTTGAATGTATTCTTATTTCTTCTTGATTAATAATTAATGCTATTTTTCTTTATATAGATAGTGATGGGCATCTGCGCACCCCTCGCGTGGCCGACCAGCAAGCTCCTCGACTACTTCTTAGGCGAGGAGATAGGCACACATTACAACAGGGAACGTCTGAAGGAGTTGGTCAGGGTATGTATCATATTGAACACAGTTTTTAAAACATTGTTTAAAATCCTACTTTAAATTATAAATGCAAAAGGTTGTGAGCATGTTAGTTTGTTACTTCATCATGCTACGGCTACATTAGGCGACAATTGTAGCCGGCTAGTTCGTCACTCGGCGATGTGTCGGGCGAATTATCACCCACGTCAACTCCGCAGAAAGGCAGCGAGTTGACCGCTAACGTTGACCAGAACATCGCCGATAACCAATAACGATGATATTAGCGCCACAACGCGTCAAGAAATATCGCGCGCTAATGTAGCCCCAGCAGATCGCTCAAATGGATGAACGGATTAGGATGAATTTTGGAACGGAGATAGCTATATGCTCTGATTGATCTAGCGAAGCGACAAACACAAACGTTCATTACATTTCATTATGTTTGCCTTAAACGGGAATCGAACCCACGCCCCTAAAGCTCAGAAAACAGCTGAACCACCGAGGCAGTCGAGGCAATCATTTTTCTATTGTCTTGAGGTACTATTCCGCGCAACCACAGACGGCAGCGGTAGACGACGACACTTCTGGGGGGCTATTCCTGCGCGTGAGATGAGATGAGATTTTATCTTGGTCACTCTCACACCTATGACGTTACAAACGAGAGCAACAAGGACGAAAAAAAGTGAGATGAAAATCTCAAATCTCCGAATAGGGTCCCTGGTTTGTATGTACATATTTGTTTGAAATGCGTTTCGCAGCGAGCGACATGAAGCTAGCTGCATCTGTCGCTGGCTTCATGTCGCTCGCTTCGACACGTATCTCATACGAATACATACAAACTAGAGTGTCGTCGTCTGCTGCTGCCGTCTGCGATCGGACGCGGAATAGTACCTTGATAATACGAGTACAAAAAAATCTGCACAGTGATAAAGCAATTAAAATTACCTAAAACAACCGTTATTTGCCCGCGGATTTCGATTCGACTTATTTTATGTTTATTGCTCAATAAAATAAACTTTTTATTGGTTTAAGTATTTTATCAGTCAAATAGTGCAACATTGTCGGGTTTAGCCTGATAAGAGGTGATAAGGCCTGTTGGAAATATGAGCTGGTTTATCTGAAACTAAATAATTGTGTGGATTCCTCGTCTGGAGTCCTCGATATTTGTACGTTTTGGAGTACCATACTATAGTAAATTTGAGTAAATAGAGTATTCCAATAATTCCAATTCCAAAAACTACTGTACCACAGTAACTTACTGTGGTACAGTAGTTTCCTGTAATACTCTACGAATGATAGTTTTTTTTATTTAGCAGTAGTAAATTTGGGTAAATAGAGGATTATATTTACTCAAATTGACTGTAGTATGGTATCTATTATTGGACCACAGTAAGGTACTGTAGTATGGTACCAAAAATTGGTACCAGTACTACAGTAACTTACTGTAGTACAGTAGTTTACTGTAGTATTGTACGAATGATAGTTTTTTATCTTACCCGAGTTCTTGCTTAACTAGCTGCGCCCCGTGGCGCCTATTTCCCTAAAAAAACATTGTGAATGTAGATGTATATTCTTATTGACTGACTCGGTGGCTGAGTTGGTAGTGAACCTGCCTTCTGAGCCTGGGGGCTTGGGTTCGATTCCCACCTAGGGCAAACATTGAACATTTATGTTTGTTCTATGTCTGGGTGTTAATATGCATTTAAGTATATATGCATATAAAAATATCTAAGTATGTATATCAGTCTCTGGCAGCCATAGTACAAGCTTTGCTTAGTTTGAGGTCAGGCGACCGTGTGTGGAAATGTCCCGAATTTATTTATTTGATAGTAGTTATATTGATGTTTTAATCTAGGTTCGTAGGTACGTTCTTTGGGATATATGCCCCTCCACAGGTAAAGGCCTCCTCCAGTATCTTCCAAGGGGGTGTGTATAGAATCATCATCATCATCATCAGCCCGTAATCGCCCACTACTGAGCGTAGGCCTCTCTTCTCGTACGCCACTCATCCCGGTCCTGTGTCAATCTTGTCCAGTGGCCCTATTCGGAGATTTGAGATTTTCATCTCACTTTCTTTCGTCCTTATTGCTCTCGTTTGAAACGTCATAGGTGTGAGAGTGACCAAGATAAAATCTCATCTCATCTCACGCGTAGGAATAGCCCCACAGGTTCGACGCGCGACATTTACAATATCGTCGACCCAGCGTGCTGGAGCCGACCAACGCTTCGTTTGCCGATATAATAATAATGTAATAATAAATAAATAATTTCGGGACACTTGCACACACGGTCGCCTGACCCCAAACTAAGCAAAGCTTGTACTATGGGGGCCAGAGACTGATATACATACTTAGATATTTTTAAATACATACTTAAATAGATATTAACACCCAGACATAAAACAAACACAAATGTTCATCACATAAATGTTTGCCCTAGGTAGGAATCAAACCCAAGCCCCCAAGCTCAGAAGGCAGGTTCACTACCAATTGAGCCACCGAGGCAGTCAACATTGTAGTCCACCTGCCATTACTCTGCCTGGCAACATGCCCTGTCCAGCAGGGCTATTCACAACCATTCGGAAACGTTTCCGTTCGGATTTCAAAAATTTTAAGCCTAAATTATTCGAATCTAGGTCTATATTCATAAGTTTTTAAACGTGATTAATTCTTCCGATCGGATTTATACTTGATTCCCTATTCCAAAATGTATAAAAGTAGACTGAGATTCGAACAATTTGGGTTTGACATTTCTGGGATCCGATCGGAAACGTTTCCGAATGATTGTGGAAAGCCCTGCTGTTCCATTTTGTGATTATCATCCCGATGTCACGAACCTTGGTGCGACGTCGGATCTCGACATTTCTCATATAGAATCTCAGTACCTGGATGGCCGAGCTTTGCTCGGTATTTTTTTTAATTTTTTAGTTGTGTTTTTTGGATAATAAACAATTGATTTTAGTCTAACCTCAAAGCAAACACTCATTGACTTCGTGTTACTTAACAACGCCATCTGCTGTTGTGTCGTTAAAGCAATTAGTTGCTCACAAAAAATAGTATTATTATTCGCCAATAGATGTCAGGAAAAGTCATATTTTTCAGTTGAGATTGATTATCGATAAAACACGAATAAAATGACATTTTCTAAAAATGATTCCTAGCTAGATCGATTTATCGTCCCCGAAACCCCCTATATACTAAATTGTATGAAAATCGTTGGAGCCGATTCCGAGATTCCAATTATATATATATACAACGTGCTGGTTTGAGGTGTAGTAATATTCAAAGGTGTGTATCTGTATAACATTTTGAATCATTTGCCAGAATAACAAAATCCAAATCAAACCTTTATTGTTCCATACTAAGTTTAAAAAACTATTTTTTACAATTATTTTGGACAGCCCTTAAAGCGATCGCTGACCGCGGCGTTTGTCAAACAACACTCAACACGCATGCGATCGTCTTCCCCGTTCTTCAGCCCGCGCCCCGCCGCCGACGGCGGCGCACACGGCTTAAACTTAATTCGCTAAGAAACAATGTTTATTGTTTACGTTGCAGTGGAAGTAGGTAGATTTATAAGATGTTAGATAGGTAGGTATTAAGGTTTTTTTTTTGTATTTCGCTAGTGTTTCACTAATTACTTTGCTAATAACCACATATTAGTACTACACAAAAATGTACGTACTTAGTAGGTTCTTATCTTACCCAATTATTATCCTTCCTTGTCCGTGAGTTAACATTGTGATTACTGCTCTTTTGGGGTCACTTTTTCACATAGGTAACACGAAGTTGCGTGTTTTACAACATTCACAACAATCCAAGAACTACCACAACACACTTATCGCACAGATCACAGAAGAGGTTCGAAGTGCTGTCCTCCCCTCTCAATGCACAACCCCACTCGACGAGACACTGAAGCCATGACATTCCGGAGCATTTCGGGAGCAATCGTGATGAATGCCGGTGTAATACGCGCAACCATTTCCTCCGTGAAATTGCATAGCACGGCATACACGGCATTTTTGACGAAACCCCACAGAAAAAAGTCCAAAGGCGTCAGGTCCGGAGATCGAGGAGGCAACCGACTGTTGCAGAGGCGACCTTCCGTCCACAAAACGTTTACGGTAGACCTCACGCGCCGCAAGGCAGTTTCCGACCGCAGCACCAACGCATTAAAATATCATCTCATAATATTCAGCATTTGAATATGAGATCGTATTATAATTTACGCAATCAAACAATAAAGAAGGAATTTTATGACTTCACACCGGGATGGATAGAGAGCAACTAGACGAAACTTTAAAAATTTTATTAAATTATTTTTTGCGGCTAGTAGGGGTAACCATGAGTTTACATAGTATCGAAACCTTTTCTCGTTTTATTTTCGACCGTCGGAGGAAAGTATCAAAAGTCTTGGTTCTAAAACTCAAATCTCTCTGTTTAAAGAGTTCCGAAAACCGTAATGATCATCAAAGTTAAACAACGGACAATCATCGCCATATTGGCTGATAAATCGGAATCGGCTTAACTTTTTAATACTCACAACGTGCTTGAAATGTCAAAATCTTAAACCAAATAAAGAATTTTGCTAACAGCGAAGTGACGAATCCGGTTTTCTAAGCATGTGAGCGTTGGAAAATGTGTGCCATGATAATTAAAAAAAAACTAAAATTACAATAATAACTCGTAATACAACAAGTGTCTTGCTGGCCTACCATGCGCAACGCGCCAAAGGTATGTCGCCTCTTATTATCGAGACAGACATATTATGTTTACACATAGTCTTCTCACGTTCTCGCTTGACAAAAAGTGACGAGAAGAATTTTGTCGAACTTGCATAAATACACTTTAATACCGAACTCATGGTAGTTCCTTGCCTATTTTGTAAAAAGAGCACCGCTTGTTGCCAATTGTCCCGCGGTACGCTTTGGCGGCTCTCTGTGAGCTCTTTGTCTTTTGCCGACAAATGTTTTGATGTTTTCGCGAAATGGCAAAGAATAATTTTATTATGCAGTATGCACAATTTATCTTTTGACGAGCTTTTATTTTTATTTTCGGATATACCTATGGTGTCTGTCAGTACTTAATTAAATCTTTCACGTTAAATGCCTACTCTTTGGTTTCCGATTGAACTTAAATGTTTTATGTACTTATGTAAGTTGAGTGACTATGCAACAACCTGGTGCCACCGAGATGATCTGATGGAGATGATGGAGTCAGGAGGTGTGTAGAGGAACTCTTCAACGGCGAACAGCACAGACTCGAAATTTTGTAAATCTATTTAATTGTAATAGCCTGTTCTCAACGCCATCATGACACAGCTGCTACACCCAGGGATGACTTCCGGCAAGGGGACTCTTCAACGGGGAACAGCACGGACTCAAAATTTTGCTAATGCATTTAATGGTAATAGCCTGTTCTAAACTCCATCATGATATGGCTGCTAAACTCAGGGTTTTCGTTTCGTTTTCGGCGAGTTTATGTTCACTTTATTCATGTCGTTGACTAGATATGTATGTAACCATTTAAGTATCTAAAAGATATCTTGCTTTTGTTTCTGTTTAAAATAGTTCTTAAAAAAAAGGGACATTTACTAAATTCTGTGTTTTGTAGGTAAAGATAATATTCTTTCTGCGCACTTAGTAGTCTTTGTCGGCAAGACCGGTCATCAACCGAACAGCTGTTTGTGAGCTTATTAGGGTTGCTGCAGGTCAAATTTACGTAAAAGTTTAAGTTGTGATAACTTAAAATCTATCGTGTTCAGGACAAGGAGACCTTGCAGGTATAATTTTAAATCAGTCTCGGCATGTGCCGTTTCAGTATTACTACACCCAAAACCAGCACGTTGTATATATATATATACAAGAATTGCTCATTTAAAGATATAAGATTTCCGTGTATAAAATATTAATTATAATTCCCCCCACCAGGTAACTGACCACGTCAATGATCTAGACAAGGAAGAAGTGAACATAATCTCCGGCGCGTTGGACCTGCGCAAAAAGAAGGTGTCTGATGTCATGACCAAGCTCAAGGACTGCTTCATGCTGCCCGTCAACAGCGTCCTCGACTTCGAGACCATGTCCGAAATTGTTAAATCTGGTAAGTTGACTAAATAATCACACTAAAAATATTGGCTGGCTCAGTTGGTAGTGAATCTGCCTTTTGAGCGTGGGTTCGATTCCCAGCTAGGACAAACATTCATGTGATGAACATTTGTGTTTGTTCCATGTCTGACTGTCAATATCTATTGAACTGCGTATTTATAAATGTATGTATATCAGTCTCTGGCAGCCATAGTACAAGCTTTGCTTAGTTTGGGGTCAGACGCCCGTGTGTGCAAGCGTCCCGAATATTTATTATTTTTATAAATTTATCGCACTAATATTATAAATGCGAAAGTTTGGATGGATGTCCTCATTCACGCCAGAACGGCTGATCGGATCTGGATAAAGTTTCGCACAGAGATAGGTTATAGTCTGGAATACTCATAGGATACTTTTTAACAGCGGGTGAAACCGCAGGGCGCGGCTAGTCTTTTAATACAAAAAAACCGACTTCCCGTCATCCGAATTGAATTTTGTAAAAAATGGGACAAATCTGTGTAAGTAGGTCATTTCAAATTAAGAAATATTTTTTAAGATAGGTTCAAAAATAAAAAAAATGCGGTAACCAACATAATAATGGATTTTTTAATGTTGGTTACTGCATTAATACAACGGAACATTTAAACAGTGTTTTGTTTTTTTCGGTCGAATTCAAAAATTTGAAGAAAAAAGAAAGTCCCGATCAAAAGTACAATCCTAACTAATATTATAAATGCGAAAGTGAATTTGTTTGTTTGTAACGCTTTCACGTCTCAACTACTCAACCGATAGTCTTGAAATTTTGAATACACGTTGTATGGGGTACAGAAAAGGACATAGGATACTTTTTATCCCGAAAATAATAACGGTTCCTGTGGAACCGCGGGTGAAACCGCGGGGCGCAGCTAGTGTCATATAAGCTGATGATTAAACCCATATGTGATCTCACTCACTCAGCTTAGCCAGCGTCATGTGATTGACAGCATTCGTTCGATTTGATCTGAATTTGACCTTATTTTGAACGTCCAGTGAAATGAGCAGTTAATTTTGGAGAACGTATTTTAAACCGAGTGACTTTGGCAAACAACCAAAGAATTAAGACGGTTACCTCTCAGTAACCTCTACAATGTCGTCAGGGCGTCCAAGCAAGGAAATGAGAGTTTTTCAAACGCCTCATCAGTACTGAGACTGATGGCTACTTGACAGTCTAAGAATTTTTATTAAAACGATAGTAAATAAATAAACATAGAATTGCTTAATTTAATTTAATTTTCTTAATATTTTTTTTTTTTTTTGACAATTTTCTTGCATACTTTTTTTTCTATAATAAAGTGGTCCTCCTCTGCCCTAACTTGCAGCGCTCGACAGGGCCCGTTGTGACTTTTGTGCCTTATTGTTTAAGACCTATGCACACTATACAAGCTGGCTTCGCTTTTATAATCTTAGTTAGGATCCGCCCCCGCGGGGGCGGTTGGCCCATGATGCTTACCGTCTGCCACCGCGACATTGACGCAGTGGCAGACGGTAATAGTTGTATTACCGGCTGCCCCCGTTTTTCATATTCGGGGGCAGATGGCCATAAGTGTTACCGTCTGCCACCGCGTGGGGGCAGGCCGCGGGGGCAGACGGTAATATACCACGGTTATGCAATAAAAATCTGAATTTGAATTCCCTAAGTCCGTGTTTAAGTAGCTAAATCTAGTCCTAGCGAATTATCCGCTTATCGGGTACACAAAGTTAAGAGTCTCCTAAAGAATGGCTTCAAATTCGTGCAAGATAATTTAGCTAGGAGCCAGTTAGGAGTAACTTAAACTAGTTAAGCAAGGACTTAGACAATTCTTATAGTCAGTGCAAGTGGCCATGAAACTGTCCAATGAACTGTCAAAACGTAAGTGAAAATAGAAAAAAGTAACCAATAATTAAAAGTAAGAAACAAAATTCAGTAAAAAGACTTTTGATTTTTTTAGACTAACGCGCTCTGTCGGCAGTAAAAAAATGCGAGAGCCCTTTTATATTCTCTCGCTAGGCTATCAAGCCGATTTACACAATATTTTGATTGTTTGCTTGATTGTTTGATTGTTTGCTTCCTACTCCCCAATCCCACAGTTAAATTTTCTCCATGCAAATCTATCACTCCACCATAAACATACCACCATACCACTTCGCCTCTTTAAGTCTGTATAACAACATATCGTCACTCCTTTTTCTTCAAAGGGATAGGCCAAGGTGTATTACAACACCCACACTTCGCCGGACGAAATGCAGTTCCAAATGTGACACTGAGCTAGCCTGTCGCCATACACCGGGCTTGCGTTATGTAGCAGATGATATTAGATCTGATACAGTCGGTAGCCATCTCGGAGTGTAAATGTCATCTGCTACATAACTGGAGCCCGGTGTATGGTGACAGGCTCGTCCCCTGTCACATTTTTAGTGTCACAAGTGTAAATGTTGAATACGAGTACACTTCTGCCAGCCCCTTCGAGGGAAATGCATGTTATGCCAGTCGGAGACGCTCCACAGCTGGACAAAGAACTCCCCCAACGATCTTAACAGTCTTACGCTTCTAGCAGCTCCCGTGTCTCTGAAACTCTGATTATAAAACCCCTAAACTCTTCAAAGAAATACGCCAGACACTTACCCAGCTTGATCTTCCAGGGTACTCCCGAATCCCGGTGTACGAAGGCAGCCGCGGCAACATCGTGACCGTCCTCTTCATCAAAGACCTGGCCTTCGTAGACCCAGACGACAACACTCCGCTCCGCACGCTCTGCCAGTACTACCAGAACCCCTGCAACTTCGTGTTCGAGGATGTCACGCTGGACGTCATGCTGAAGCAGTTTAAAGAAGGTAAGTTTTCAAATTTAAGAGTCCGGCGACCACTTTAGACTAACTTCGCATTTGCTTAGTCAGGACGAAGCTTCATCGTGAAACCTTCCAATCGAGAATGCGCGTCTTCATTTAGGATCCGGCTATTAAATACCATCTGCCTCCACTTACATAAGTTTACACTAAATAGATTTACGAGCGTTTGATTTTGAGCTATAGAATGATAGCACGTGTGGTGAGGATGGACAGACTGTTTGTTTGACTTTGAACGTTCAGATACAGAATAGAATAACTTTATTTGTAGCAGAAAATACATAGTGTTCAAATCAATTTGAGCATCAATTATAAAAACATAACGGTTGCCCGTTATGACACTTTCATTTTGACATTAGCAAAAAATCATTGAACATAGATTCTCTTTGGTCCATCTTGTATAAAAACTGGAACCAGCGGCACGAACCTACATAATGTGCGAATCTATAAATTTTAATCCTACTAATATTATAAACGCGAAAGTTTGTAAGAATGAATGTATGGATGGATGGATGTTTGTTACTCTTTCACGCCAGAACGGCTGAACAGAACTGGATGAAATTTGGCACAGAGATATGTTATAATCTAGAATAGCACCTAGGAGACTTTTTAACCGCGGGTAAAACCGCAGGGCGCAGCTAGTTATTATATAAAGTTGTAAAACCTTGAAAAATATATTTTCTTGGTGTCTCCACCTCATAGCATATCATATCGTCACGCCTTTCCCTCGAAGAGGCTGGCAGAGGTGTAATACAACACCCACACTTCGCCGGACGATATTCAGTCCCAAATGTCACAGGGGGCGAGCCTGTCGCCATACACCGGGCTCCAGTCATGTAGCAGATGACATACAATACACACGTATGTTCACACAATGAACAAATTGGTGCGTGCCGTCGGCTGGGTTTGAACTCACTCCCTCTGGCTTGAGAGGCGGGCCTTCTCCAACTTGGCCATCATCGCTTATAGTAGTCATATAAAGTTGGATAATTGATTGATTGGTGAAAATCTGTTTCATAAATTGATTTAAAAGTAAGTATGCCCATACGTAGCGTCGTACGGTGCCGTTTATGGCACCAATTGAACGGCTTACATGTGGCGAGTGTACTCTATAAGAAAATACAAATTTTGACCGTACAGATTATATAATTTGACTTGTTGAGTTAACATTTTACGAGACTTTCACTTCCGCCAAGTAGCCACTAGTACATAGATATTACCTAGTTGTAAGCATGAATTTGTGAGACAGTATATTGTTTATTTATTTGTAAAAATTATGTCTCTTAGTTTCTTGCCTGTTCTTCTGAGTAGTGGCTCTTTTCCCGAACAAGGTGATCGAGTCTATTTAAAAAAATGGCATTCTTAAGTGTATCTTTGATACCCAATTGAGTAAAAACATTTTGACTTTGACTTTGAATGACTACCATTTTGTTGTCTTCATTTTTCTTAAGTTAAATTTGACTGCCTCGGTGGCTCAGTTGGTAGTGAACCTGCCTTCTGAGCTTGGGGGCGTGGGTTCGATTCCCACCTAGGGCAAATATTTATGCGATGAACATTTGTGTTTGTTCTATGCCTGGGTGTAAATATCTATTTAAGTATGTGTTTAAAAGAATATGTATTTATATCATGTCTCTGGCAGCCATAGTACAAGCTTTGCTTAGTTTTGGGGTCAGCCGATCGTGTGTTCAAC
Source organism: Peribatodes rhomboidaria (assembly GCA_911728515.1). Taxonomy (NCBI): domain Eukaryota; kingdom Metazoa; phylum Arthropoda; class Insecta; order Lepidoptera; family Geometridae; genus Peribatodes; species Peribatodes rhomboidaria. The sequence continues at coordinate 1,974,220 of OU452192.1, read as the reverse complement.
TGTCCTGATATTTGATTTTTATTTCTTACATATTATTCATCTTACAACAGGTAGTTATTTAGGCGATCCATTTTAAAGGTTTCTGCAGGTAGTTTTATTCTAATTAGACTCATTTTAAATTCCTCGCAATACTCCAAAAAAAAAATTTTTTTTTTTTTTTTTCCAACTAAAAACCTATGCCAGCCGTCATACTTCCAAACTCAAATAAATTAAAATCTGTTTTTTCTAACCACATGTCTATGCGGTCGTCTGGCGATGAATCATGGACTAAAACTCGTTAATTTGTAATGCATAGACGTACTCAGGACGGAACGGAAGCGACTAGCTTATGTTAATTAAGTAGCCAAAAGTTACTTCAAATGCGTATCTAGACATTTGACATTTAGTTGCAAGCGATTCTGTTTCTAGAATAGAATACCTGGGGAGAATCAGTTGAGGAATTCAACCTGTTGAACCTATTCGGAGATTTAAGATTTTCATCTCACTTTTTTTCGTCTTTGTTGCTCTCGTTTGAAACGTCATAGGTGTGAGAGTATGACCAAGATAAAATCTCATCTCATCTCACGCGCAGGAATATCCCCCAAACGAGAGCAACAAGGACGAAAAAATATGAGATGAAAATCTCAAATCTCCGAATAGGGCCCCTGAGCAGGACAGACGTCGACCGCGAGGTCTATAAGCTCACAGAAACACTAGTTGCAACTGCGTCCCTTCATTCGCCCCATTTCTGCTCTCCACTACATCCGTCCCTGTTCGAATTCTTTCCAGCGTGTTTTTTGGCAGCTGTTCTCGCTTTCATATATTTCTGGAGGGATATTTAATAATTCTGGCAGCGAAATATGATGTGACAGATATACTTTCTGAGTTTTATTGAGAGAGGGTCATTAAATTAAGTAGTTTTTTTTTTAAATTGAATACCAACCTACTTACTGTGCCTAATATACAGGGTGTTACAAACAACAACAACAACAACTCTTTATTAAAAACATAAAATAATTACAATAGTACTTAAATAAGGCTTAACTAAGTTTTTAATGGGCGACCTTATCGCTCAGAGCGATCTCTTCCAGGCAACCTGAATGGACAGGAACATTTATATGAGTTGAGGCCTTGAAAGTTCTAATACTAATACAATAGTAATAATCTAATACATAATTTTACAAGACGTAAAAAATAATAAGATAAAAATAATAAATATATATACATTTATAAAGGTATTCATAAATATATATACATAATATATTTATATAAATAATAAAAATACACAAATCTTATATCTTTAAATGAGCAATTCTTGTGTATATGTATAATTGGAATCTCGGAATCGGCTCCAACGATTTTCATACAATTTAGTATATAGGGGGTTCGGGGGCGATAAATCGATCTAGCTAGGAATTATTTTTAGAAAATGTCATTTTATTCGTGTTTTATCGATAATCAATCTCAACTGAAAAATATGACTCTTCCTGACATCTATTGGCGAATAATAATACTATTTTTTGTGAGCAACTAATTGCTTTAACGATACAACAGCAGATGGCGTTGTTAAGTAACACGAAGTCAATGAGTGTTTGCTTTGAGGTTAGACTAAAATCAATTGTTTATTTTCCAAAAAACACAATTAAAAAAAAAATACCGAGCAAAGCTCGGTCATCCAGGTACTAAATACTAATAAGTAGACGAAATAAATATAATATAAATACTTTAAAAATGTTTAAAAATAATAAACAAAAACCCTGTTTAACCGCGAGGTTTCATCCAGTATCGACTGGAGGATGCAATCATGCTAGTTTAAATTAAATATTGACTTTACAAATTTTGAACACACATCGCGCTCCGCCCTCCTAAAAGCGCGAACGCAGCCACTAATCGCGTCGGTTTTATTTGTAAACTATTCGCGTCGTGTAGCTACTTTCTTATAATAAAAGCCGCCGACATAATTATGATACAGATTAGTTAACATTTTAGTAAAATTTCTTTTTGTGTCTTGCGTTCTTAAACCGGTTATATCTCTTGGTATTTTTAACGTGCAATTTTTTTGGTATTTTTGCATGAATACTTACTTATAAGTGTGTGTACATGCCCTTCAACAATCCTACTAATATTATAAACGCGAAAGTTTGGAAGAATGGATTGATGGATATTTGTTACTCTTTCACGCCAGAACGGCTTAATAGATCTGGATGAAATTTGGCACAGAGATAGATTATAGTCTAGAATAGCACATAGGGTACTTTTTAACCGCGGGTGAAACCGCGGGGCGCAGCTAGTATTCAATAATGCTGTATTTTTAAATAACAGACATGTTCTAGAATATCACTGCAGGCATCATTAAGACCAACTTTTATTAGGGACCAAACCTGATATTGAGTTTAAGGCTCGGTCATACCACGATTTTCTACCAACACACACGTTTACTTAAGCCGCTTCATTTAGAGTTGAAAATCGTAGATCATATTTGATGGTAAAATGAGATCGGCGCGTAGAATTAAATTTTTGCCGTTTTTATTGGTATTCATCGTAATAAGAACACAAATAAGAATAAGTTACTCGGTTAAACTTTAGAGAACTAATCTGGCTATTTAATAATCGAAAATAAAATGTACTGTAATCGCTGAAAATTTAGAGAACTACGTTCAAACAGTTTTTGAAGACCTTTGTGTGTGTTTTTTTTTTTTTTGTTTTGATTTTCTAAATTCTATTTAGAAAATCATTCTCTTACGCTGATTTTGGTTGTTTTTTCCACCAGAAGTATTTTTTGCACCGAATCATCACAGCTCTTCATATCAAACTAAGCGCAAAAAAAAAACTGATTTTCGTTGATTTCGTGTAATACCTTAAATCAGCGGTTCTCTAACTTTTTTGGTGATGGAACCCTTTTGGAAAGCGAAATACTTGACGGAACCCTACAATAAAACGAACATGTTTTTATGTGTATTCTTTATTAATGTTACGAACGGGGTTAGGATAAAAGGAATGAAACGTCGATATATCCGAAGATTCACTTTATTCACCAGTTACACACACAAACACTGTTACACTACACTAGACACTTGCACTATTACACTCTGAACACTACTCGTACAATTACTTTGATGTTAGCACTTTGAACGCGTAATCAAAACTGACTGCCGAGTCGTCGGTCGTCCGCGTATTTATACAATTTTAAGATATCCAGAGCATTCGATTAAACAATAGCACAAGCACACAAAAAGTTGTTTATTACGCGGAGCCACGCGTTCAATCTAGAACATTCGGATTCGATTAAACACCCCATTATTAAATAGATAAAAACATCATAAAAACGGTGCACAATAATTGCTTTCCAGAAAGATTTCTTTTGTTCCGCATTTAACAATGGAACGCGCGACTCGAGCGGCTACTATTGTCTAATCTGCGTTACCTATCGGTAGTTGTAAACAACATCGCCACAGATTAGCGTATAGTTCCTTCATCGGCCGCGACTGGCGTAACATTAATAAGCATAATACGAGTATAATGTAACAGTTAATTATTAAGCGCCTCGTGATAAACCGCGTCAACAGTCGCCCGAATGCACGTATCGTGGAACGGTTGACCAGAGAGAGAGAGAGAGGTGTTTTTAATAGTTATTAAGAGTCCGGCGACCTAACTAATTTCGACCTAGGCGACCTAGACTAACTTCGCATTGGCTTGAGGTATTCTATCACCGTTTCGTCTAGAAGAAAAAGACGAGTGAAGAGAGCGAGTAATGATACTGACGAGCCTCTAAACTTACCTACAGAGTGGCAAAGTGCAATTTCATTTTTTTTATGACTTTTGCACTACTGTAATCATTCTTAAGTAACTAAGAATTTCCCTTGTATATTGTCATTTAACAGCTAATGATGTAGACAACCTCCCTATGTAATGGAATTTTTGATTTGCTTTGTCTACCTATTGAATATATCAGTCAAAAGTGACCCCTTAAAATGCGGATATTTTTCATAGCTCTATTTTCGCTTGAGAACGTTTTTTAAAAAAACCAAGAACATAGGGGATATTGTTAATTTAATTGCACATGCTAAATTTCATCATAATCTGATAAACGGTTTTCAAGAAATTCGAGTAGTGCGTTTGGTGGAAATTTCAGAACGTCGCGGCCCTCTTAATTCTTACGGAGCCCCTACAGGGGTTTCGTGGAACCCTACGGTTCCGCGGAACACACTTTGAGTATGGCTGCCTTAAATGATTGACATTGCATTGTATCCTTTATTCCCTAGGTCACAAAGGTCACATGGCGTTCGTGCAGCGCATCGAGGAAGGCGACGGTGACCCCGTGTACGAGACGGTGGGGCTGGTGACGTTGGAAGACGTCATTGAAGAGATGATTCAGGCGGAGATCGTTGACGAGACCGACGTCATCAGTGAGTCTTTTTTCTTTACCTAGCTATTCCTTGACGAGTGAGTCGCTGTTGGACTTTGATTTTGGGCGTTGACTTTGAACTTTGAAATGTCTATTTCAGTAAGCTTACTGAGTTATGATAGTTACGTTAACTTTTTTCGTTTATGATTTAATAAAGCGCCCCTGGCGGAAACGTTAAGGAACTGAGTTAAATGTGTGAGTAATTTAAGTAATTATCAAAAAATCTTAATCAGAAACAAGATAAAGACAATCAAATAACACTTCCCAAGTCTCCACTTATTCACCTTTGAAACAAACAAAAAATCAAATCAAATCTTTTTATTTTTTATCTTCCGTTCGGGAGCTACGAGCTACACACTCAAAACTTCAACACACAAACACTAACACAGCCACCTCAAACGTCGTTTCTGCATCGTGGGTAAAAAAACTGGTTTTCTTGAATATCTTTTAAAAAAAGAGAAAGTAAGTCTCACATCAAACCTAAAGTCCAAAGTCAAAGTTTAACTCAAATTTCAAAAGAATTTATCAACATAGTCCGTATTTGCCTCGTGTTCTTCAACCTACCCCCGTTCCAGGCGACAACCGCACCAAGAAGCGTCTGGCGCGGCCTCTCAACAAGTTCCAGGACCTGGCTGCCTTCGCCGGCCACCACGAGCACCAGCGCGTGCACGTGTCGCCGCAGCTGGTGCTGGCCACCTTCCAGTTCCTCAACACCAGTGAGTACACTGACACCCCCAGATACGGAGCCAGGGAAGCTAAGGCAGGAGCCTGCCCTAATATCAAACAGGGGGTTGTGCCCCATTCAATTTTACAGTTTTTAGGCCAAAATGTTGCTTTACGTCAGGCGAGTTGATGGTCAAACATTGACCTATTCTACAATGTCCCATCGGCAAGTGACCGCCCGAGAAATTCTGAATATTCATTGATAATGTTCAATCCGTAAAAAAACCTAAAAAAGGAAGGGGGGGTTCTATGTTTAATACTTTTTAATTATTTTCTTATTACCACAGCTCAATAAGTGAATTTGTTGGGTTATGTGCAGTTTTTAGTTAAATTAAGGCGATTAACATACTTACATTAAGTATTTTTTCTAAGCAAAAAAACAAATTTTACGAGACGATGTAGATGTGATGTAGACGATCCCTATGTATGTATGTAAAGGGATTTTTGATTTGCTTTGTCTATCAATTAAAAAAGTCAGTCAAAAGTGACCTCTTACAAATGTGGATATTGTTCATAGCTCTATTTTCTCTTGAGGAAGTTTAAAAAAAAACTAAGAACATAGGGGCGGAGAAATAGTTCATATATTGTACATGCCAAATTTCATCCTCTCTAACAAATGGTTTCCAAGAAATTTGACAAGCGCATTTGTATGAAAATTGTGCGACGCAGAGCATTGCGGAATCCTAAATTTCAGAAAAAACAATACCTACATACATATTAAGCTGAACTATTTGCCCAGGCGTGGACCCATTCCGTCCCGAGTACATATCGGAGAACGTCCTCCGCCGCCTGCTGAAGCAGGACGTCATCCAGCACATCAAGCTGCGCGGAGACGAGGACAGAAACGACCCCAAGAAATACGTTTTCCAGGAGGGGAAGGCTGTGAGTATACTTTCACTTTGTTTTATAAGATACTGAATAGATAGAATAGAATAGAATAATTTTTATTGTCATTAAGTAACAGTTCTTAACAATTTTAGCTAAAAAATTAATTAAGGATGCTCCTTTAATGGACTCGTCAAAAAGGTAATTACAAACAATTACAAAACCTTTTGGTAATATTATTAAAGTCTTGTGTCTCCCTCAAAAAACGACAATGACAATATTGCGCGGGTATCCAGACTAGGTATTCTAACTATGTTTACTGGTGCACTTTGTGCACGTTTATTCAGAAAATAGTAATCCAAAAAAGTTCCTCGTGATATACTTTAGCTAATTATCAAATTTCATTAAGATTCGTTCAGCAGTGAAAAGCCTACAGACAGGCAGAGAGAGAGACCTTTCGATTTTTTGAAGGCTGTAAATTGACTATGACTTTGGTTTGAGTTGGACTTAGTATTGAAAGATAAATAAAATGAGGCAATTGCTGGCACGATAGAAAGAGATTCCTCTTCTAAGAGGAAAGCTAAGTGCAAAGCTGTGAGTTGACATTGGCTAACGGCCGCAAGCTAAAACGATGCATACTCATTAATCTCGTGTGTTAGCATGCGGCCCTTAGTATTTAAAGATGTTTAGAGGCCCACTGTTTCAGAAGAGCAAGCCTAAGTTAACTTTCAACTGATTTTCGTTTGCCTTAGACTTGAAATTCTAGATTATAAAATACAAAGCTGAAAATGAACTCAAGCGATAAGTACAAGTTTGTTAGAATGTTAATTATATTATAAGTGTGTAAATAATAAACAAAGAAACGTCTTTCAGAAGGACAAGGCTCTGGGTTGACTTTGGCTTTTGTTTAAATTAGTTGTTCTCGACTTTGTTTTGACTTTGGAGTCGCCGATTACTATAAATACCTACTTAATTGTGTTCCCAGGTGGACTACTTCGTCCTGATCCTGGAAGGGCGCGTGGAGGTGACGGTGGGGCGCGAGAACCTCGTGTTCGAGGCGGGGCCCTTCACTTACTTCGGCGTGCAGGCGCTCACGCAGAACGTCGGCGTCGGTGAGTCCGCAGTTGCTAGTGCGACTGTACTAGATGGCGCTGTTATCAATTTTTATGCAAATTTTGGAGGTTAATGTAATTTAGTGTACAGACGCTGATGCAGAATATCGGCGCGGGGAGGTGATAATGACGATATCTAGAGTACCGTTGATCACATCTTCATAAAATTTTGTAGGCAAGCTCATGCTAATATAATCTTTGAATTAAAATATGAGCTCAACTAATGTTAATGTCATTGGCTGGAGCCCAGAGAAAGGCGACAGGCTCCCCCCATTTCCAATTGGGACTGAATATCGTCGAAGTATTGGTGTAATACACCTCTGCCAACCATCGAAATAAAATAAGGAAGGAGCGGCACGAATCTAATTTCGAATACACAACGCTTGGACCCAATATAACTACAAGCAAACGGATACAATACAGCTCCGTTGACAGGATTATGTTACGTGTATCTGTAACAAAGATAGAGAGACGTACAAGATACTTTAGCGAAAACGAGACAACAATAATAATCATTGTTGCGACTGATTGCGTTTGTTTGTGACTACGGAGAGTTGTGTTCACGCACCTAATTTATGCAGTTCATTTTTAGGTTCTCGTACCGTGTTTCCCTCATACAGGGTGTTACAAAAATCCTGTTATATCCAGTATCGACTGGAGGATGCAATTAAAAAAATTTGAAAACATCGCGCTAAGCACTCGTAAAAGCGTGAACGCAGCCACTAATCGCGTCGGTTTTATTTGTAAACTATTTGTGTCGTGCCGCTACTTTCTTAGAATGAAAGCCGCCAACATAATTATGATACAGATTTGATAACATTTTTTAATATATTTTTTTCTTGCGTTCTTTAACCGGTCATACTCGTACCTCTTGCTATTTTTACGTGCTTTTTTTTGCATGAATACATATATGCGTGTGTATAAGCCCTTCAATTATACAACAGGGTTTTTGTAACATGCTGTATTTGATCGAAACTGTCAACACGTGACGATGTATAATGTCTCTGTCCCCCGCAGCCGAGGCGCCGTCCCCGTCGACGCGCGGCTCGCTGCAGAACCTGAACATGGACTCCATGCTGGGGCACACCTTCGTGCCGGACTACTCCGTGCGCGCCATCGCCGACCTCTACTACCTCGCCATCAAGAGGTACTATACTTGTGCATGTACACTTACACGTAGACTTACTCGTACATGTAGACTTAGATGGAGACTTAGACGTAGATGTAGACTTAGACGTAGACTTAGACGTAGACTTAGACGTAGACTTAGACGTAGACTTAGACGTAGACTTAGACGTAGATGTAGACTTAGATTATGACTTAGACGTAGATGTAGACTTAGACGTAGACTTAGACGTAGACTTAGACGTAGACTTAGACGTAGACTTAGACGTAGACTCAGACGTAGATGTAGACTTAGATTATGACTTAGACGTAGATGTAGACTTAGACGTAGACTTAGACGTAGACTTAGACGTAGACTTAGACGTAGACTTAGACGTAGACTTAGACGTAGATGTAGACTTAGATTATGACTTAGACGTAGATGTAGACTTAGACGTAGACTTAGACGTAGACTTAGACGTAGACTTAGACGTAGACTTAGACGTAGACTTAGACGTAGACTTAGACGTAGATGTAGACTTAGATTATGACTTAGACGTAGATGTAGACTTAGACGTAGACTTAGACGTAGACTTAGACGTAGACTTAGACGTAGACTTAGACGTAGATGTAGACTTAGATTATGACTTAGACGTAGATGTAGACTTAGACGTAGACTTAAACGTAGACTTAGACGTAGACTTAGACGTAGATGTACATTTAGATGTAGACTTAGACGTAGATGTAGACTTACGCACATGTAGACTTGGACGTAGATGTAGACTTCGACGTAGATGTAGACTTAGATGTAGATGTACACTTAGATGTAGACTTCGACGTAGATGTACACTTAGATTTAGATGTAAAGTTAGGCGTAGGGTCAACTGAAGCAAATTTGTCTTTAGGACAAAGCGTCTTTCAAGAATTACGGATAAACCCTTCACAAATTAGGCGACTAACGCCATCTTGTACTGATTATTGCAACTAAAGATAGTAAAAAGATGTAGGTGGCACCTAATTTGTGAAGGGTTTGTCAGTAATTCTCGAAAGACGCAATTGCCCACAGACGCATTCGCCCTAGTTGACCCCACATGTTGAGCAGACGTGGATGTAGACATAATTGTAATCATAATCCTAACCAGCTATATTATTGTGATATAAAGTGATTTTGCTCATTTGTGTGTTAGTCTTTCACACCTTAAAACTCACCAAATAATATATTTAATTCACACATATACAGTAATAAAATTCTTCATAGCAAAATTATCTACAACTATTTAAAGAAAAGTATTCTTAATTCTGCTATTAGTCTTGTGTACTATCTCGAACATAGTGAATATACTCATGATACTACTAATATTATAAACGCGAAAGTTTGTATGAATGGATGGATGGATGTTTGTTACTCTTTCACGCCAGAACGGATGAACAGATCTGGATGAAATTTGGCACAGAGATAGATTATAGTCTAGAATAGCACATAGGATACTTTTGAACCGCGGGTGAAACCGGTTGGCGCAGCTAGTGCTACAAAAAATTAATAATTTTAATTTACTGTTTACAGAACCATGTATTTGAACGCGAAACGCGCGACGCTCATGGAGAAGGGAGCCCTGAACAAGGGAGGCACCAACGAACAAATCGAACCAGAGGTTGACAAGGTGAGACACTTGGACACTAGCGGTTTGACACGACACTAGAGATTGGGTTTACGATGGTATAACAATATACTTCGTCAGCATTCAGAAACACGTAGTGACGTCAATCGATGCCTAAGCTTGCCGAAATAAGTCATTTACAACAAGTTCTCGAGACTCGCAATGCTTCTCCATTTTATTTTATTTTATTGTACAGGGAAAAGAGATGGCTTTTTATACAGTGGATAGACGATAAGTAATAAAACATAAGCCAAAGAAGTTTTCAAGACACTTAAAAAGTTGCAAAAACCCTCTAAAAACATATTTAAGAGGGCCGCGACACTCTGAAATTTCCATACAAACGCGCTACTCAAATTTCTTGAAAACCATTTGTCAGATTATAATGAAATTTAGCATGTACAATTAAATTAACAATATCTCCGCCCCTATTATTGGGTTCTTGGGTTTTTAAAAAAAGGTTCTCAAGCTAAAATAGAGCTATGAAAAATTTCCGCATTTGTAAGGGCTCATTTTTGACTGATTCATTCAATAGATAGACAAATCAATCAAAAATCCCTTTACAAAGGGAGGTTGTCGACATTATTAGCTTTTTAATGAATCCATAATACAAGGGACATTCTTAGTTATTTAAGAATGATTACAGAAGTGCAAAAGTCATAAAAAAAAAATGCACTTTGTCACTCTGTAGGTAACTTTAGAGGCTCGTCAGTATCATTACTCGCTCTCTTCGCTCGTCTTCTTCTTCTAGACGAAATGGCTATAGAATACCTTAAGCCAAAGCGAAGTTAGTCTAAAGTGGTCGCCGGACTCTTAATTAAATACCTTATACCTCATACAATGATGAAGACATTGTTTGATAATACCCCATCAGTGATCCAGTTTTTTTAAGGAACCTAAAATTAGTATTTTTTGGAGTTCCTCAACCTATTTAGATACTAAATGTTGCCAGTGGACATATGTTTGGAATGTTTTTTTTTAATAAACTTTGTTAATTTTCAGCTGCTTCGCGAGGGGGAGAGAATTGATGAAATCGGGGAACTGGATTTGCCGAAGCAGGTGTGTATAACTATTATGCTTTTTTTATGAAACAAAAATATGGTAAAATTTATTTCATGCCAATGCGCCAACCTCAGTTTTAAAATAATCACAAAAAAAATGTATCTCATTTTTTTCGCTGTAGTGACGTGAAAAGTTGTGTTTCGCTCGGCATCAAAGTTATTCGGTGTCTCATTTAAAACCCTCACACGCTCAGGTTTCAATACTTTCGCCAAAAAACAACTTTGCAGCCTTGCAAAACAAATACTTAAATATTATTACAGACTTTTTGCTCACTGTATTAGGGTCAGCTGGGGAAAATGCGTCTATAGGGCAATTACGGCTTTCGAGAATTACTGACAAACCCTTCACAAATTAGACAACTAACACCATCTTGTACAGATTATTATTTTATTTTATTTTATTTATTAGACACACAAACAAATAACAATCGATATACCAACACAATACATACATCTAAGTTTTGAACTGGATTGTCATCCAAAAATAGTGTGCACAGAAAAACCAAAAATTATACATAGGCAAATGTGTCATGACACTGAACTCAAGGATTCTGAACGGAATTCTTAATACATATTACTAATTATGTATTTACTAAAACTATATCTACTGGTACAATATACTACATAATAGACTAATAGAAAAAGATGAGTTATAGATGGAGGATACCTTTAATGGTTTTAACATAAGTGAAATACTTGCGATCAAAAATATCTACTTCGTAATTATTTTTTAATAAATTATTAAACTGACGGGCCATTCTTACTATAGGATTTGCAACTAAAGATAGAAAAAAGATGTAGGTGGTGTCTAATCTGTGAAGGGTTTGTCAGTAATTCTCGAAAGACGCAATTGCCCTACAGACGCATTTGCCTCAGTTGACTTTAGAACTTGTGTTGAAGTTCTATATCATCGTATTATAATGCTGGGTACACACCTAGCTAACGAATGACAAAGAATGCGCTGCATCAAACTATATGCTGTCTCGTTCTATTTTATTGAAACGAAACGGGACGCAGCGTATTCTATGCCGTTCGTTGGCTTGGTCTGTACCCAGCAATAGAAGAATGCTATATTCGTAATTAAACCTTCGATATATCTGATCGAAGAATTAAACAAATGTAATTTGTTTTTTACACGCTGCCAGAGTTTGGACGAATCGAAAGCTAGATATTAAAAAAAAAAAAATTGGTTTGTATTTTTAATGCTGTTGTAGAAAACACCGCGCAATTGTGACGTAACAAATTGGCGGATTTGACGTTCGGCCAACAAAAAAAAACTCATTTGGCCAACAAAAAATTATTCATTTGCACGCCTTACGGCTGATAACGGATGGACGTATTATATAGGACCATGTACTACTAACTTGCAAATAAAGATTTTGACTTTGACTTTGAAGTTCCTTAGCCACAGTATTTCTTGTTCTGACAGCGAGTGACCTCAACTGACAGACAGAGACAATGATATTATGTCAAGGGATAAGTTACAGTGAACGGACTGTAGAAAGAACTATTAATGTTTTTACTGTTTTTAGCAAAACAATACAGGATCGTATATTTACTTTGAACCTAAACAAACTTTTTAATCTATTCAGAAAGTAAAGTATGTCAAAGTCAAAGTCTAAATTTTTTTAATCAATTTAGGTATCAAAGATACACTTAAGAACGTCAAAGTTATTTAAATAGACTCGACCGCCTTGTTCGGATAAAGAGCCTCTACTCAGGCAAGAAACTGAGGGGCATTATTTTTTCAAATAATAAAATTTTAATTAAGTAAAAACGTATGTTAAAATCCGCCATTTTGTGATGTCATCACATTATTATAGTGAAATTGAAAAATGAATTGTAACATAAAAGGAATATGGTTGCTTCTCACCGGTCAGTTTATTTAAAAAATAATTCCCTAATTTCGGTGTACTTTTAAAGTAAAGCCAAGCCCGGCTCCACACGTTGGCTCTTACGTTGGTCCCAACGCCACTCGTCCAACGTGAACCGTGGCTCTAGAAAATATCATTGGCCCCAACGTTGGGGCACTGTAAAACTATGTTAACCAGTTCTGTAAACTGGTTTGTAAGAAATTTGCAATCTAACAGCCTTAGAAATAAAGTTTTAAAACATGTGTACATACATTGTGTAACACAAAAGCTGAAAAACAAAAATATTTTTGTCTTAAACGTTGTGTACAGTTCGTGTACAGATGTAACAAAATCAAAGGAAAATAAACATTCGTTACACGGCCGGGTACCCTTGTTTAGCGGGTGTGTACGGGGTCAAGATGGCGGATTTCACTATAACAGCTGATCTAGACTCAATAACTATCATAGAATCTGTGTAATGTTTTTATAATGTCAACTATAAACGTTTCTAACTAATTGGTATTGTGACATTAGACACATTGTAGTGTTGACATTGATTGTTCCGTTCAGAAATTTGTTGTTAGTCTCCCACTATAACCAAAAGAAAATATTTTCCTCTAAAATAGTTTATATCGACGAATTTTGGACAAGAGATTCAAAAAACAACATAGTTTATTAATTTCCATTCCTAAAACGTAAATTGTACGTGCAATTTTAAAAATTAGGGAGCTTTCTTAAAAAATAATCACTAAAAACTATTTGGACGAAAAAGTTTCTATACGAATTTACCAAAAGTTGCCAGACGAAAAATAAAAAAAGTGTTAAGCATGTGTGTAAATACCCAATGCCGATTCACACTTTATTGCTTAAACAATAGTTACACGTTTGTGTAGCGCTATTTACTGACTACTCAATGTCTAACTGAACATTGGTTTAGCAGATGTTTATACATTTTTTTATTTCTAAGGCTGTATATGTTTTAGTTTGAATGGAATAAAACTAGATGGCGCTTTTCATGATTCGCATGCCTTATACAGTCAAATTACATACAAATGCACAGTTTAGAAGATTGTTTTAGTAGTTTTCTCTCACTCTCTTTCCATTAGGACGCTCCTAGACGCGCTATATTCTACTGCAATACTGGCAATAATGCCGACTACAGCCATCATCAGTCCTGTTAGAAATGTATGCCTAAATGCCACAATCTAAATATTGCCGGGCAAGTATTGCCCGGATAGTATTGCATTAAAAATATGGCCGGTTTAGGAGCACTCTTAAAGTTATTTTAGTTTTGTAAACACAATAATACACATGTAGTAAAGTACATAACAATAGATAAGTTTTTTTTTCATTCAGTCAGAATTTTCCGTGAGCCGCATGCAGTCCACGCCCTATAATAAAAAAATACCAGTTTTCTTATACTTCTGTATATTTTCCAGTTGCTTCCCGCTTCGGCCAGTCCGTACACCAACTCTACATTCAGGGCGCCCGAGAAACAGCTGCGGAACCCGACGAAGCCTGAAGAAGAGAAACTACTCAAAAAATGACATTAGCTGGCAACACTACGGTCCTGCAAGGTTTTACGAACGCGGATGACATTAGATGCGAGCTGTCACTGCACCTGTCTCTGTATTAACACTAACTAAAACATTGAAGAGAAAGAAAGACAGCCTCAGTTCTGTTCAGAGTTTGTTCAACATATCTTGTCTCATACCATATTACGTAACATTATGACAATTAAAACCAATTGTTAAAAAAAACAAATTGGATTTGTAGATCGGAATTATTGTTGACTAGCTGCGCCCCGCGGTTTCACCCGCGGTTAAAAAGTATCATAAGTGCTATTCTAGACTACAATCTATTTCTGTGCCAAATTTCATTCACATCTGTTCAGCCGTTCTGGCGTGAAAGAGTAACAAACATCCATCCATCCATCTATTCTTACAAACTTTCGCCTTTATAATATTAGTAGGATCAGCTGTAACTAAATCCATAATGAAATTAGTTCAGCTATTCCGTCACAGACGGCGTGTGTTAACAGCCTATGTGCTACTCCAGACTGTAATCTATCTCTGTGCCAAATTTCATGCAGTTCCGTTCAGCCGTTCTAATATGTTGAGCAATAAACTTCGGATAGTATTATTGTGATTTGACCGCTGTATTTTTGGTTTGACAATTTCAATTATTGTTCCAAACATCAACAGTTTTAAATGTTTTTGTTAGTTTCCAATATTTTTAAGATTTAGATAAGTTGAGCAAATTTAAAAGCCTTGCAGGACTAAACAGCTTTTCAATGACAAAACTTAGTTTTAATAACGTAGATATATTGCTTTTAATAAAGTAAGTTATGAGAATTTTTTGATGAAGCAACTTTAGCGTTCTTGAATTTTTGTTTTAAATGTCACGGAACCACAATGCAAATGCCCGATGCACACTTGTCCGATTTTATTAAATGTTGTCTTTTTTGTTCTGGCAACGTTTTTTCCGTACTTTTCTCCTAATAATTGTAAAAGCCGTTTTCTTTGTCATTTTATCATTGCGTTTAGTTTGCTTCATCCAAAATAGTTGGAGTAGCATGATTATCTATCTTTCTTTCACAGAATACTCGATATTACATATTCATAAAATCGATGTGTGTGGAACAAAACAGCTGGAGTGATTTTGACTAAATTTTTAGCCACTCTTCAGGGGGCTTACTGCAAGTTTTGGTCGTTACGAAAACTTTTTTCGTTTTCGTTTTTCTCCATACATTTCAATAAAGCGCACCTGGCGGAAACGTTAAGGAACTAGGCTAAATGTATGGAGTCAAATGAAAACGAAAAAAGTTTTCGTTAACCTACAAAACTGTTATTTGCAGCAAAGAATAAACCAAACAAAAATAACAAATTACAAATAATTTCGTTAACTATCAAAATCTCGTTGTAAGCCCCCAGATTAGCCCAGCGGGTGATACTGTAAAGTTTTAAAGGGATCTGATCAACGTGGTCTGATCAAAATCGTGATCTGATCAAAATGGTCCATAGTAAACAATACAATTCAACGCTGTCTGTAAATTCCGCCATCTTTAAAAATAGGGTTAGTATGTGTTTAGATATGTAATATGTAGTATGTATTTAGTTAACGTAATCTTTTTTCGTTTTTACTTGGCTTCACATATTCAAGTTAGTTTTTTTTACGTTTCCGCCAGGGGCACTGTATTAACACGTATGGAGCCAAAAGAAAACAAAAAAAGTTTACGTACAGTACCTTTAAAATATCAAAACTCATACTAAAGCCTAAAGATGTTGTTTATATATTGATACGCCATCTATTACCAATTTAGGGAACTAACTGTAAAAAAAAAAAGAAAACGGCTCAAATTTTTCATACAATGCAATGACATGAAAATAATTATATTTTTTTAATAGTTTGGTTGAAGTGCATGATATTTTTTATATCCTGTTGATACTTAGTATTTTACAATGTTTATTTAACAATGCATTTGTTGCGATTTAACAAGTTAGTTTAGATGTAGCAGTTAAATTATTAAATAGGAATGTATGTACTTATTTTTGCATGGCAACATTTATTTCCCGCCAAAAGTTTTGAACATTTTTTTTTCTACTTGACACTGACAAATGCACAAAAATTTTAGTTTTTTTTTTAAACTGTATTTGAACCGAAACTTTCGCAATTTGAACACAAATAATACATTTATTAATAATTCAAAATCAATTTATACATATTTTACTTTAAATTGTAGTGTTTTTATTTACTTAAATAATTGGTGCATTTATATCGAATTGAATTCAAATTATCACATAATTTTACTTCTTCATGTTGTAAAATAGTTAATCAGTTTTTTGACAAACTAGACTAAGATACAATAAATAAAAAACGTGTTTACAGTAATAATGTGCCTTAAATGTAATGTTTGAAATGTACTTTCGATTTAGTTATGATGAAATAAAATATTTATGTATAATCTATACATAGGTGCTAATACAGTAACTGCAAAAATACAAGTGAGATTTCGTAGAATTCTACAAATAGAAAGAATACATTTTTAAAAATTGTCTATGATGCAAGCTAGTTATCACTTGTCTGTGAGGTGGCTTACCTCACAGACAAGTAAACTACATAAAAATCGGTTTATCCGAGTTAATTAGAGTTACGATGCCGCAAATCAAATCAAATGCCTTTATTCAAATGGGTATCAAAGACACACTTATGTATGTCAAAGTTATAAAAATGACTACCACGTAGCTCGGAAAAAGCGCCACTACCCAGAAGAACAGGCAAAAAACTGAGAGGCATTTTTGATGACTAGGGCTGAGGAGCCCTAGTCAAACTTGGGTATAACAGTTCTGTTTTACGTTCCGGGTTAAAAAAAAAAAATTCTGACACCTTGAATGAGCAACGCCATCTAGCAACGTTTGACGAAACTCAACACTAAAAAATAACTTAAGTTTATTTTTGAACTACATTTTTACTTAAAAACTTAAAGAAAGAAAGAAATAAAGAAAGATTAAATCTCACTCGTATTTTTCGCAGCTAAAAAGCATGCATGAGTAAAGGAACTATTTTATGACAAAATATATCTAGCCTTTGCTTATAAACGCTGTTTAAAGATTTTTATGAGAGATTATTCAAAAAAGCCTTCAAAGCAATGTTTATAATTAAGGCATCATGTACAAAGTTTTTGAAGAATTTTGAATCAATGTAGTGACCAATGCAATGCTTCTATATATTTAATGTACCTACATTCTAATCGAAGGATGTTATATTGTTTTTAATAGTATAAATGAATTGATTGAGCTTCCTATTCTGTGGTTTTATTTATCAAGTCCTTGGTAGGTCGCTTACCAACCGGAGAGTTAGTGATCAGACACGGACTCGTTTGCGGTACAAAGACAATAATATCGTCACGCCTTTCCCCGAAGGCGTTGGCCGAGGTGTGTTATAACACCCACACTTCGTCGGCCGATATTTAGTCACAAATGGGACATGGGGCGAGCCTATCGCCATACACCAGGCTTCAGTTATGTAACAGATGACAGGCGGATGCTACACGCTAAAGAAACAGGAAAATAATGTTTTTTATTTCTTCAGGAAATAATATTATAAGCGATCTCCGGCATTGAATATACAAGCTGACAATATCGCAAACAAAACACAAAGGACGAAGTTCTCTGGTTAACCAAAGTAATCTCTGGAATGAGAGTAGTATCGTATCAACAGAAGTCAAAGCGGGTGTAAAAACAACAAATTAATATATTTACCCCTATTTATTTTCAGTGAACATAATAATATATGTTCGTATTTAAGTCATCTGATGATACATAACTGGAGCCCGTTTTATGGCGACAGGCTCGCCCTTTATTATATTTCGAACTGAATATCGCCCGGCGAAGTGTGGGTGTTGTGATACACCTCTTCGTGAGAAAGGCGAGACGGCAAGTTATTTATTTATTATTACAATAAGAACGGCATGCACCAATTACACTTATCATTAAAATTTACAGAGCAATACATATTATTTCAAAAATACAATATAAATAAATGTCAATTCAAAATGTCAAATTCAAATAAATATAAGTATTTAAATCATTGCAAAAACACAACACATTTTATAAATTATAGGTCAAAGAAAAATTACATATAACAGGATGTTTTTCACAAAATGTCAGAAGATATTTCATTAGGACATGCCATCTGTCGTCAAAAATATCACAATCAGGGTACTGTTTTAGGAATGCGTTGAGACCACGGGGGATGCGGCACATTGGGCTATAGGCTCGTGACTTCGTACGGCTAGCGCCGGCGACAAAAAACTTATGTCTGTAACTGACCCTGTGCCGGGTGTAGTTGTCCGGAACATACAAAGTGCACAGACTGCTGTGCAGAGAGGAGCAGTCGATGGCACCTCGTAATATCTTGCAGCCGGTCTTTAGTTGGTCAAAAGAACGTCTCACACGTAGCGAATTGAACCTTAGATGGCCGAGTAAAAAATCGGTGGGATAGAGATAAGGATAGTATCCCTGCGTCTTTTTATAAAGACTTCTTAAAAAAGCTTTTTGGACTTTTTCAAGGGCCAAGATATGTAAACTACAGTGTGGATTCCACACACATGCACTCGACTCCAGTTTACTCCTAACTAGTGTTGTAAACAGAAGTCGAAGAACATGGGGGTCAAGAAAGTCCTTGGCGTTTCGCAGGACAAAGCCAAGACGTCGGTAGGATTCTTTCGCTGTGTTTTCTACATGCTCATTAAAAACGAGATAACGGTCAAAAGTTACACCCAGATCTTTGATTGTCGATACTCGCTTTATCGCATCATGACCGATGAGATACGTGTGATGAATGGGTTTACGTTTACGATCATATGTCATGCTGTAGCATTTATCTGGGTTGAACACCATTTTATTGCGCACGCTCCACCGATGAATCGCATCAATGTCACACTGTAAGTTAACGCAGTCAGTGGGTGACTTAACTTCCAACACTAACTTTAGGTCATCGGCATACAGCAAGCATTTGGCGAATTTTACCTCCTTTACTAAATCATTGATCATGATCAGAAAAAGCAATGGACCTAGAACAGAGCCTTGACTTACACCAGAGGGGGTAAGATAAGGCTTGGAGATGTAAGTTCCGTACTTTACAAACTGCCTACGATCTCGGAATAGGTCAGCAAAAAACTTGAGTAGACTGGGAGAAAAACCGATATTACTGAGCTTTTGTAGCAGTATATCATTGTCGACTGTATCAAAAGCTTTGCGAAAATCGAAGTATAATACGTCCGCTTGCAGGCCGCGGTCCATGCTGCCTGACACATAGTCACATAGACTGAGAAGATTCGTGTTAACTGATTTTCCTGGGCGGAAGCCATGTTGCTCATCGCACAAATACTGTGACACTTGTCTATAAATTTCGTTATGAAGTATATATTCGAAAACTTTTGCCGGGGAGCATAAGATAGCAATGGGGCGGTGTTCATCCACTGCTGTCTTATTCCTAGATTTGGGTATTGGGGTAACCCTAGACAATTTCCACTGTCGTGGATAAACGCCATCTTCAAGAGACAGGTTGAAAATGTGGCAGAGAGGCGAAATTAAATGCTTCCTGGAAGACTTTACAAAAGAGGCTGGCAGATTATCAGGTCCTGGAGCACCATTTGCTTTAAGCCTTTTCAGACCACGTTCCACATCTTCTGGAGACAAGTGAGCGATGTAAACCGTGCCTCCCTCAGTTGAACAATCGGTGCAAAGATTTGCGTCTAAGGATGGCGTACCTTGAAGATAGACGCTCGAGAAGTAATCCGCGAAGGCCTCAGCCGCTGATACTCCCACGCGAGTAGTTCCCTCATACACCACTGAAGGCTCAAAGCCACCCTTAGACTTTAAGTTATGAATGTGTCGCCAGAAATGTTGGGGGCATTTTTTTAAATCATTTTCAATATTTGCAGTATGGAGTTTATAGGCTTCGGATATACGGCATTGAAGACTTGCCCGGAGATCTGAAAAATTTTGGTAGGCACTTGGATGTTGATTACGCTTCCATATCTTATGCAATGACTTTTTTCTGCGAATGTCCGTAATGATATCGGGGCTAAACCAAACAGGGTATCTAGGAGAGGTAGTATTCGCTCGCTTTTTCTTAGGCACGCATTGGTCGAAAATAGTATATAGTGTTTCATAGAACCTATCAGTGGCCAACTGTGCATCCCTACACTCATAGACACTAGTCCAAGGGGCATCACGGAGCAAACAGTTCAGCTGGGATATGTCAACTTTATTAAAATTCCAGTCGGAAGAGACGTCAATATTGCTTGGAGGTAGTTTGATGAGAGGAGTACTACATGGTTTAAGGGAAAACGTTATCTCAAGTGGAGGATGATACTTATCCACATTTACCAGCCCACCGGTTGCAATTTCGACCACATTCACCAGTGACTCATCGCATTCCCGTGTCAACGCTACATCAAGCTTTCCACCGTGATAATTAAAGATTTCATTACAGTCAGAAATATTACAATATTCTGTGAAATATCCATAATAGTTGTTAATATTTGCAGTAGCACTATTTAAATTCAAATCACCGGAAATTAAAATTTTGCCGTCTAAAGTATTAATAAATGATTCTACTTTACAAAACCAGTTCATATAAGTGCCATCTGCTGCAGTCGGATTGATATAAACAACGCAAATATGAAGTGTGCAGCCGCGGTAAGTGAGTGAGGCCCACAGGTCCTCCCCGGCGTCAGTCTCGAGCTCCCGGCGACGCCGCAGTGCTATGCCTGGTGCGGCGCCAAGCAGGACGCCTCCGCCCGGCCTGCCCCGATCTCGTCGTAAGAGCGACCAGCCATCCGGTACCACCTCTGCGTCTTCAACAGAGCTGTCCAAGAATGTTTCCGTGGCGGCAAATATCATACCTTCACACAGAAGTAAGTTTTTAATAAGTTCGAATAACTTGGTCTTCAAGCCACGTACATTCTGGTAAAGTATACTAAGTTCAGTTTTTTTACACGGCGGGGTTTTGGCCGACCTTGTTATGAAAAGAATGACTATTAGCAGCAGGTTTTCTATAATTTACCCATTTCTTTACTCGCGCATTCTCAGGCCAGACATCGACCGAGAAACATTTATCGAAACATTCCTCTGGGACGCCTATTTTGAAGGACTTGTAATAGCTCTTTGTGCGAAGTTCTTCTACGGTACAGGCCTTCTGTGGGCAAAGCTCTTGTAGGTATAGTTTTATGTCGTCTGCGCTAGATAGCATGTTCCACAAATGGATGCATCTGCGCGGCCCAGCCGCTCGCAGTGATGTCACTGTAGGCCCAGCGAGACAGCGAAGTGACAATGATTGCCTTGTTCTACGATGTACATCAGTCCACTGCTCCTCAGAATTAGTTCGATCAGGAAGGCCAGCCGGTTCAGGTGCCTGCGCTACTGAGGATGCGATCGGGAGAGGTTGCACCGAATTCTGCTTACTGGTAAGGGGTGAGACCAGCACTGAGGTAGGCACTGCACTGTCATCCTTTACTGACTCCTCGTGCTTGTTACTAGGTGGGTGGTGGACTGTTTTAAGTCTTTTATTTAGGCGTTTAGTTTTGGTTTTCCGTCTCATTTCGTTTTCGCCATCACTCAGAGCGGAAACCGGCAACTGCGGCTCCGGCCGATGTTGGTCAGCGGAGTTAACGTTGGTACGAGCGCGCTCCTCTAGACAATTCACGCGGCGGGTCAGCTCGCTCTTGGTGAAACGCAAATCCTCTACATCCTTTTGAAGATCTGTAATCTGGGTGTTCTGCAGCTCGTTTTCACGGCCAAGTCTTTCATTCTGGGCATGATATGTTGCGAGAGACTCTCCGAAATCAGTAAGTTTCTTATGATACTCAGCAAACTGGCTGATAAATTTTCTATCCAGTTCTTCTCTAATTATATCCCGGATGCTGTCAGCTGAAACACACGAACAGTTGCAGGTGCTCCGTGGTTTCGTACGAAGAGTAACATTATCGTATTGGAAGGGTACGACGGCCGGCGGAACCTGCGCTAATTCCGTTGCAACTTTCAGCGATGTTCGAACAGTTACATTTGAATCACGGCTTTTTTTCGAAATTCCTACGGGCGTCGAGCTGTTATCCCCACCTCTTTTAGTGGCGCAGCGACACTCGGGACAGACCCACGTCTCAGCTTGCGATAGGATTGAGTTCTTTTCTCCGGTACATAGTAAATGGTAGGTCTTATAACAGTTACTCTCAGTGCAGCACAAGTGCTGTTCCTCTTTCCCACAAATCTCACTGCGACACGCTGAGCAAATCATATTACTTAATTGATGCGGTCAGAGATTGTAACTTGCAGTCTAATAATTGCGAGCGTAAAGGAATGAAACTTAAAAATCCGCTCAGCTGGTCACAATAGATAAAAACTTAGCTTATCTTCGCTGCGTACGATGACTCAGGTGAGCAACAGGTGGCGGTGAGCGCAGTGACTCACACGGCTAGCGGCCCGTGCGACGGCGATGTGTAGCGGTATCGTCTGGCCGTTATCGATATCGATATGTTATGTTATTCACATAACGCTGCTTCCTATAAGATAGAATCCCAATGTTTGTCGTCCACCAGCAAGACTCGTGTCATAAGTTACAAGCTAATTGAAAAGCTACTTACAAGCTAATTGAAAATTTGGATGGAGTACCTACGTCGTTAATAGAGAAAGTCGTCGTAGGATGATGAGCCTCTCATCTTGTGCAGGAATAAGCGAAGATGGTAACATTCGTTGTTATACGGGTTAACTGAATACAGATACACTCTCTACCTTTGGTTAGAAGGTCTACTTAGAGCGTGTTCTTTCTTAATTTCCAGTCAGCTATCAATTTTTTTTGCCGTACGAAGTACGAAGGGTAATATAAAAGAATACCTAATTCCGACAAAGTAGCAATAACTTGCTTGTAACACGAAACTTTAAAATGATTAAAAACCAAAGAAAGGTGTACAGACTTACAGATGCAAAATACTCGAAGTAAAAAATGCAGACAAAAAAATCAATCAAAACGCCAAATTACAAAAAAAAAATACCGTGAAGAGACAATTAAACAAAATCGTTTTTAAATGCTTAAGTTAAGACTTTTCAAATGACACCCCACATATTGCATTGGTTAATTTTTGTAACTCTAACAGTGGCCCTATTCGGAGATTTGAGATTCTCATCTCATCTTTTTTCATCCTTCTTGCTCTCGTTTGAAACGTCATAGGTGTGAGAGTGACCAAGATAAAATCTCATCTCATCTCACGCGCAGGAATAGCCCCCCAGTGACCCTATTCGGAGATTTGAGATTTTCATCTCACTTTTTCTCGTCCTTGTTGCTCTCGTTTGAAACGTCATAGGTGTGAGAGTGACCAAGATAAAATCTCATCTCATCTCACGTGCAGGAATAGCCCCCCTGGTCTTCAGACCCGAATTACCTACATACACATTTTTCTACACATTGTACCTTCAATGGAGCCACTAACGATATTTATGTAGATCTGTGCCAAGTTTTCGCTTTCTATTAAATTCGCTAGCTTTTATAATTTTTAAGATAATCGGCTCACACACTTAAAGACACACAGTTACCGGAGTTTCATCATAAGGTTCCTTTTACCATTTTGTTAAGGAACCCTAAGTGTTCCGGACGACGAGTTAAGGGGCGATAGTTTTACTCGTCGTGTTATTTACCGTGTTATTATTAGGTTTTAAGATATTTGTAATTTGGAACTTGTTAACGTGTTTTAAATAAACAAGTTGAAACGTGGTGTTTTTCCGGGAATAACTGCCATAGCCTACGCAGCTGCGCCTCGACGGACGAGACAGGTAGCCGCGCTCTTGCTCGCACACGGGCTGATAAGACCACGGCTATTGTCTAAACCGGCCTTCGGTTAAAAAGCGCAGGTATGTGTTTTCGCGGGCAGTCGGGATCAGGATACCATCGAAACAAGAACTCCAATCAAGCGGCAGTTATTCCCAGAAAACTCCACTCCCATCAAAAGTCTGCGTGTTATTCTATTCCTCGTGGCGGTAACCCCGCAACTCAGTGCGAATCGGTGGATCATAGTTAGAAGAACCCCCGGGCCGGACTATCTCATATACAGTCCACTCATCGAACCCTAAAATTCTCCAAGCCCCGGCCTGGGTGGCGAGCGACTATACCGCACTTTTGGTCCTTCGAGCCGGATTTACGTCACAGAAGAATAATGGTGATCACACGGTCCGTCGGGCAGGAAGGTGCCGTGACCCGTCGGAACATCCACGATTTTGACGGCGGCACACCGACGACCACCGCCTCTACGGCCGCAAGATCTGGCAATCCCAACCCGACATCAACGACGGCGCCGACAGCGTCAACCTCTACGGGCGCCGCGACGGAGTCTTCACGGGCTGCACCTAGTACAGTGGTGCCGCCCACCGCTTCGTCCCTCGTGGAGACCCGCTACGCTGAAGCTGCGGCCAGAGCCACGCCGTTGCCTTCGGACACAGCGCACCGCAGCGTGCAATCTTTTCATGCCGGGGTCACTTCCGAAGTCGTGAAGCAGCCCCGTACCGACGTACAAGAAGACAACGCGCCTGCCACGCGTCATGACGACGTAAACGCCACGCATCATGCCGATGCGCCGCCAAGAGCTCAAGCTTGGGCAGAACACCGGTCACCACTGCGGTCTCCATCGACCGCCGTAGCCAGGAAGCCGCCGCCGACTTCAGCTGCCGAAAAAGCGCGCTCGACCGGAACGAGATCAACGAACCGCTCTAAGCAACGACTCCTAATAGCGCGAGCGAAAGTCGAGCTCGCCGCTGCCCGCCTCGAACTCCTTGAGGCAGTAGCCGACGAAAATGAAGACGCCCGCACTGTAATATCAGACGAAGATCGATCACAGCGCGTCACAACGTGGCTCAGCGAGCACCACTCGCCCCATGCGGTCGCTAGACTAGAGTGCGACGAAGTAGCGCCGCCGAAGGCAGCGCTACCGACATCGTCGCCGCTGACCACAGTGCTGGCATTTCCGAACCTTGCAGCCCTGCCAGCACCAGTGCCCGTAGCACAGCAAATAGTAGGCCAGCCGTGCCGACCGATGGACTACATCGACGAACAGCCACCGCGTCACGCTATTTCCGTTCCACCGCCGACACGACTGACCCAGCCTGCAGCCGCCGTCATAGCTGCACAGCCGACCTCGACGGGCTCCGTCGCACTGCCAACGACTATGCCCAGGTCGGACATCGCTGAACTAGCCGCCGCCATCGTAATGGCGAACCCTCAAAGCAAGCCATCACTGCACAATTTTATCATCGAGCTGCCTACCTTCGTCGGGTCCCATCAAGAGTGGCTGTCCTTCCGGGCAGCATACAACGAGTCCGAGGGGAATTTCTCTGGCGTAGAGAACACGGCAAGGCTCCGACGAGCCCTTAAAGGAAAGGCGAGGGAGGCCGTGGAAAACCTCCTTCTCCACTACAACGACCCAGCGGAAATCCTGCGCACGCTTGAAGTCCGTTTCGGACGACCAGAAGCCATCGCTACTACAGAACTGGACAGACTACGCAAAATCCCTAAGCCAGCCGACACGCCAAGAGACATCTGCGTTTTTGCCAACAAGGTGTTGAACGTGGTAGCAGCACTGAAAGCGCTCGACCGAGTCCACTACCTCTACAATCCGGAGGTCACATGTATTACGTCGGAAAAGTTACCTCCGAGCATCCGTCACCGATGGTTCGAGCACTCTGTATCACAGCCAGCCGGTGAGCCAGACCTGTTGAAACTCGCCCGCTTTCTCCAACACGAAGCGGACATCTACGCACCGTACGCTCAGCCGGAGCCCGCCACTGTTGTACAAGAAGGCGGTCGAGAGCGACGTCAACAGAGAGTCAATGCCGCGCAAACCCGAGCTTGCTGCGCCTGCGACGACACGGGACACGAAGTGGCGGATTGCGTGAAATTTGAAAAGAAACACGTCGATGAAAGGTGGGACGTAGCGAAGAAAGGACGACTTTGCTTTCGGTGTCTGCGTCTCCGTACGAAGAATCACTTCTGCAAGCCGAAGAAGTGTGAACAAGGCGGCTGCACCTACTTCCACCACCGACTCCTTCATCATCAGCGCCGGACAAAAGAAGAGAAAAAGCCGGGAGAAACTGCCATGGCCCACGAGGAGACCATCTCGACGGCGAGGACCGGATCAGCATACTTAAAGATTGCGCCGGTCACCGTTTCTGGACCGGCGGGAGATGTCTCCACATGGGCTTTACTCGACGACGGCAGCACGGTCACGCTCATCGACAAGAAGCTGGCGGAACAAGTCGGCACAGAGGGACCAGTGGATCCGCTGAATATACACACTATCGGATCTCAAAAGATAAACGCATCGCAGTCTCGCCACGTTGCTCTAACCTTGACTGGCGAGGGCTTCGAGCCGCAGCGACACAGGTCCGAGACATCCACGCGAAGGCAAACTTCGAGCTCGCCAAACGACCAAGATTTACTCGCCCGGAAGAGCTGGCGCGCATCTCAAAAACTGGCGGATATCTTCTGGGCCAGATGGCTCAAAGAATACCTACCCGAGCTTCAACACCGACGGGGGCCCCTCAGTCGAGGGACTACGATCAAGATCGGAGACGTAGTGATTATCGTCGACCAGAACCTGCCACGGAACACATGGCCCCGAGGCAGGGTTATCACAACGTTTCCCGGTCCAGACGGCATCATTCGCACCGTCGACGTAGAAACAAAGGGCGGAGTGTTGCGGCGACCGGTGAAGAAACTCGTCGTCATCCCAACGGACGTCGCCCGTCACGACCACCAGAACTGCAGCGACCCGGCGGACGCTGCACGGCGGGAGAATGTTCCGGACGACGAGTAAAGGGGCGATAGTTTTACTCGTCGTGTTATTTAGCATGTTTTAAGATATTTGTAATTTGGAACTTGTTATCATGTTTTAAATAAACAAGTTGAAACGTGGTGTTTTTCCGGGAATAACTGCCATAGCCTACGCAGCTGCGCCTCGACGTACGAGACAGGTAGCCGCGCTCTTGCTCGCACACGGGCTGATAAGACCACGGCTATTGTCTAAACCGGCCTTCGATTTAGACAGGTACGTGTTTTCGCAGGCAGTCGGGATCAGGATACCATCGAAACAAGAACTCCAATCAAGCGGCAGTTATTCCCAGAAAACTCCACTCCCAACCGTGTCATATAAAGTCTGCGTGTTATTTTATTCCTCGTGACGGCAATCCGGCAACTCAGTGCGAATCGGTGGATCATAGTTAGAAGAACCCCCGGGCCGGACTATCTCATAAACAGTCGAACCCTAAAATTCACCAAGCCCCGGCCTGGGTGGCGAGCGAGTCCGCGTACCGCCCGCCGTAGGTCCGCTGTACCGCACACTAAGAATAGTAACAGCGTTGTTCGTAGTGGGTTAATTACTTTCTTAGCACAGTGTTCAGAGTTAAAAGAAGCCCTATTAAACTCTGTTGGTTCTCAACCTTACCTTACCGGAACCTTAGCGTAATAGGAAAAAAAAGGATTGTTAACTGTCTAACAGCCATTACCTACACTCTATTTAAGCACGCTAGCTCAGTTATCGTACTGCAAGTTGAATAATGTAATGACTGCATAACATTTAAAAAAAATGTGTACTCCTACTATCAAGACGATTCAAATGACACCTCACATGTCGAAATCCATCAAGACTATTTAGGCTGTAGGGCGTGCCAAAGAAACCTCTACACTCGAAAACAAAACCCTCCTTCTTTACTGTCGGTTACAAATGGGTATTGCGAAAACGCGACAGAGATGATCTTATCTAGCAAGTAATATTGTGTTTGTTAATAACTAACCGCCCTTTACCTGTATTCCCCTTAAATAATAATTAAAGATTTATGTTAACAAAAGTCACAGTCCCTGGAGTGTAATTTTTAAATAATAAAAAAAAAAATATCGACAAAATGTAGAGCAGCTTTATGTTTTGCAATTTTAAAGTTGATCCCGTAGTAATAGTAGATTGTTTATTAAGCGCTTTTTACACTTGGCTGAATTTAGTCATCTAAATTCAGAAGCTTCTAAATGATTCAGTCAGTCACAAGCTCACAAGCCATCCATGGTTCTGAATTTAGGGTAAATCCTGAATACGATTACTTACACTAGATTAAATTCAGTAACAACTGAATTAAGATGGCTGAATTCAGCGAAGTGTAATTTAGGGATCAAACGTGTGCGTAACTACAGCTGCCTCATAGGTGATAGAATAATTCTACCTATGCCAATATTTAAAGCATAATAGCTGCAATGAAATATCCCAGTCTCAGTTTAGCTGCCACAAGAACTTCGTTTTTATGAGCCATTTACTATGTGTCAGCTGGAGTGACATAACCTCAGCTCGCTCATCCAGTACAGGCAAACCAGTGAGGTTAGAGTTTTGGACAATAGCTAGAAAATTACGTAAAGCATAATAGCTGTACAAGGCAGGAAAAATCTGAACAATGTTACTTAAAAATGTTGAAGTTATGATCAAAACACAGTTTGTAAGCTGGAGTGACGTCACTCCAGCTACTTATCTCATATTTTCCAAACGAAAGAAGGTATGACTATGCATTATAGCTCAAATTTTAAGGCATACTTGCTGCCAGGGATAGCACAATTTTCAAGTCTCTGAGTTATATACTTTACGAGTTATAAGCTAATGCCTATGTGGAAGCTGAAGTGACCCCAGCTAACACATGTTGAATCAACGAAACTGTCAAACGTAGAGTTTTGATTTAAGGGTCAAAAACTAAAGCATGATAGGCAGCAAGTTTTTAATTTTGTTTGTAAAAATATTTCATTGATTTTTATTTATAAGCACTATAAGTAAGTAGTTAAGTTTTGGGAGCACTAAAATATTTTTTTTAAAACTAAATGAAAATACGTGTTACCTCAGAGCCCCCAGTCTAGTTCTCTCGTCATCTCGTTCTATTGTATTCTCGTTGTATCGTCTCTCTTAAGTTCCTAAGAATCTACCTTTAAAATTACATGCATATAGTTCAGCGACTCTCAGTCTAAACAAAACTAAAATAGTTTTGAGCGCAAGTTAAAATGACTTCAATGCTAGTTGAATTGCAATAATCTCCTGCATGGAACGGCAACGCCTCTTTTAAGCAACAAGTTGAATTTCTGGGTTGGAAACTGTTACTCGTATTTGATTATTACGTGGAAACCACGAGGTCTAGGTACTTGAAAATTTTGCACTCATCATCATCATGCAATTTTGCCATGTGCACATGGCAGCAATCATGCTTGCATTTTTGGCCTTTTGATAGTTTCGTTGATTCAACGTGTGTAAGCTGGGGTGACATCACTTCAGCTTTTACATAGGTATTACCTTATAAGCGATGACAGCCTAGTTGGAGAAGTCCTGCCTCTCAAGCCAGAGGGAGCGGGTTCGAACCCAGCCGATGGAACGCACCAATTTGTTCAGTGTGTAAACAAACTCAGAGACTTGAAAATTTTGCTGCCAATGGCAGCAAGTATGCCTTCAAATTTGAGTTTTAGTACCTCCTTTCGTTTGGAAGATATGAGATGAGTAGCTGGTGTGACGTCACTTCAGCTTACACACAGTTATTCTATCATAGCTTCAATATTTTTAAGTATCGTTCAGATTTTTCCTGCCATGTGCAGCTATTAGGCCTTAATTTTCTAGCCAATGTCCAAAACCCTAACCTCACTGGTTTATTTATTTCATTTTCACTACGTGTCTTACGCACATTAATGACGTCATACTTGGAGTAAACTTTTTTTAATTTCGCTCTTGCCTAGCATACTTTATTATACAGCCTGTTACTCCTACAAATAACACTGGCCTACAAAAAAAAAACTTTTACTTTTTTTTTGGTGCAGCTCTGTTCGCATCTGTAGTCGGTAAAGTAGGTAGTATGAACTACATTGCTGCTACTAGATGTCAGCTGACAGCTCTGGTTTACCTACAATTCTTATTTTAATTTTTTACGGTTTTATTCAAAATCAGTCCATGTTATAACTACTTTTGTGATATTAATCGTATACATTAATGATGGCAAGTAATTCAAGAAGTTGGAATAACGATCCTGATATGTTTTGTTACATATGCGGTGAGTATATAATGAAAAATCAACGGAAACCGATTAATGACACGGTAATTCACTTGTATTCTGTATACTTTCTTCCTCATGAACAAGAGCTGCTATGAAAAATGTGACTAGTTTTCTCGTATCTGCTCACAAAATATACCCAAAATCAGGTCTAAAATCTTAGACACCAAAATGAGTGTAGGCCAGTGTAATGTTCGTCATTCAAACTTTTTATATCAATACCCACATCCCAAATTTCTCAAAGAATTTGGAATGGATCCCTCGGAATCAAAGAGCTATTTGGTCGCTGTTTACGAGGAACAAACTACATCTTTTCGAATAGGTATGCTAAAAAAAACCCATTTTCTTTGTAAAATAAATTTATTAATCCTATTTTGTCTTATTCACGTTATCAACTATTACTAGGTAGTGTCACGATGCCAGCTTGCTGATGTCTTCGTACTGTACGCCCTTAACCAACCTGCCTGTTAGGACACCTTCAGAAATCTGCAACAAACAATTATCACGCTAATTAACCGAGCAAGCGAAGAGTCTATGCTTCAGATGAACCTGCTTACAAAATTGCACAAGAATCGGTTGAGAAATGCGACCTGTACAAGAGGATAGACGGACAGACGCCGGCCGCTTCAGCTCATAGAGGCAACTAGTATTATAAATGCGAAAGTTTGAATGGATGGGAGGAAGTTAGTTACGCCAGAACGGCTAAATGGATTTGGATGAAATTTGCCACAGAGATAGATTATAGTCTGGAATAGCACGTAGGATATTTTTAAACCGCAGTGCGCAGCTTGTCTTAAATAAATTAGTCTTTTGCGAGCGAAAGTGAAACAACACTTCACCGCTCTGCAAATAACGGAAAGATTCTCGCGCACTTTTTGACCTCAATGAAAAATGAACTATATCAATAGTGATATAGTAAACTATAGAGTTTAAAATACAAAATCGCATAATAACGAGGCGACGCGTCGCTGACTTCTTTGTTGATATTGTACGATTTTGTATTTTAAGCTATGGAGATATGGTTCATTTGTCAATGAAGTCAAATTTGATCGAGGATTTTTTCGCCCGGTCTCAACGGACCCTAAAAACCGCTTGATACTTAGTAAGGTTTAGGTTGACTAAGTGAAAAGTTAATTCCTTAAATATAGTTCGGTTCGAATAGATTGAAATAAATTCTTCAGGGGAACATTTTTGCACAGACAGTCATCTGACCCCAAACTAAGCAAAGCTTGCATTTTGGCTACCAGAGACTGATATACACACATATGTATTTTTAAATAGATACTTAGATACCACCACCTACATACTTCAACACCTAGATATAGTAAAATTATTAAAAGAAAACAATTTTCAAATGACACCTCACATGTCGAAATACATCAAGCAGTTTAGGCTGTAGGCCGTGCCAAAGAAACCTCATACATACATACACTCGAAGAACATAACCCTCCTTGCGCAGTCGGGTACCAACACAAACATTCATCACACCAATGTTTGCCCTAACACGGAAACGAACCCACGCCCCAAAGCTCAGAAGGCAGGTTCACTACCGACTGAGCCACCGAGTCAATCAAATGCTAGTGTCTAACCTCGACAGTGGCGCAGTAGTTGGTGGTGTCGACTTCCCGCAGGATCCCGCACCCCCCTCTGTAGCCACCGTTCACGAAGCGCACTGCGCGTCCCGGAGACGGAATCACCGTCTCTACGTGGTTCTGAAAATAAACGTTTTTATTATTTTTGTGGTATTTTTTATTTAATTTGACGGCGCGTTTATTTATTACACATTTATGGTAATTTAGAGCGGTTAACACCGAATGGAATTGCGTTTGGGAGAAGTTTTGGCGGGAACCGAAAAGATGGTGTCGTGTTTTTGTATTATTTTCTAAAACTTGTGATTCTTCGAGTGTTAAAGTGTAATAATGGTGGATTATTAACGTTTACCGGTTCGTCAACGTGCTCGAGTGTGGGCAAATGATACAAACATCGCGAAACGCGATATTTCGTGTTCTCTACAAAACTTCACTTAAAGTTTCAGTAAAGTATCTATAACTTTACTAGAATGGGGAAAGGGGAGGGATTCATCGTCTTCATCATCACCTCATCATCATCATCCCATCATCTGTTACTGAAGGAAAAAATATTACTAAGTTAGGCATGAAGGACTTTGTATCCAGTTGCCAATAAATTAAAAAAAAAATAATTGCGTTTGGGATGGCGGGCGAACGTCATGTCTGACAGTCATTACTTGCTTGACTTGACTGAGGGCTGACACAGGCAATGGTCATTCGCAAACCCATTAACTACGAGTATAAATCGCTAATTATCATTGTAATCCTTCACTAATTAAGTAATCTGAGTGAATGTATAATTAAAATAGTGAAAAGTCGACACTGCAGTCCACTTATTTCAACGCTCCTGAAGTCTAACGCCCGCCATAGATACCCGTGATGACGAGTTCACGGATCAGAAATCAGATGCGACACCTCGGCTTTGCTGACTTTACCGTCATATTTAAATTTTTATTTGATTTCGATTCGGGGCGTGGGTTCGATTCCCACCTAGGGCAAACATTTATGTGAGGAACATTTATGTTTGTTCTATGTCTGGGTGTTAATATGTATTTAAGTATGTATTTATAAATATCTAAGTATGTATATCAGTCCCTGGCAGCCATAGTACAAGCTTTGCTTAGTTTGGGGTCAGGCGACCGTGTGTGGAAGTGTCCCGAATTTATTTATTTTCTAAATTTGTCTAAATTTTGTTTTGCGTGGTAATCAATCCGTTGCGTCATCCGCGTTGAATATAAGCTTATTTTTGAAATAACTATTTTCAAAATTTTTATTTTTACATGAATAGTTGTTTGGAATTAAATTTCCTACAATTTTGGTTCTCATCAGTTTTTTCGTAGGATAGATATTTTCCGATTTATAAAGTACCCCAAATAATCCGAATAGTCCGATTAAAATACCCCAAAAGAGGTGGTGAATATTGGTCTTGATTAACAACTCGTTCATTGTTAACTTTGCATGAAAAAATTGTTAAAAAAAAGTTGTATAAAATTTCCAAAAAAAAAAACAAAAAGTAGTGAAAAATTGAGTTAATTAAAATGGATTATATTGATTTGTAAATCCTTACTTATTACAAAATCGAAAGTAACTGTCTGTCTGTAGGCGTTTCGCGGCTGAACGGATCTTGATGAAATTTGATAATTAGTTACACTATATCATAAAGAGGTTTTTGTACATACATTTCTGAATAAACGTCAACGAAGTCGGGTAACAGCTAGTACATACATAAATAAACGACACAAAACAAACACAAACATTCAACTCATGAAAGTTTGCCCTTGGTTGGAATCGAACCCACACTCCCAAGCTCAGCAGGCAGGTTCGCCACTAACTAAGCCACCTAGACAATCACAATTGAGCACAACAATCACACATCACGTACCTGGTCCAGTTTCAGCCTGACGTTCTCGTCGACCAGTTTAACCTGAGCCGCGTATTGATCGATCACTTTTTCTATGACGGCCTTCCTCTTATAAAACTTGTCTCCCAGAGACTTGGTCACTATCTTCACTATGATGCCTTCAGCTAGCCAGAAGTCCTTTCTGGAAATAACGAAAGAAACAACTAACATTATTAAAAGAAAAACAAAAAACCGGCTGCAAAACGTTGTACCCTATGTCACTTCCACTATCAAGACGATTCAAATGACACCTCACATGTCGAAATACATCAAGCTGTTTAGGCTGTAGGTCGTGCTAAAGAAACCTCATACATACGCACGAAAAACATAACCCAACTTACAATAACCACCTTGGGTGGTGTGAGACAATTGATAATTTACATGCAATTATACTCTGATCTTTCAACGTATTCAAGAAACAACTTGCTCAATACCTGATAGCCGATCACAGTCTTCTAAGCAAATGAATACGTTGAGAGGGTTGGTAGCCTTGCTAGATATGACGACATTGTAATTTTGTTGATGTTTAGTACCTACTGTTCTCAAGTGAGTGATATGTAATGTCTTTATTGAGAAAAAATGTCTTTAAACCTTAAGTGTATTTACGTATATGGGCGTACCCAGGGGGGGGGGGGGGGGGGGTCAGGGGAGGGCAGCTGCCCCCCCTTGAAAATCTCGCAGAACATGTATGAACTCCCCTAATTACTAATTAAAGTGTAAACGAGTTATGCTCTAACTTTTAAATAAACCGACACTGACAAAATGCACGATGCAATAGGGAACTTGCACCAAATTTTAATGACAAATTAGGTTAACGATTCACTAAGAATATAGTAAAATGTACTACTGTGACAGGATTGTAAAATTTGATTTATTTAACTACCTATAAAACAGGATCATTTGCGGGTGTTTGCCCTACACACTACACTATCTAATGACTCATGTAGGTGTGTTGTGTAGTGTGTATGACAAAACAGCCGCGGACGATCCGACCTAAAAAATCTGACTTGCCCCCTCCTACGCCAGAAGCTGGGTACGCCCATGTTTACATCCATATATTTTCTCGGTAAGCTTGGTTTATCGTATCAAATTATGTGGGTCTTAAATTCTTTTTTTTTTTTTGCGAATTTCGATAAACAGAATATACAGATCGATAGAGAATTAAAAACTGAGTTAAACCGTGTCAAAAACTAATGAGTTTTATTTGAGGTATCGACCTAAATGTAGGTCGATACCTCTGGGCTGAAAGGTCGTAAAGGACATTTGGGCGAAAATGAGTTTTTGACACGGTTTTACTGTATTTGTATTGTATTTGTGTGTATTGTTTGTCATCTGCTACATGACTGGAGCCCGGTGTATGGCGACAGGCTCGCCCCCTTTCATATTTAGTACTGAATATCGTGCGGCGAAGTGTGGGTGTTGTATTACACCTCTGCCAGCTCCTTCAGGGGAAAGGCGTGACGATATCTGACGATACGTTCAAACGTTACCTGTTAGCTTTCTCCTTGGCTCTCTCCTGCATTTTCATAATATCGTCTAGAGCAGAAGACTTGCTCTTCTCTTCTATCCTCGCAACCTTCTGCTTCTTGCTGGACGACTCTTCTTTGTTCTTCGATAGCTTGAGGGCGGATACAGGCAGGGATTCTAGTTTCTTTTCTGGAATTACGACAAGAAACATGATTCATTTGCACTACACTACAACTAACAAAATACAAAATCCTATCATTAAAAAATTTATCATTAATTAAAAAGCAAAGTTTAAAAACCGACTTCCCGTCATCGATGTTAACAATTTTTAGACCTTTGTATCAACAAAGTAGCAAAATATCAATTTTAAAAACTGCTTGACCGATTTTGCTCAAATTTATACGGGACCACCTCTAAAGTATGATCTACCAAACAAAAAAAGAATCGTTAAAATCGATTCATAATTGGCGGAGCAATCACGTGACAAAAAAAAACATATGCAATGAGAACCTCCTTTTTCTTTGAAGTTGGTTAAAACACCCAAGATGTCGAGGACGGCTAGTCCGCCCGCCGAGACGAGCACGAGCGCGGCATCGAGCGCCGCGCCATAGGAAGCCGCGATCGGCGACCACTCGCTCACATAGTACTAGTTGCCGATGTAAGATTTGATATTAAGTATGTATATGAACATTTGGGAAATAAAATTCATTCTGTTACTTGACTTCAACAAGCGTGTTTCATTTACGAACTACTGAGCCTTCGAACGTAGGAAGAGAACAAATACAGTCCACTCGAGATCCACAAGATATAGTACAAACCCATATGAACACACACATAAATGTTCGCATGATTAACATTAATGTTTGCCCTAGGTGGGAATCGAACCCACACCCCCAAGCTCGGAAGGCAGGTCCACTACCAACTGAGCCACCGAGGCAGTCAATAAGAATACTTACCATCAGCTTTTCTCTTGACGTTAAGACTGAGTGTGACTCTCTCTTGACTGCTCTCACGCTTGAACTCCAGCGAGGAGCTCTCCTTCTTCCCTCGTTCCACTTGCTTCTGTATGAACTCCAGCATTCTTTCCTTTGGACAAAAAATTGATTTTTTTGGTTTGAATTTTGCGGACTATTGTTTACAAAATTTGTGACCAGGATGACTTTATTCACCCTGGTCACTAATAGCCTAGCCGGAGAAGGCCCGCCTCTCAAGCCAGAGGGAGCGGGTTCGGACCCAGCCGAAGGCACGCACCAATTTGTTCATTGTGTGAACATATGTGCGTATTATATGTCATCTGCTACATGACTGGAGCCCGGTGTATGGCGACAGGCTCGCCCCGTCACATTTGGGACTGAATATCGTCCGGCGAAGTGTGGGTGTTGAACACCTCTGCCAGCCCCCAATACTGTTTTTAATACGATTTTATTATTACGATAATAAAATCGTATTAAAAACAGTATTACAATGTATCCTTCCTACTAATATTATAAACGCGAAAGTTTGTAAGAACGGATGGATGGATGTTTGTTACTCTTTCACGCCAGAACGGCTGAACAAATCTGGATGAAATTTGGCACAGAGATAGATTATAGTCTAGAATAGCACATAGGATACTTTTTAACCGCGAGTGAAACCGCGGGGCGCAGCTAGTTTAGAATGAATTCAATGTTAATGTTTGGAAAAGAGAACCACGTAAAAAAATTACGTGCTTACGTTTTCTGAGCACTCATAGTCAACATGAAAATTATTCAGAATTCTTTGTATTCAGAATTTCTTTCAATGCATTGACAGAGACAAAATGTATCAAAAATACATTCTATGATGTTATTTTTGACTGCCTCGGTGGCTCAGTCGGTAGTGAACCTGCCTTCCGAGTTTGGGGGCGTGGGTTCGATTCCCACCTAGGGCAAACATTTATGTGGTGAACATTTGTGTGTTAAATATCTATTTAAGTGTGTATTTAAAAATATATATGTATTATGTATGTATATCAGTCTCTGGCAGCCATTGTACAAGCTTTGCTCAGTTTGGGGTCAGGCGACCGTGTGTGGAAAAGTCCCAAATTTATTTATATTTATTTATTTATAGTGTAATAGTGTCGCGAGCGAGCGAGACAGCTGCAGTGCCTTACCAAACCCATTAAACCAAAATGCCCTTAGTTTTGTGAGCAATAAGGTTTCTAATGTTTTATCAGAGCCATGTCTGTACCTGGTCATCCTTGTCCATTTTCTCCTTCTTATTCTTGGCCTCTGCAGCGGCGACGGCGGCGGGATCCCGGTCTATGTACGTCACGAACCAGCCCTTCTCCGTTTCGTCCACAGTGCACTTGCCCTCCCGCCCCAGCCACTTCACGAACTCGGTGAGCGTCTCCCATTGTGTGGCGTTCATGTGGACGTGCTCCCTAAAAAGATTAATTGTTTATTAATGGGTTGATTTTGCACGCCACCTCATCCGACTAAATAGGGACCAAACCCGCAAAGTTATAGGCACTATAACTGGTCACTGCTCCCTAAACAAACACCTATTTAACATTGGTGTGACCGACAGCCCTCTGTGCAGAGGATGCATGGAGGCAGAGGAAACGCCACGGCACGTGCTCATGGAATGCCGGAGCGTGGCAGAACACCGGGCTCAGCTTCTTCAATTCCCATCGTCACTCCCGAAGGCCTGTGGCAGCCTGAAAAGGCTGCTGGACTTTTGTGAGCACCTGGGCTGGTTGGAATGAAGGGAAGGGAAGAGTAGAAAACCCCACGCACATGGCCCAATGAAGTGGCTAAGTGCGGAAAACGCCCAGCTAAACAAACAATGGGTTGATTACAGTGAGTTTTTTTACTAACTGCAAACTTTTTGGGGGCTGAGCTACCCACGTCCGTAGGAGTGTACTCTATTCTGATTACCTACACGTGGTCCCCGGGTAGTGCTAACCGGGTAGCTAACTCTGGTGGAAGGCTTCGGCCGTGGCTAGTTACCACCCACCGGACCAAGCCTTGCCGTGAAATGACCTATATAGTCGTGTTTCGGGATGTAGTCCGGTGTAACCGTTCCGAAGACGGGTCTGAGCAGTGGCGCACTTGTAGCGCCTCACTCAACTGCCGTCTTTGTACTTCTTCACTCTAGTAAACTTCAAGGCTGGAGTGAAAAAGTACCTTCTAGGTCGTCGTGCTCCATCTTAGACCATAACGTCGCTTAACATCAGGCGAGTTGGTGGTCAAACGCCGAACTATTATACATAAAAAAAAAAAAAAAAAAAAAAAAGCTGGCGAGTATAAACATGACATAAAATAAATAGTCACGTTTTTCCCCCAAATAGGCTGGCAGAGGTGTATTACAACACCAACATTTGGGCAGACGTTATTTAGTGGGTCAAAACCGTTTATGGCGACATCGTTTAGAACAACATACCGGTTAAATTGACCAAAATCAAAGGTCCTGGCTGAATGTTACGGTCCTGGCTCGTATATGACCGCCTTATCGAAAACATTGGTTTTTACGACATTGTTTACTACGACTTTGTTTACTACGACATTAACCAAATGTGGTCGCTTAATGCTAGTGCAACATTTGGTTAATGTTTTCGGAGAATTATATCTGTAGAACGACCGGCTCAGCTGTATTGTAAACAATTTGAATAAGTAACTGTATCCACATCTGGCACAGTATAATAGTCAATGGCTAATAACGTAAAAGTAAACAACGTGTATGGGCCCCTATTCGGAGATCTGAGATTTTCATCTCACCTTTTTTCGTCCTTGTTGCTCTCGTTTGAAACGTCACAGGTGTGAAAGTGACCACGAGAAAATCTCATCTCATCTCACTAGCAGGAATAGCCCCCCTGGTCTTTTGTAATTTTTTTTTTTTATTAATTTATTCATGACCATGGATACTCGTCCTTCAGTCGGATTCTTAGTAATATTTTTTCCTTCAGTAACAGATGATGAGATGATGATGATGAGGTGATGATGAAGACGATGAATCCCTCCCCTTTTCCCATTCCAGTAAAGTTATGGATACTTTACTGAAACTTTAAGTGAAGTTTTGTAGAGAACACGAAAAATCGCGTTTCGCGATGTTTGTATCATTTGCCCACACTCGTGCACGTTGACGAACCGGTAAACGTTAATAATCCACCATTATTACAATTTAACACTCGAAGAATCACAAGTTTTAGAAAATAATACAAAAACACGACACCATCTTTTCGGTTCCCGCCAAAAACTCGGTCTTTTGTAATTTTTTTTTTTTTTAAATTATTCATGACCATGGATACTCGTCCTTCAGTCGGATTCTTAGTAATATTTTTTCCTTCAGTAACAGATGATGGGATGATTATGATGAGGTGATGATGAAGACGATGAATCCCTCCCCTTTCCCCATTCCAGTAAAGTTATGGATACTTTACTGAAACTTTAAGTGAAGTTTTGTAGAGAACACGAAAAATCGCGTTTCGCGATGTTTGTATCATTTGCCCACACTCGTGCACGTTGACGAACCGGTAAACGTTAATAATCCACCATTATTACACTTTAACACTCGAAGAATCACAAGTTTTAGAAAATAATACAAAAACACGACACCATCTTTTCGGTTCCCGCCAAAACTCCCGGTCTTTTGTAATTCTTAGCAGTGTTGCCGTTTTGGTATTTTTAATGCTAAATTTGGAATATTTTTGAACCAGTTGGCATGAAAAAATGAGCTTCAGCATATTGTATATTTTAGCATTTTCTGAAATTTTTGTATCTTTCGAATTTTAAGTACTATTGATGTACTATTTACTCTGTGCAAAAGATTGATAAACCCATAGACAATATTTTTAAAATATTTAGTGGATATAGTAACTTTGTTAAGACTTTCCCGAATACAGAATAGTAAAATATTTTGTTTACATTCGGATTCGGATCTTACAAGTGCAAGTTGGTACCGATGCTTGTATTGTGATAGCTTAAAAATAGACGTTTGTGCTTATGTCCTGTGTGTGTGCTTAAAAAGTAGTTTTTGATTGACTCTGGAGAGATAACATGCCTCCAAAATATGAACAACATTATCGAGAAGATGAGCGAGTTTAAACACTGGCTAACACAAGCTAAAGAAGATTCGACCAAAGCTTACTGCAAATACTGTAAGTGCAACATTATAGCCAAAGTATCTTGTTTAAAACAACACATCGTAACATCAAAACATGCGTAACTTAGAATCCGATAAAAAAAAAAAATTGATTTTCCTAAGGTGCACGTTCAACCTGATACCCAAAGAGCAGAGTGTTCACTTGCATTATTTATAAGTGAACATGGGTTAAAGAGTCGATTGTGATGCCAATGACTATTGGTTTTGAAGTTGGCCCTTCAACATCACAAGCACAAGCTCACGACGATGATGATATTGATGATCTACAATTATTATTTGATTTATCTTCATGATTAAATATAAGTACCTACCTACTTTAAAATTGCACTGCGTTTTTAATTAATATCATTTTTTATTCATTTAAACAAGACTTGGCATTTGGCATTTTTTATTAGCATATTAAAATGTAATGTCCGCCAAAGTCTAGCATTTTTTCCATTTACAAAACGGCAACACTGGTCATATCTCTTACCTCAGTTTGTTACATAACTTTACACAAGACGCACCAAAACATATTGTTGAGTTAACTGTGAAAATTGTAACATGTCGCAAAAAAGAAAACAAATCAATATCGAAGAAAAATCGCGTATTATTTCAAAGCTAGAGAAAGGAATTCCAAACAAAGACCTGGCAAAAGAATATGGTGTATCACACTCGACAATTTCAACCATTTGGAAAGAAAGGGAGAAAATTCAAATCCTTTACGACAAGAATTTTTTGAAAATGAAACGAGCCAGAGCAACGCGGCATACGAAGATTGAGGAAGCTTTGTTAAAGTGGTTTAAATATCAAAGGACAAATAATGTGCCAATAAATGGACCAATTCTTCAACAAAAAGCAAACGATTTTGCTCAACGTTTTGGTGAAGATTTTGTTTGCTCGTCTAGTTGGATTCAACGTTTCCGGGGTCGACATGGCATTGTCGGCGGGAAAATGAGTGGTAAAGCTGCCAGTGTGGATAAAG
The DNA here is from genome assembly GCA_911728515.1 of Peribatodes rhomboidaria. NCBI lineage: Eukaryota > Metazoa > Arthropoda > Insecta > Lepidoptera > Geometridae > Peribatodes > Peribatodes rhomboidaria. Next base: position 1,932,880 of record OU452192.1, on the reverse strand, counting down.
ATGCTGTAGACGAATGGATTACGCAAAAGTGGCTTACATTATGCGAAGGCTACAGTCCAGAAGACATTTATAACGCAGACGAAACCGGACTTTTTTACAATATGACACCAGACAGGACTTTAAAATTCAAAGGAGAAATGTCCAAGACGAGACTAACGATCATGGTTGCAGCAAATATGACAGGATCCTGTAAAAGGAAGCTTTTAGTTATTGGGAAATCTAAGAAACCAAGATGCTTTAAAAACATTTCACTGCCGGTAACATATGAAAACAATGTGAAGTCATGGATGACATCGGAAATTTTTGAAAGATGGTTACGAAACTGGGACGCTGAATTAAAAGCAAACAATAAGAATGTTCTTCTTTTAGTTGATAATTGTCCTGCTCATCCGGCTGTTACTAATCTGAAGTGTATTAAACTCGTGTTCTTACCACCAAATGTTACATCTGTACTGCAACCTATGGACCAAGGTGTAATAAGATATTTAAAATCTCATTATAGAAGACTGCAAGTGTTAAAGTTAATACAAAGCATTGACAGTAATAATCAGAACAGCTTTACGGTTCTTGATGCTATTTTGATGATATCAGAAGCATGGGAAAAAGTTTCACAAAAAACTATAGCTAACTGCTTTGGGCATGCAGGTTTTAAAGATCTTACAAGTCTTATAACAAGAACCTCAGATGATGTGATTGACGATGATAAAGCGGACAATATTTCTTTGGCTCAATTAGCCCAAAATTTACGACCTGCTTTATCTACTACTGAAACAGACGAGTTCATTGATGTAGATCAGTCTATTGCAATTTGTGCACCAGCTACGGAGGATGATATTGTACGTGAAGTTCAAGAGGAAAATGACAATAAACAGGAAGACTTGGAAGAACAATTTACAGTGCCAACTTTGATTGACGGTCTCAATGCTGTTAGTATATTACGAAAGATTGTTCTTTTTAATAAAGAGATCCACATGCAGGGAAATTGTGACGATACGCTGATTAAAATCCAACGTGAATTACAAAATGTGTATGCACGACAGAAGTGTTTCAAACAAACTAAAATTACAGATTTTATGCATACAAAAATGATGGAAAAATGATATTGTTTTTTTATATTTTACGTTTGTATTGAAGTAAACAAAATGCGGTTTAATTTCCTACATGAATATATGTACATATTATCTTTCCTATTAATACCTGTCACCGGTTGTTACAACTATCAGTTTTTACGACTCAATATGAGTAATCCCTTCGATGTCGTTGTAACAGATTTTGACTGTAGTAGATAAATGTGACAGGGACAAGCCTGTCCCCATACAACATACTCCAGTTTTTTTTGTGATTGAATGGGTCTACGTTTTGAAAGAAAGGAAAGAAAGAAAAATATTCATTTACTTAACTTCCACCACACTTTTACAATGTACAATAACCTAAAATAACACAATACAACTGATGGTTTCCTTGTGGTCTAAGGTGAAACATGCTTGCCCAAGAGGTGCCTATCCACTCTTGTCTTTTCATGTTATGTAGCAGATGACATTAAATAAACACATAATATATGTTCACACAATGAACAAATTAGTTAGCCTGCCTTGGGTTGGGATCTCCTTCTGGCTTGAGAGCCAAGTCTTTAACTAGGCTATCATTGCATTAGATAGTGTGACAACAACATAAATGATGAGAGACAAGGATAATTCTATCACTGTGTATCAAAACAGCACATCACTACTGTGTTCTGTTCAAGTGCAGCCATCAGACCATACTTCACTCAGTTGCTTTCTAGCCCTCGTGTGCCCAAGACATATTTGTGTCTGAACAAAAAAACATTCAAATGCATTAAATATGGCCTTGTGTGTGCTAGGATATGAGATAATAATTCAAGTAGTTATTGTTTCAGGGTTGCAGCTAACTTTAGTTTAAGGATTTAACAAAATAGAGCATTTGTTTGTTTGTTTTACGGGGCATTTTCCGCACTTAGCCACTTGATTGGGCCGTTGTGCGTGTACTTTTCTTCCCTCACTCCAACTAACCCAGGTGTTCCAGAAGGTTAGCAACCTTTTCAGGCCGCTACAAGCCTCCGAGAACGACGATGGGGATTGGAGGATCTGAGCCCTTTGATCGGCCACGCTCGTGCATTCCATAAGCACATGCCGTGGCGTTTTCTCTGCTTCCATGCATCCATTGCAAAATAGAGCATAATCTTTCCCTGTGATAGCTTCTCTATATTTACAGTACAAGATATCAATGTGCAACCTTTGATATCTTTTACTATAAATATTTAGCTATTTTAATAGCAGCTTTTCTAAAACAATATTAAACCAATTCCACATTCAGCTGACTCAGGGGTTATACTAGACTAGAGTGGCAGATGATAAAGTTCAATGTAGACAATTAGAGGAGGCCTATGCCAAAAGACACACAGAAACGAGGGACATTATGTGAAATAAAAGAAGGAATTTATTGCTAATATGTTACAACCCAAAATATTCCTACAAAACGGCTATTGTATTATGCCAATTTTACTAATGGCAATAATGATGACATTAATGACACATGGCTAGTTTACAAACCAGCAAGAAGCGAGTAAAGTAGCCCAAGTTATAACTTTTCTCCTAGATTGTTTACAAGCTGCATGTGTTAAGCGATCATTACCTATTTGCAGTACGCTAGGTGAGCTGGCATGCTAAATTTGGATGGTGCAATGACAGCTAGACAGCAATCCAATCAAATGTGATCGCACGGGCACTGCATCACTCTAACATAGCATACTGCAAATTGGACAATGTAATGGCTGCTTAATACTTACCTATTAGAAATATAGTCTTGATACACTTTGTTTGCATTAACTCTCTTCGTGCCAAACTGGCGTCTCAGCAACTCCAAGTATCCCTCCATAAACTCCCTCGAGAAACTGTCGATGTACTTGCTAGCGTTGTCAGCAAAGAGTAGCAGCTGCCTCTGATGGCTCTCAGACATAGTGTGACATTTAAAACCGTTTTCATCGCGGCACTGTTTCTGGCACATCTGGCAGTACCAGCGCAACTTCTGTAGGCCTTTAGCTTTGATTTTGTTGGCGAGATATTTGGGAGTGCCTTTCTCTGCTTTCCCTCCCATCTTGAGATTATTTGAGGTTCACAGGACTCTTGTTTTAATAGGGTTCTTTGTTGGCAAGGTTTAGGCTCCGTCTTTAGATGGTCGTTTTCTTGATTGTTTTTGATTTGTATTGTAGCTGTCTGTGTATTCAAGCAATAGGATAAAGATATTACACATTTTAGGTACTTTAATAGGTGCAAGTTTAAATCACATTTTAGTACACGCACACGTAAAGTTTTTTTTTATCAAGCAATCCACTTGAAGGCACGCAGCATGCACCGACGTCCTCAAACTCAAACGAAACGCCTAGAAAAACCAAGTTTTGTAACCAGCCTAAAAGAACCAGACAAAAATTCTAGGGGTGCGTACCGGATCCCACATCCAATAATCCCAACGGTGCTATTCTATTCACGATCATTTGGAAACGTTTGCGATCGGATCCCACAAATTTCAAACTCAAATTGTTCGAATCTCAGTCAACATAAATTTTGGAATTTGGAATCGAGTATAAATCCAATTGAAAGAATGAAACTCGTTTAAAAACCTATGAATACGGATTGACATTCGAAAAATTTGATTGAAAATTTTGGAATCCGATCGGAAACGTTTCAGAACTATTGCGAATACCTATTCTGTCTGAACAAGTAACATCGTTTAGGGAAAAAAACAAAAAAGTCGCCTGCAAAATGTTGTACCCTATGTCACTTCCGCTATTACGATGATTCGAATGACACCTCACATATCAAAATTCGAAATCCATCAAGCTGTTTATGGTGTTGGGCGTGCCAAAGAAACCTCATACATACATACATACCCACACACATGTTTTCACTCGAAAACATTACCCTCCTTCTTGCGCAGTCGGGTAAAATTTTTCCAAGCACGGTGCATCAGGAACGACACCTAATACTATTGTGAGTAGTGTCAAATTCAATTGACAGTAGCAAATGTGACAGTTGAAAAAGGATAATATAAGGAAAGTGACGACATCTCATGAACGTGCTTGGAAAAATAATGTTTGTATTTCTGCCATACGTGGTAGATGGCGCTAATGACGACAATTAAATATTGCCATATGAAAACTATTACTACTCTCAAAATAGTAAAATTGGTTTTATAATATTTTTTGAAAAACTTCTGCGCCAAACTTGAGATAGTAGCTCTTTTGTTTTTATTGTTTATAGATTTAGTTTATCAATGATAGTAGTCGAAAGTTTTGCTGGCTATGAATAAAGTTTATGTGCTCTGAGCTCAGACCTTTGGTTAGAAGGTTTATGGCACTGTGTAACGTAAATAATCATTTTAGTCTATCCTCTTCCTTCTCGAGTGTTCTAAAAATTGAATAAAATCTACTGCTACCACATCAGTCATCCGGACTATAATCAGCAGGGGGGGCTATTCCTGCGCGTGAGATGAGATAAGATTTTGTCTTGGGGGGCTATTCCTGCGCGTGAGATGAGATGAGATTTTATCTTGGTCACTCTCACACCTATGACGTTTCAAACGAGGACAACAAAGACGAAGAAAGGTGAGATGAAAATCTCATATCTCCGAATAGGGCTATTGGTCACTTTCACTCCTATGACGTTTCAAACGAGAGCAACAAGGACGAAAAAAAGTGATATGAAAATATCAATCTCCGAATCTCCCAGGCTATTCACATCCATTCGGAAACATTTCCGTTCGGATTTCAAAATTTTAAACCTTAGTTATTCGAATCTCAGTTTATATTCCTAAGTTTTTAAACGTGATTAATTCTTTCGATCGGATTTTTACTGGATTCCTTATTCCAAAATATAAAAGTAGATCTAATCGGAAATGTTTCGGAATGATTGTGAATAGCACCGCAGGGTCCGCAGGTGAGTTAAAAGAGGTTAGCGCTAGGTGAGGAAGAGCCACTGCTCTATCTCCCCTTAGACTAACTTCGCATTGACTAAAGGTTTTCTATTGCCATTTTGTGTAAAAAGAGACGACGAGCGAAGAGAGCAAGTAAAGATGGGATGAGATGAGCCTCTAAAGTAATATAAAGTGTACAAATTGCAATTTATTGTGTAGGACCGGGGATGTTGATAAAACACCCCGGTGTCCTTCTTATTTTATCCCTCGAGGTAGACAGCGAAGGATCGGAGTAAAACACGCCCGTTCGGAATACAGATGTATTTTCTAACGTTAATTTACAATCATCCGTTTGTCGTTGTTGTTAGCCAGATTGGACTAGTTTCTACACCAGGGTCACCAGGGATGGGGCGCGCGCGCCAGTCCCTACCGGCCGACTATTCGCTAGTGAGGTGCGCGCGACCCATAGATAATTAATTAATCCTAACTGCATGAGATAAAATAGGTGCGTTCACAGTGGGGCTATTCCTACCCTTTGTTCTCATAGCAAGTATTACATTCGCAAAATATTATATTCTCGAATCATTATATTCTCAAAATATTAGACAATCACAGTGAAAAATGTTTTTAATTTGAGGGAAACTAATAAATATTTGACATCATCACTTAAGTTATTCATCACATATATTTGTCATATTACTCTTTGATATTTGTCTCAGATGGGAATCAAACCTACAACCCCTTTTTTTAAGGTTTACCTACCTTCTGCTATTCCTGGGGCCCTATTCGGAGATTTGAGATTTTAATCTCACCTTTTTTCATCCTTGTTGCTCTCGTTTGAAACGTCATATGTGTGAAAGTGACCAAGATAAAATCTCATCTCATATCACGCGTAGGAATAGCCGGGAGGCTATTCCTGACGTTTCAAACGAGAGCAACAAGGACGAAAACAGGTGAGATGAAAATCTCAAATCTCCGAATAGGGCCACTGGCAGATTATTAAACCATGGTGGCAGGGCGTTTTTTGTTTGGTAACCTAACCTACAAATAATGCCGATTGACAGACACAGATTTTTTCAAAGTCAATGAGGATGACGTCATCAGCACTGACATGACGTTATCAGCACTGACTTTGCAACTATATTTGTTACTGTCTGTCAATCGGCATTATTTGCTGCCAGAGCGAGGGGTAATAGTGTCATGTAGCAGCGTAAGCAGAATTTCGGATGCGGTCTGCGCGCCCATTAATATAGACCTGACTAAAAACGAAAGAGACAGTGGTATTCAGAAAAAAAAATACAAATGAATACTTTACAAAATATTTTATTCAGTTTGGTTTCACACTAACGCAGTATCACTGTGTGCGTTCACACGGACAGACATTATATTTACACCTAAGTAAGTAACAATATACATTTATTAAATACCACAGAGTACCTCCTAAAGATAACGCGCTCGAGACGATGGGAACGAACCACGCAGTGGTCAAAATACAATTAACTCTCATTGGTTCATTAATTGGCGCGACCTCGCGCTAGCCAATAAAAACAGCGCCCGCAATCTGCGCCTATCTCTATTGGTGCGTTTTTATTAAAACTTTCTCTTAATGCGGTATCTATAGAGTTATCTGTGTTATACACTGACAAAACCGACATTTTTAGGGCTCCGTACAAAAGTGGTAAAAAGGAAACCAGGTTTAATTAAACACAATTTGTCCCTATTTTATATTCAGGATGTATCTTTAGACGACATGTATGTTCTAGGATATCATTACACTCATCCTTAACAACAACTTTTAGTATTATACCAACCTTGAAATCATAAAAAAAAATATCTTAGCTTCGGTCAAATACACATAGATGTAAAGTCTCAATACTCAAAATGGGTCCTTGAAAACAGGGCTTTAGAACAAGGTAAGCCTTGTTTCGCTGTCAGTCGCTCGGTGATCTCGTCGGTGTCAAGACGCCTAAACGCGCTAAAACACTTTAGCAAATGTCATCAACGCTATTGCGGACTGATAAGGCTTAGATTCAAATGAAGTATGTTTTAGGACGTTGGTGAACATACATAAACAAAATATAAATGTCGATGCGGTGGCCTGATTTTTATAGAGACTTGACATCTATATACATCTGATCGAAGGGTCATAATGAAGAAGACAATGATATCCTAGAATATTTAGTAGTCGTTTAGATATACACGGTGTATAGAGCGACATGACTTACATAACACGAATGAGAATGCTGTATGTTCGTCTCTCTTTAGTACTTAAGAGAGAATAAGACGGCTATAGTCCACTTTTGACAATATTTTATTTCGATCGATGTCAGTTTGTCACTTTATGTGCGAACGGACGAACATAGTATGCAACTTGACAAAATCGCTTAATCCTGACTGACAGACAGATAGGGGTTGTATAATAACGTTTTTAGTCTAGATTTTTTTGTCAAGTTGCATTTGAGTAAGTTAAAGTACCTACCTTAAATATTATAGTACCTACTACTAGGAATAATTTTTAACTATCCATCACAAACATTTAATACATTGGATTGATAAGAGAATCGCGACTAAACATAATACATTCTCAGATCAATCTAGAGGAAAAGATGGAACACTGCGTTATATCTCGCTGTAGCCACTTCTTTTTAAACGTGTGCGCGTGGTAATGTTGCCATGAAAACCATTTACGGAAACTAAGATTTATTCCCAAACTCTACGTTAGCCATTTCCGTTCCAATATACAAACTTAGTAAGTAGATTTAATATTTTAAAACTGCACATATTTGTTAGACTTTAATGTTACGGCTTTTTCAAAATTGACTTGAAAAAACTGCACAGTTTTTAAAAAGAACCTCAAAATGTAGTCCTGGCCACACTTTTATGTTGCACTATGTATATTTATGTACACGAAATTATACCATAAACCAACGCACATAATGTTGAGGTAAGAATCACCAAGCAAAAAACTACGCTACTGTAGTTTTTTGCGTCAATGTGTGCGTGTTGTGTACATATACGACAGCAGCGTAGTTTTTGGATGGTTTTGCCTTTAACTAAATCATACGCAGTGCGCCATCTTATTCTCTAGGTTGATCTGAGAATACATTTAGAACAAGTGTTCTGAGTAAAGGCCGTCACAGACGAAGAAGTTGCTATATTATATTTGTAGATTGAATTATTGATACGACAGGCGCTGTCGACTATATAACTAGTAGTTCCCCTCGACTTGGTTCGCGCTTGTCTGTGACATCGTAGCTCCTGAACGGATGAACCGACTTTGATGTAGTTTTTTTTGAAGTTATACTTCTTTTGGCGCAATAGAGAAAAATGATGAGAGTGAATTCTTACGATGCACGCGCACACCGACACCTCAATTCTACATCGTGAAGTTAGTTCTAGGTGGCATAAAAATTGATAACTATGTTCAAGTTGTATATTCTAGTATTTTTATACATATTTAGAACACGTGTTTCGTAAGAGTACAATTAAACGGTGAATAAATAAATATTATTTTGGTGTTTTTACTAAATCAATTTCATATACGGCGGTGATAGTATTTACTAATAATTTATTATTTATTAGTATATCTATATATATTGAATATTAGTGATAAAACTGATTTGAATAAACTGTTTTGAGTGCATTTATAGATTTGAGGTTAAGAAGTATAACTGCGTGTACATAAGTACACACACTCTTTTTTTTTTTAAAGGTGAATTAGTCGGGAGTGTTCCACAGCTGATTGTCTGTGACATCGTAGCTCCCGAACGGATGAACCCATTTTGATATTGTCTTTTTGTTTGAAAGGTGAATTAGTCGGGAGTGTTCTTAGCTATATTTGATGAAAATCAGTGTTGATGAAAGTCGATGTCGAGATTTTTTAAATTTTAAATTCATACACTAAAAATATTATACCATCTTCATCGTATGTGGCGGACTTTGCAGTTCAATCCAGGCTACGACTTCCTTACCCGATTACCTTAAAAGAGGGTACTGTTTTTCAAGAGTATGTGTGCCTTCGCGATCCCCTACCGCCTCTAATGCCGAGCTGGACTCTGACCAAATCAGAGGGGTATGCGGGCCGGGCTGTAACATACAGTGCCCGGACAAATAAAAAAAAAAAAAAAAAATGGTTTTGTAAGTACTTCCGGTTTTAACAGGTAGTAACAAAAAAAACCATCTCTTCCATTCAAAAAAATTTAGAATCCATTTTAATTTTAGAGTCCATCGTTTGAAAAAACACTGTATAATACATGCAACATGCACCCGAAAACATTTCCTCTTTTCTCGAACAGTTGGGTAAAATAAACATATTGAAAGACGTGTTACTTGTTAGAGACTTAAATCTTAAATGCAGGTACTCCAATTCAAACTAATTTAATGAGATAAGAAAAAAACTAATTATTAATATTTAAATTAAACTTCTCTCATACTTTAAATCTTAATATTTAAGGCTTTTTCAAAATATGTTTGTAAATTTTATGAAAGAGAACTTAAATAATAGAAAAAGAATTAAAAGGAGCGAATAAAACTTACAAAAAAAAAACTGAGTACAACAATCTAGGGTTAGACAGACTTGCTAAGCTAACCGGAAAGGGGGTCATTGTACTTAACGCTTTCAGACCAACAATGATCGCGAAAAAAAACAACATCGTTTAATATAAAACCTATCAAATTGTTATCTCTTATTAATATTAGTAAATATATACCTATATTTATGTATTTAATATTTTTTGTTCTCAAATATCAGTCACAAAATTTTTCTGATTTCTGCAAACGCCCTTATCCCCAAAGTGAATGACCCTTTCCAGTGTAGCACACCCTTTCTGTCCAACCCTGTTTCGTAGCAGAAATACTGCGGACTCATTCCATTTTTCTCTTTCGTTTTGAGCATTCTATGTACTAATACATACATAATTATTTACAATTATTTTATACATGCTTATTTATAGAAGCGTTCAGTCTTCTTCATAAAAAACTATTTACGCTCCGCGGTTTTACTTACCGCTAATTGTTTCAGGATTAAAGGTACCCTATGGCCTTTTCCGTACCCTTGACAACGTACCATGCAGAATTCGAGATGACCGGCTGAGTAGGAAAGGCGTGAAAGCGTACCAAAAAAAAAAACGAATACACAAGCAAAACTTTTGCATGTCTAATATTGAGTCAGGCTTTAGTTATGTAAGTATATGTATGAAAATAAATTTTGTTAAATCTATTTTTTGCAAAGTTGATTTTGTTGCCTCGTTGTAACATTGACAAAACTTTTTCTAAATAGGTACGAGCTGTCCATAGGTTATATGGTCTGTCTGAAACGTCAATGATATTCTATACGTACGTATAGTCTTGTATCTTTACAAGTGTATTGGCGATCTTGCAAGTCTGCACACCAGTCCTGCAAGCCTTACACCGCAGTCTTGCAAGTCAGCCACACAGTATTGCAAGTCTTGCATTATAACCTTATAATCTTTACACCTAAGACTAACAAGTCCTACTACATTACTCTCCGGTATCGCAAGTCAAACTAGTAACAAACTAGTCTTGCAAGTTTTACACCCTACGTCTTGCAACTCATCCTCACAGTCTTGCGAGTCCTCCGCTAGTCTTGCAAGTCCTCTCAGTCCCGGAGCAGCCCTCTCGCTTTGGCGGTGAGTTTCCTGACTCGTCCTCGGGACGAGATAGAGACGGGTGCGGCGCCGCTGCTCTCACTCTCCACCGATCGTGAGGCTGTGAATTGTCACACTAATAAAAAAAAAGAAAAAGAAAAGATACATTTATTCACACAAGACACTACAAAGACGGTGACAATACTTAATACCAATACACAAATTAACAAAAACAGTGCTGTCACTGTAGTGTCCAGTACGTCAAAAAAGGTCAATGCTCAGCTATAATGCTGAAAATTTCTTCCCAGCGCTGATTTTCAGCATTGACCTTAAGAGACGAACGGGACTACAATCTACAATTAACGAATACAAAAAAAAAGCAAAGGAAAACACAAATAAAAATAAAAAGTAAATATTAGACTAGAGAGAAGTAATATAATAGTACAATAAAATAAAACAATAACATTCTCAAAGGAGACACGACTTTAAATATATAATATTACTACTGGCTCTCTGAGCTGTAAACCTCGCGGCCGACCGTGTCTCCTCTACAGAATGCATTTTTCAACCGTCTCTCGTAAAATTTTGTGCGTGGGTTCGGTAATTACATAGCTGATTTTGTATTTTGTTTATATACAATTTGCAGTATGCTAACTTAGCGTGGCTAAGTCCGTGCAAAAGAAAAAAAAAATGGATCGCTAACTGTCTAACAGCTATTACACTATCCAAATAAGAACGCTAACTTAGTTGCCGTACTGCAAATTGGAATTTGTTTTAACCGCTTAAGGCCCGGTATTCCACGAAATCACCCAAAACAAGTTTTTTTATGCGCCTAGTCTGATATGAAGAATTATGATGATCAGGTGCAATAAAATATAGCTGGTAGAAGAAATTACCAACTGAAGTTTAACCGAAGAACAAGTTAGAAAATCATTCTCATTTTGGAAAAAAAAAATGTCTAAAAGTATCTTCCTAAAAAAAACTATCGGAACGTAGTTCTCTAAATTTTCAGCGATTACACCACAGTTTTTTTCCGACTATTAAATAGCCAGATTAGTTCTCTAAAGTTTAACCGAGCAACTAATTCTTATTTGTGTTCTTATTACGATTAATACCAATAAAAACGTGACAAAATGTATTCCATTTCTCATTTTACCATCAAATATGATTTACGATTTTCAACTACTAAATAAAGCCAGTTACGTAAACGTATGTGTAGGTAGATAATCGTGGAATAACCACCAGTGTGTTACAGTGTATACCAGTGTATTGCGACGGACTCACCCCTGTCACATTTTGGGACTGAATATTGTCCGAAGAATATTAATATTGGATAATTTTTAATTTTGTTTTTTTTTTTTAATTATATTCGCAATCTACACAGTATCCATTACGTCGAAAAAGAATTGGAGGGATTAAGCAAGACTAACATTGGAATGTTGAGTTGTACTAATAGACTCTGAGAGCTTGCTGCGCTCGGTTAATGATTTAAGGCTCACCGTTTCCATTTAAGGGCGCGCGCGGCGCGTGTCCGTTGAAGTAGTTGTGGTCGCTAGTGTGCGCACTCGGCTCCGCTCTCACACTCTGCAACACAATACTATTTTTAAACAAGTGCATTATAAAAAGAAAAACAAAAAAGCGGGCATGAGTTTTTTGGCAGGAAGACGTTTTAAAGAAAGGTCAGGTCAGGAGTACCCGTAACCGACGAGCGAGTATGAAAAGACTCGTGGAAGTAGAACAACCGAAATATGTATGCCAGGATCGTAGCAAGTGGAGTGAAGTGGTCTCTGCCTGCTCTATGGGAAACAGGAGTGACTATATAAATAAAATAAATAAATTCGGGACATTGTCACACACGGTCGCCAGACCCCAAACTAAGCAAAGCTTGTACGATGGCTGCCAGAGACTGATATACATACTTAGATATTTTTAAATACATACTTAAATAGATATTAACACCCAGACGTAGAACAAACACAAATGTTCACCACATGAATGTTTGTCTTAGGTGGGAATCGAACCCACGCCCCCAAGCTCAGAAGGCAGGTTTACTACCAACTGAACCACTGCGGCAGTCAATATCTACGTATGTATGTTCTTCCGTGTAGAGCCGCGAGGTTCGTACCTGTGCGAGCTGCTGGTGGCGCCTCCTGGCGAGGTGGTGGTGATGCTGCATCCTCTTGCTGATGGCTGCGATGGAGTCTTCTTCGCTGTCCTCGTTGTAGCGCCGCGGGCTGCGCGCGCGCAGGGACACTCCGCCGCTCTGCGCCGACACAGAACAACGAATAATGTCTTTGATAGTTTTTTTATCAATTTTTAAATCAAATCTAAATATTTATTTAAGCTGATAAATTAACAAAACATTTAGTAAACCCTGTGAACCCCAAACTCGGCTCAGTCGGTATCAGCGGGTGATGGCTAGAGTGTAGATCATGATCCAAAAAAACAAGGTCTAGCATTTAGCAAACACGTAATGACGTCATCGTCATTCGTCTCTTTCGAACTTGTCGTAAATGACTTATTTCGGTCTTGCTTAAGCATCGATTGACGTCACTACGTGTTGCTGAAAGTTATATACCTGGCGGAGTATATTTTTGTACCATGGTGTAGATAAACTATACTAACCCTGTGTCCGTTCTGTTTTCTCCTGGCATTCGACGGTCCCGCCTCTACGTTTCCTTCCGCTCTTTGCCTGTAAACATACCATTTAGAAATCATTACAATCTCTAGTTAGGTAAGTTAGGCAAACAGATCGGGTTGTCGGTGTCACCGACTCGTCAGAGTGGCTAGACTAAGATTTAAATTTCGTAAAATGCATGTCTGAAATAAAGGCTTTTATTGTATTATTATTATTATATTATTACAATCTCTAGGCAACGAAGGAAATGTGCCAAAACAGGTTTGTCAAAAAAAAAACAGTTCCAAATACACCAATTTCTAAAAATGAGTGGTTCTAGGTGAACCAATTTAGATTCATTAGGTATTGATAATGGTGATGAGTAACTTCTGGTGAAAACGGAGTCTGACTTGGACGTCGATGATGATGAAGAATGATGAGTGTCACCCGAATAGAGGTAGTGCCGCGTCGTCAGTGAAGTACCGCAACCGCTACGTACGGTCCGACCCCGACCCGACCAGTGATGATGGTGACGTCACCTGTAGAGATGCAGCGGCGCGTCGTCGTCAGTGGAGTACCGCGGCCGGTAGGAGCGGTCCGACTCGTAGCGCCGCCCGCTGTCACCCTCCGACCCGGAGCCGGACGGGGATGAAGATGATGATGATGACGGCGTGCCCTCGTTGAACCGCTCTCTTATCCTGGGGTACAGGGAATGTTGGCATCAAAATTGTGATCGTTTTCCGAAATCTGGATTTGTTACTGATGATTGATGCAACAACACTATACGAACAAGAAGCTTGTCTTGTGACCTTGTTAACACAAAGATTGGACTCGATCAGAATACTTTTGTTATGTTATGAGGCGCTACAAGTGCGCTACTGCTCAGACCCGTCTTCGGAACGGTTACACCGGACTACATCCCTAATCAAAAACCTCTTAAGGGTTCATTGTACTCATCAGTACGAACTACTTTTACTATAAAGCCAATCCTGTAATCGCGAAAAAAAAAAACAGCTGTTCCATACAAAAAGTTCAATCACCTTTGACAAAATGTATGGAACAGCTGATTTTTTTTTCGCGATTTCTGAGTTCGTCCCATAGTAAAAGTTGTTCATATTGATGAGTACAATGAACCCTTAAGAGGTTTCTGGTAAGTTACAAACAACCATGTTTAGCTACACTAATATTTTAAGAGAAAAGATTTGTACTTTTAAATGTTTGTCACGATTTAACACAAAATTACTGGTCCGATTTCAAAAATTATTTCACCGTTAGAAAGCTACATTATCCCTGAGTGCCATGGGCTATAAAACGCGAGCAAAACCAAGGGAGGGAAAGAGCTAGTTTAGAATACTTATATCTTGTCTTGTTCAGATTTCTTATATCTTCTTATCAACATTAGGAATAGAAAACATAGGAATTGTTCAGATAACTAATATCTGTAATACTAATGTCAACGCAAATGTTGCCAGTTCATGAGACTCACTGTTTGACAGGCTTGTTCCTCTTGCCTCGCTTGTGTTTTCTGCGCACGCGTCCGTACTCGCTGCTACCGGAACTTAGGCCACGCGCTCGCTTCCGGCCGCGCAACGAACCGCTCTGGAAAATAAATAACAGTATATAATAAACAAATTCGGGACTTTTTCACACACGGTCGCCTGACTCCAAACTAAGCAAAGCTTGTACTATGGCTGATAAAGACTGATGCACATACATATATATTTTTTAAAATACATACTTTAAATAGATATTTAAAACCCAGACATAAAACCAACATAAATGTTCACCACATTAATGTTTGCGCTAGGTGGAAATCGAACCCACGCCCCCGAGCTCAGAACTTTTTTTTAGGCAGGTTTACTACCAACTGAGCCACCGAGGCAGTAAAAACATGGGTTCATTAAAAGTGACATGATATGTATGTTATTTTAGACTTGACATCTCGAACTGGGATAGTAGTACACCACGAGGATGCTAGTCAGGACCATGGTCCAAAATTATAGTCCCCCAGGCATAGCAATCAGCAACACGCAGTGACGTCAATCGATACTTAAGCAAGACCGAGATAAGTCATTTACAACCAGTTCGAAAGAGACGGACGATGATGACGTCATTACGTGTTTGCTGAAGGCCAGACCTTGTTTTATTGGATCATGGTCAGGTCTTTCTCACTCACACGTAGTAAGGCACTCGTAAAGAAAACACGAGCTTTGTGTTAAATATTGCGTTATTCAAAAAGGCGATTTCGAATTCGCGATAGCTATTCTATTTTTTAATAGCAAGATTGGCCTCTGTAAAAGTTGGTTTGTACAGAACTCTCAAATACCCCGAAGGGAATAACAAACTGTAGTTTTTACAATAAAATCCCGAAAAATATAACAGGGCTCACCGAGGGAAAATTCAAATCACATGTAAAAACTACATTAATGAAAAGAGGGTATTATAAGGTTAAGAATTATTTAGAAGATAAAGATGTCTGGAGCCTTCCACTTCCGCCAAGTAGCCACTAGTATTTATAGATATTACCTAGTTGTAAGCCAAAATTTGTGAGACTGTTTGAAAAAATAATGCCCCTCAGTTTCTTGCCTGTCCTTCTGAGTAGAGGCTCTTTATCCGAACAAGGCGGTCGAGTCTATTTAAATAACTTTGACGTTCGTAAGTGTATCTTTGATACCTAAATTGAAAAAAAATATTTCGACTTTGATTTAAAAAGTTTTATTTGATACTCAGAAGTCGACGTTAGTAAACATCACGAATGTAACGAGTGCGCGTTTTAAGACATCGTCACCGCGCTCACAGCGCCATCTAGTTTAAATCATTTAAACTTAATCGTTTGACGATGAGGTTATGAGTACAAGGATATCCTGGAATATGTCTATTGTCCGTCGTTTAGAAATACACTAGTATATTCATCTTACCGGTGTCTTATTCTGGTCCCTTCCATCGTGAGTTCCACTTCTCCCTCAGGCAGTTCTTCATCCTGAACCTTGGTGTTGGTATAGATTGGTACTAGATGGCGCTTTTTACAATATTTTTTTCCAACTCTTACATAACTTTCACGCCTTTCTCCCGAAGGGGTTTGGGAGAGATGTATTGCATCACCCACACTTCTTTGGACGATCAGTCACATATGTGACAGGTCAACTAACTCCCAACTCAACCTCAACTCTTATGCCTATGTACCTAATGTGATGTAATTTTTAATTTTAATTTAAATAATTTTGTTTTAATTTTTATTGTGTATCAATTGTTATTGTGTTTTGTAAGTGTATGTTGTTTTGTGTGAATTTGATTATTTATTTTTGACATTTTAACTTTTATTATTTTGGATTATTTTATTCTAATGCAACTGATGTTATGTATATGGACTTGGATACTGAATTAAATAAATTGAATTATGCTATATTTAATTTAATCATTCTTACCGGTGTCCTATTCTGGTCTCTTCCATCGTCATAGGTGAGTTCTACTTCATCCTCAGGCAGTTCCTCCTCTAGGACTTCGATGTTGGTGTAGATTGAGGATTCTGAGTCGGAATTGTGGGAGTGTTCCGTGTGTTCCGAGCCGGATGGGACGCCGTTCCGTTCCGGTTCGGAGGCATCTGGGAACGGAATCAAAATAACATTTTGATTATCAAGTCATTTATTGATAACACTCACGACACTTTGCCGTGGTGTGCCGGCAGAGTAGAATAGTACCCCCCTCTAGTACCAGGTGTCGTAAGAGCCGACTGAGGTACAGCGGAACCGACAAATGGCGGTATAACCATTCGAAATAAAATGGCACAGGGCAGGGATGGGCAGCAGCATACCTGTCGCGAAGCTACGTTTCTGCGATCGCCACCACGTCTGTCCAGCGTGGCGATTACGGGCAAACTCCCCCCCCCCCCCCCTAAATGACGCAGGCCGCTACCAACCGGTCTTATTGGAGATCTATGGGGGAGGCCTATGTCCAGCAGTGGACGTCCTATGGCTGATGGATGGATGACTCACAACAGACAACTACTAGAGGATCTGTGAGCTGGAAACTTCGCGGCCGACGTCTGCTCTCCTCTTCACAAGGTCGCATTCCTCAACCGATTCGCGTGAAATCATGTAAGCAGGTCCGATAATCGCAGATTATAATGTCAAGCCAGTTTTTGAAAAAAAAAAAAAACAACATCCAAATCTACTCACGAAATTTAAAGAGTATTGGTTTAGAAATGCGACCTGTATAGGAAGACAGAGATCCAGACAGCTTATGAACTTACGAAAGCATTTTTGTAGAAGCTGAGGCATTAAAGCTTTGCTTGCAAACGCTCACACGGTCGACAAAGCAAGAGTTCACACGCCTTTCCCCCGAGGGGGCTGGCAGAGGTGTGTGTGTGTGTGTGTGTGAGCAACACCCACACTTCGCCGGACGATATTCAGTCCCAAATGTGACAGGGGGCGAGCCTGTCGCCATACACCGGGCTCCAGTCATGTAGCAGATGTGATACAATACGCACATATGTATGTTCACACAAAGAACACATTGGTGCGTGCCGTTGGCTGGGTTTGAACCCGCTCCCTCTGGCTTGAGAGGCAGGCCTTCTCCAACTAGGCTACCATAGCTTTTTATCACTCGCTTACAAATCAAGAGTTACACAAAAATAATATGCGCCATCCGCTCTTGCCTTAAGTCCTGTACGCTGTAGAAGCATCAGAGGCCAACAGAATTAGGCATTCACAAAAAAAAGAGTGTGAGAGAGACAGAGACATACCCTCGACCTCTTCAGCCGCCCCTCGACTCGTGCCGGGCATCGGTTCTGCGCTGGCGCTGCTACTTTTACTCTTCTTTCCGACGCCCTTGCCTGCAATATAATAAAGAATAGGTCAACTATAGGTATATTGACTAAGTAGGGAAGAAGATATAAAAGATTGTCAAACACGCTACTTTGCATATATATATATAACTAGCTTCTGCCCGCGGCTTCGCCCGCGTATAAACTAACTGTGTTAAAAACATTTCAGTAAATTGGCATGGCAAAGCAGACTTTGAGGGGAAACTGCACTCTTTTTAACTCGAAGGAGTAGTTCGGTGATGTTAAAGATATTAGAGGAATCCTCAGCATAAACACAGAATCATTCGGAAACCACACCAGTCAGTATGGTGGCAGACCTGTGGTTAAGACCTTTGAAGCAAAGGCAACCCGGTTTTGTCTTTCTAATACTAAATCAGCTTCTTCTATTGACTTCGTCTAATTTTACTAATATATTCTTCTTCTAAGACCAGAAAGACACTAATTATAAATTTCATATCTTGGTTACTTGATCTCTATTGACATATATATATAATTTCTAAGATAATCAGCTCACAGACATACAGACAGAGATACTCCTTACACCATTTTAGTACGGAACCCTAAGAATAATAACAGCGTCGTTACTCGTTTGTAGTGGGTTAATAACTTTCTCAGCAAAGTTTTCAGAGTTAAAAGAAGCGCTATTAGACTCTGTTGGTGGATGATGATGATGATGATTTTGGAAAAACTGTGATACACGTGTCATGATTTTAATTGAAGAGTATTTCTACCAATTTTTGAGTCAATCGATCCAGAGAACAAAAAGTTTCATACAAATTTGAACCCCCCATTTCCCCCCTTTAGGGGTGGAATTTCGAAAAACCCTTTCTTAGTGGATGCCTACACTGTACAAAGTACACACCCTCCAAATTTCATATTTCTAGGACCAGCGGTTTAGGCTGTGCGTTGATATATCAGTCAGTCAGTCAGTCAGTCAGGACTTTGAATTTTATATATATAGATTATACATATTTTAACATAAGTATCTATTTATTTATGTAGGTATTATCTGATCTCTAAAAATTAATGTCTCTGGCAGCTATAGTAAAAGCCTTGCTTAGTTTGGGGCCAGGCGACCGTGTGAGCAAAATGTCCCGATTTTGTATTTATTTACAAAACCCTCGCGGGCCGCTAGGAGGGGGCCGAGGGCCGCATGTGGCCCGCGGTCCGGGGGTTGCCGACCGCTGCTCTAAATGGTTGGAAACGTCTTTTTATCCGACTGCGCAAGAAGGAGGGTTATGTTTTTCGAGTGTATGTATGTTTGAGATTTTTTTGGCGCGCCCTACAGCCGAAACAGCTTCATGGATTTTGACATGTCATTTGAATCGTCTTGATAGTGGAAGTGGAAATAGGGTATACATTATTTAAAATGTATATCTAGAGTGACAGACTACATTTCTCAGTCGAGTTTTTTTAGTGTTTCTTTTAATAATGTTACATGTACACATGTAGACACATGTGACACATGTAGACCAGTCTTTAAGTCAAATCACTTACTAACTGTTCCTTGCTTGTACATTTATGAAATGGCCAAATTTGTTCGTAATAACCCCACGCTTTTTGATATTTATGACAATGTTAATAAAAGATCCGCCACTCGGGTTCGCCTCAAGCTACCTCAGCCAAGACTTGAGCTGTTTAGGAATAATTGTATTTATATGGCTGCTTTGATTTTCAATTCTCTTCCAGAGGAGTTGTTAGAACTCCCATACAGGCAGTTTTGTGTTCGGTTGAAGAAGTGGCTAGTTAATGAATGTTTTTATGAAACAGATGAATTTTTAAAGAAAATGTCGTCACGTTTATATAAATATAATAATAATAAAATGTAAGGATGGGTTATGCGTCTGTAGCTTAGTAGTTACGTTTTATTTAATAAATAACATTAATGGTTTCTCGCCTCAAGTATAAATTAATTGACTAATTTTTTGCATAAATGATGTAAAATATAATAAATTATTACTATTACATAATTAATACACATTTATAATATTATATGTCTAATACAATTCTAATTTCTTATATAATAATTCACACTGACAATGTATAATCAGCTTCTCAGGACGGATATGTTTAAACATATGTATTAATTTGCACGCCTTACAGCTGTTAATGGATGGACGTAATACTTAAGACCATGTACCACTAATATGCAAATAAAGATTTTGACTTTGACTTTGACTTTAATAATGTTACTTGTTAAGTCCTTTTGTGTCTTTCTACCTTCATAAAGCTAATTCTAACCTAAGTCAAGCATCAAGTCTCCCCCCAAACTGAAATCCTTGATAAAGCTAACTTTTGTCAAAGTCAAGCAGTCTGAGCGCTACCGTGGCTCGGACGACACGTTTAACTGGCTAGCCACTCGGCCTATACGAACTTGCTTGCTTACTTTGTCTTTTTTACTTTTTCTTTGGACTAGACACCAATCGCCGCTATCTTGCTCGTACATCTATCTGTCTCACCTTTCCTGTGCTTGTGCAGCGGCACGTCACTGTCCCATGAGTCGTGCCGTCTCTCTCTGCCGTGGACGCGGCGGGAAGTCGCCGCTAGTGTTTCTCCCTCTGAATCAGAAGACTCGACTTCCGGTTCCGCGATGTACGAGTGCGTGCCGTTAATTTTCGCTAAAAATAAAAAGGAAATTAGTAGTTCGTACCGTACTGTGACCTTGCAAGACTTACATCCCAAAAACTTCCACCTCAGGTCATCGAGGCAGACATTCCATCAGTATGTCGTCAACTTTAATAAAGCCCGTACGAAGCGCTTTCAAAACTCCTTCCTAATCAGAACTGGCAAGGAGTGGAACGCACTTCCTGCCTCGGTGTTCCCCAGCGATAGATACAACCTGGCTCTCTTCAAGGCAAGAGTGAGACGGCGCCTCATGGGCAAGCGTGCTCCATCTTAGACCGCATCGTCACTTTCCATCAGGTGTGTTGTGGTCAAACGTGGGCCCATTCAAACATAAAAAAAAATAACCCAGAAATTGGTATAAACGAGGAAAGTTTGGCTCAAATTCGAGCTTGATAATTGTAGCGTGAACTACTTGCCTTCAAAATGTCAATAAAGATCTGATCAACGATACTCAAGTTATTGACAGACAAACAAATGTTTAAATGTCCTAGTAGATTCTGAAACCTCGCTGCGCTCGGTCACTTAATATTACTAGGGCTCTGTGAACTGTGGACCGACTTGCCTCGATTTAAAACTAGTTTTTAGTAGAGTAAAAATAGTTTAAAATCGATTTTAATTCCATAGTCTACGTCATTAGTCATAGTCTAGAGGCGAAGGAAGCCGCGGGTAGAAGAGCTACCTAATTATATAAGTGTGATTATGTTTACCTCTCATAAGCTGATATAAGTGTGATTATGTTTACCTCTCCTAAGCAGATATAAGTGCGATTATGTTTACCTCTCCTGAGCTGATGTAAGTATGATTATGTTTACCTCTCCTAAGCTGATATAAGTGTGATTATGTTTACCTCTCATAAGCTGATATAAGTGTGATTATGTTTAACTCTCCTAAGGTGATATAAGTGTGATTTTGTTAACCTCTCCTAAGCTGATATAAGTGCGATTATGTTTACCTCTCCTAAGCAGATATAAGTGTGATTTTGTTTACCTCTCCTAAGCTGATATGAGTGTGATTATGTTTACCTCTCCTAAGCTGATATGAGTGTGATTTTGTTTACCTCTAATAAGCTGATATAACTGTGATTATGTTTACTTCTCCTGAGCTGATGTAAGTGTGATTACATTTACCTCTCCTGAGCTGATATAAGTGTGATTGTATTTACCTCTCCTAAGCCCTCGCGGGTGTCGCTTCGCTCTCCGGGGCCTAGTGGGCGGCATCCTCGACCAGAGAGCTTCAAACAGCGCGGACAGACGGACCGTCATCGAATATATCTGTTGACAATATAATTAGTATTCTAGTTCGCCTTGTTCAATATAACCTTATTAAACATGTTACCTTGTAACATTATTAAAATTAAAACAAAAAACCCGTTACTTTTGTTACCCGTTAATGTTACTCCTACTATCAAAACGATTCAAATGACACCTCACATGTCGAAATACATCAAGCTGTTTAGGCTGTCACGTGCCAAAGAAACCTCGATACATACATACATACACTCGAAAAACACAACCCTCCTTTTTGCACAGTCGGGTATAAAAAAACCCAATAAGATCACTGTCTGTTATTGTGTAGTTAAAGATCGATTTACGACGCCATGTACTCGCATTGTTGGTCGTAAAATATGGGCTGTACATTAAAGATGGTGGTGCATTATTGCAACCCGATTATCCAATATTTTGCTGTAGTTTCCCTGTTACTTCCTGCAGTAGTCAACTCACCCGGCTCCTCTTGTTTGTGTTATACAGCCTGCTGTTGCTGAACACGAGCTTCATGTCGGAGTAGAACTGTTCCGCGCGACTGTACTCGCCGGCGGAGAGGCGACGCGAGACTGTGCCGAGATCCATCGGGTTGTGTATTACCGTGTGGTAGTCTGGAAATCCAAAATGTTATTTTTAGCGTATTCTTGTATTTTAATCTCTGTCGTAGCATCCGAAGCGAACACACGTCGTTCGCGCTCGAGACGCGCGCGCAGGTCTCCGTCTCAGACCTTCATTGAACCCAGTGTCCGTGACTCTGTGCCGCTGTTATACAAGGGACTTTATAGAAACCAGCAGTTGAGGCCGTGCCGAGCTGTTCACCTGATTCACCTGTTCGACTGACGCTGAAATCGATTTGCGGTCGTGGATTTAAGGTTGGTGGAGTGATTTCATTTGTCCTTTGTGAACTTGCGGGGTTGTTTACCGTTCGAACTGGGGTCTGGATGCACCTCAATACAGTCCACTTAATTTATATTGTGCATATCGTACAATCTTTTTGGTTTTATAATAATAATTAGAAAATTAAAATTAGATTTATAATAATAATAATAATAATAATCTTTATTGCATAGATAAAGCCAATAATACATAGGAAAAATTAAAATTACCTAAGATACAATAATACTCTTAAAGAAAGTAACTTGTTGTACATATGTACATTAAAGTTTTAAAGTATATTTTCGGCGGTAACGAGTAGGTTGGTCCACAGAACCTACACTAAGCAGAGCTTGTGTTGCAGGTTTCTGTATATATATTTTATATTAAATACTTGCCTTACTTATATAAAATGTAAGCGAACTGTAAAAGAAGCTCTCCAGAATATGTCCTACGAAGATACAGAGAAGTTGTTATTTGTCTGTGTTTAATTTTGAATTTTCAGTAAGTTTATTTCATAGTTTAAAATTAATTAAAATTTAATTGAATTAAAATATGTGAGAAGGCAATGATTATTTTGAGACGCTGAAGGGCTCCGCATCAGCTGAAGCCACGCCCCAAGCTCAGAAGGCAGGTTCACTACCAACTGAGCCACCTAAGCCAGTCGTAGTTTCGTAATGATCGTGCAGACCGTCACCTCTCCCTCACCAGACAGTACCTGGCGCCATGTCGACGGAGACGGCGACTCTAAAAGGCTCTGCATTAGTTGGAGCCACGCCCCAAGCTCAGAAAGCAGGTTCACTACCAACTGAGCCACCGAGGCAGTTGTAGTTTCTCAATGATCGTTCAGACCGTCACCTCTCGTCACCAGACCCTCACCAGACAGTACCTGGCGCCATGTCGACGGACACGGCGACTCTAAAAGGCTTCGCATCAACTGAAGCCATGCCCCAAGCTCAGAAGGCAAATTCATTACGAACTGAGCCACCGAGGCAGTTTCTTAATAATCCTGCAGACTGTCACCCCTCCCTCACCATATCCTCACCAGACAGTACCTGGCGCAATCCTGAAAGGCTACTACGTCAGCTAAACCCATATCCCTAAGCTTAGAAAGCCGGTTCACTAGCAACTGATGCACCTAAGCCAGTCGTAGTTTCGTAATGACCGTGCAGACCGTCACCTCTCCCTCATCAGACCCTCACCAGACAGTACCTGGCGCCATGTCGACGGAGACGGCGACCCTGAAGGGCTCCGCATCAGCTGAAGCCATGACCTCACGCAGTATGGCAGAGCAGCCCTCGCGCCACTCCGCGCCCGGGTCTTTGGAGCCGTGTGGCCGGCGGGACTGCAACCACACGACATGCTTACATACTAACACTTTTCCAAAGAACTTTGATTACCCTCAGAATATTTAAATAGTGTTTTGTAATTATTTTTCTATCAATTTTTTTAACTCGATTTAAAATTTACAGCAAGAAAATATAATTATAACCTGAAGCAATCTGCTTGTCATAAGTGACCCGACTTGATTAAAAAACGCGTCTGATAACGCACTCAGCCAAATCTCTATTTCAGAGCTTGATGTATGCGCGATATATATATAATTAGCGACGTTATTAATATTTTTGGATGGGGTGTAGTCCTAGGAACCATTTCCGGCTGTTTTTTTCATCTGAGGCCTATACCTTCACCCAGGACTGCTATAACATAACATATCGTCACGCCTTTCCCCCGAGGGGGCTGGCAGAGGTGTAATATAACACCTACACTTCGCCAGACGACATTCAGTGCCAAATGCCGACAGGGGGCAAACCTGTCGCCATACATTGGGCTCCAGTCACGTAGCAGCCTTGGCCTCAGGGATTATGTATAGAAATATGATTATTATAAACTTGTAATGCGAAAAGATTTGTACGACTAATCGTACATCGTACGTCGCTCTAAACGCACGCTATATTTGATACTAGCTGCTCCCCGCGTTTTCACCCGCGGTTAAAAAGTATCCTATGTGCTATTCTAGACTATAATCTATCTCTGTTCCAAATTTCATGCAGATCTGTTCAGCCGTTCTGGCGTGAAAGAGTAACAAACATCCATTCATCCATCCATACAAACTTTCGCGTTTATAATATTAGTAGGATTAAATTCAACTGTGAGAGTAGATGGGGAGTATAGACCATTGAGAACTGTGAAAGATGTGTTGTGTGAAAGTTACCTTGGTTCCCCGAGGCGGCGCGAGCGGCTCGTCATCTGACGAGTGGTAGGACGCGGCCAGCTCGTGGTACTTTGCTAGCACGTCAACGTCGCGCCAGTGCCTGCCACACACACACACAACTAAATTAAATAACGTTTTCAAACCACCTGCTTGACAATTATCAATTACATATCCCGTAGTCCCAATGGTAAACGCATTGGCACCCTAGGTAGATAAAGCTGTATGAAAATCCTAAAGGAGTCACCGAGCCAAGAGGTTAAAATTGAATAAATACTCAGCTTATGGGCACTGTAAGAAGGGTTAATTCGAAGATTGAACTGGCCACCACGAAAAAACAAGAACGCTTTGTGTAGCTACACAAAATTTAAAACAAAAGACAGTGTTTGGTGTAACATATTTCCAGTTCCTTTGTATTGCCTCACAGGAGGTGTGTAAAATAGAGTATTCACCTCTAGGACATAGCAGATTCGTAAACAAATTTGTAAAATTTCCTTTTATTCTTGCATTCTTAAACCGGTCATAAATCTTGTTATTTTTATCGTGCATTTTTTTTTTGGTATTTTTGCATGAATACTTTTAAGTATGTATGTATGTATGTAATATTTTATTTCAGATCAAATATCCATAATAATTAATCTAAATCGTAATCGTAAATTAATAATTAAGTGTGTGTACATGCCCTTCAATTATACAACAGGGTTTCTGTAACATGCTGTATAAACAAAGTAATCATTCGTAGTCAGCCCTTGCGATACAGGCTTGCCTAGTGTAAGGACTACTAATATTTGTTAGGACTACCAGCATAGTAATAAGTATCGAGTGAAATGTGCCTATATGTTGTAAATGTTGTAAACTCGAGTGGAAAGTAAATAATTTTATATTTGTATAACTTTATTAGTTCATAAATAAAATCAAATATGTTTATTCAATTGGGTATCAAAGATACACTTATGAACGTCAATGTTTTAAAAAATGACTACCTTATTGTTCGGTAAAATATCCACTACCAAGAACAGACAAGAAACTGGAGGACATATTTTTTATCAACACTTGTTTTAAAAAAACAAGGCTCGGGGCTCCCATCCTTACGTACCTACAGCCACCCTATCATACACCACCAGCAGCGATACATTCTTCTTTTTACCCGACTGCACAAGAAGGAGGGTTATGTCAAAGTCAAAATGTTTTTATTCAATTTGGGTATCAAAGATACACTTATGAACGTCAAAGTTTTTCGTGTGTGCGAGTATGTATAAGGTTTCTTTGGCACACCCTACAGCCTAAACAGCTTGATGATTTCGACATGTGAGGTGTCATTTGAATCGTCTTTATAGTGGAAGTGACATAGGGTACAACATTTCGCAGCAGGTTTTTTTGGTTTTTCTTAAAACACTGTTAGTTGTTTCCAGTCGGTCTCTGGCGTCTTGATAGTGGAAGTGACATAGGGTACAACTTTTTGCAGCCGGATTTTTGTTTCTCTTTTAATAATGTTAGTATGATGTATGATGATGTACGTACCCTATGATGTAGAGCAGCAGGTCGGTGACGAGCCTGGCTTGCCGCACGATGGGCGAGTGCGGCTCGTTGAACTGCTCCGCGTTGCTCGCGAGGTATCGCACGTCGAACTGGGCCGAGGCGGTCCGCCGGTAGAACTGTACACGTGCACATGTCACAATAAAAATATGTTTGTTAGCAAACAAAATAAAACATAATCACACAGGTACCGTTCCATGTCCGATCGCAGACCGCAGCCCTCCCTCCACTTGGATCCACGGATACCTTTTTATCCTCTTAAATCCATAGGTGGATCCAAGGATACTTCTGTTTCCTCTTAAATCCACAGGTGGATCAGTTTTTTGCTCATCGAAAGGTAACTTGATCAAGACTGTTCTTACCTACGATTGTCAGGGGTTATAAGTAAAGTTTGTAATTTATTTGTTGCGCCCGCGGTCTTACCCTTTTTTTTTATGTAGAATAGGTCGGCGTTTGACCACCAACTCGCCTGATGTTAAGTGACGTTGTGGTCTAAGATGGAGCACGACGACCTATAAGATACTTATTCACTCTAGCTGGAGTTTTGTAGAGTGAAGAAGTACAAAGACGGCAGTTGAGTGAGGCGCTACAAGTGCGCTACTGCTCAGACCCGTCTTCTAAACCCTGTTAAAAATCAGCCTATGTGCCGTTCCAGGCTATAATCTATCTCTTTTTCCAAATTTCATCCAGATACGCTAAGCAGTTCTGGTGTGATTGAGTAACAAACATCTATCTATACATCCATGCAAACTTTCGCATTTATGATATTAGTGTGATGTAACACTTGTTACAAAAAAACTTTAATCAACCGAGCGAGCGAAGCATCTATGCTTCAGCTTCGACAAAAATGTTTTCGCATGTCCGGATCTGTCTTCCTCCACAGGTCGAAGTATTTTTTTGTCTTCCAAAAATTCTGTATAATTATTGAACTTGCTCAGAAAATTTTACCAGAGTCGGTTGAGGAACGACCTGCTGAGGGCTCCAGCTCTCCAGCTCACCGAGCCACTGGTGTATACTCACAAAGTTTTCGAAGCGCGCCTTGATGGTGGCCAAGTCGATGGGGTAGGGCACTATTTTGGCGTACGTCGGGTAAAGCTGCAGATCCACCGGCGCCACGAACGGCTCCGCCACTGACAGTGACATCACCTGTCAAAATAAGAGTTACAAATACAAATATCTTTATTAGCCAACCATTTGCACAATTTACAAACACTGTGGACCCCACACTTGGAAAACCCAGTATCGCGGGCGTCTACTTGTACGACACATTAAATTAATGGCATACTAAATGATTTTTTTTGAGAAATAATCTAGTAACAATTTGAAAACCAAATTGGGCAGACTGTTCGAGTGAGTTATTCGTGTACAAAGATGTTTGAGCATCTTTCGAAGCTTTTTGTTTAATTTTAATACATATAGTCACGCCTGTTTCCCATAGGGGTAGGCAGTGACCACTTCTCTGCACTTGCTAGGATCCTGGTACACATTGATTTTTGCTTTTCTATTAAATTTTTAAGTTGGAATTTGGGGAAATTTGGCCAAGACGTTGTAGAGATATGGGGGTCGTAAGGTCTATAATGATGCGATGTGCCGGCTAATTTAGTTTGTTAATCTCTGTATGGAGAGCGAGGGAGTGGGGAGAGTGACGTTCACAATTGAGTGCCTCCATTTAATAAAGCATTTTGGTTCCTCATTTCTCATAAGGACCGCTAGAGTGTGTGTTCCCTGACACTTATAATCTGGGTGTGTTCAAGTCTCGAGTGAATCGGTTTCTTCTAGGCAAGCGTGCTTCATCGTAGGCCGCATCACTGGTTATCATCAGGCATGTTGGCGGACAAACGCAAGCCTATTAAGTTATTAAAAAAAGCAGTGTTTTATACCGGCTAGGTGTTACACCCGAGGATGGCTTTCAGACAGTATCTCATTGCAACTAGTACTGTTCTAATCCGCGGTGAAAACTTCGTTTGCGCGATGCAGGCTTCCGTCTTATAGTTCCGTAGACGGCAGATGAATGTCATTGTTTGTGGCGAGCGAGCTACACTATGTCCCTTTAGCAATAAACTTTGTTTGGCCTCGGAAAAGTTATAGTGTTTTTTCCTTTTCGATCTAGTTCAAAGAAGTAAAAGAAAGAAAAAGACAACTCTTTATGACTATTGAAAGGAGTCTATTGTTAACACGTAACGTGCAACCATGGAATGGAATAAAATGCATGGCTGGGTAGTTTCCATCCAAAATTGCAGAGCTGTCGTCAAGCATTTGTTGAGGACTGACTCCTACAGGAATCGTTATTTGTTTCTAGATAACAAGTGCTTGTTGTTCCTTTCTGTACTCCTGACAACGTGTCTGCAAAATTTCATGAAGATCAGTTGAGTAGTTAAGGGGGTGAAGTTCTCGCAGCTGTAGGAACCTGGCTGATGTGTTGTGCTATAGCGAGGCAGGCGTGGTGGCGGTCCCCCCGCGGCCACTCGTCCCGCGCGGCGCGGTACAGCGCCGCCTCCAGCTCGCGCGGCTGCACCGGCACGCAGCCCCCGGGCTCCGCCGGCAGCCTGCACGGCAACATATACATATTATCACTTGAACACCTACTGATTCTATTAGTATACAGATACAGACAGTGCCAGATTAAGCGAGCGCTGGGCCCGTAGCAAATGTGAAGGGGCCCTGAGTCGTTGGTTTCCCACCAAAACACCCCATTTCCCATCAATTTTAATTTTGGTATTGCCAAGTATGGTCAGCGCCTTTTCCCCTCTATTTTGGAAAATTTGGCACCGTGTGTCTACTTTGAGAATAGTGAAATTATTAATTTGGTGTAGGGCTGATCCGGCACTTATAACACATCTTAATAAGTTTCACTCAAAAAACAACACTCAGGCAGGGATGAGTGGGTTTAAATATGGAGGGCCCCATTTCGTGCGGGGTCCGTAGCAATTGCTACTCTTGCTATGTGGTTAATCCGGCACTGGATACAGACTATGTCAAAAAAGGGTAGCTGTAGGTACCAAAAACAATGTTACCTACTTTAACCACAAAATACTCCCCATCACATAGGATCTATATTTTTGACCTCAAAGCCCCAAAAACTCACCGTTCAGGGTCTAACGGCTCGAGATCCCAAGGCGAGAGTCGTTCCACCTCTCCGTTGTCCCACCTCACTCTGAGCGAGAGGAAGTTAGCGGCGGCGGCGGAGGCCCAGCGCTGGGCTTCACTGCAGCCCGAGGCGGCTGGGGCGGCTGAAGACCCGGGGCTGGGTCCCATGCGCTCCAGGACTATGCCCGTCCACCAGGAGTCGTCGATCATGCAGCGGAATCTGGAAGGGATTTGAAGACACACTTTGGTATATGCGATTGAACCAGGCGTTACCTTGCAGAAGTTCATCTTTAAAACGGTCAAAGTCGATAGTCAATAAAATTAAACCAAACTTTAAAATTAACCAAAACTAAGGCACTCTAGATCTATATCTCGACATTCGACCTCACATGAGGCACATTCGACCTCACATGAGGCACATTCGACCTAACATGAGGCATCAACCTCACACTAAAAAAGGCGTAGAAACTAAGTCTCTACTTTAGAAAGGCACATTCAACCTCAAATGAGACATTTTAGACCTCTCACTAGAAATAGTATAGAAACTGAAATTCTCGACATTAGACCTCAGATGAGGTACATTCGACCACACATAAGGCACTTAAGACCTCAGACTAAAACGCGGAGAAGCGGATTTGCCGACATGAGGCACATTCGACTTTACATGAAGAACATTCGACCTCATTTGAAGCAGACTCGACCTCACATGAGGCACTTTAGACCTCATACTAGAAAAAGCGTAGAAACAGAAATTCTCGACATTAGACCTCAGATGAGGCACATTCGAACACACATAAGGCACTTAAGACCTCAAACTAAAAAGGGGAGAAGCGAATTTTCCGACATGAGGCACATTCGACTTCACATGAAGAACATTCGTCCTCATTTGAAGCAGACTCTACCTCACATGAGGCACTTTAGACCTCAAACTAGAAATAGCGTAAAAACTGAAATTCTCGACATTAGACCTCATGACCTCATTTCAGGCACACTCGACCTCACATGAGGCACATTCAACCTCACACGAGGCACAATCGCCCTCACTTGACGTCACACAGGAGGAGTTATTTAAATGACAAACTTTAATGTACAACTGACATTTTTAATTATCTATTCCCTTATTTGACATTGGTGGTTTTAATATTATTTTATTGACATTTAATTCTTACTTTAATTTTGAGATCAACTGTTTTTTGTTATTTACTTTACTTTGTTTTTTGATTTTACTTTGTTTTTTGACTGCCTCGATGGCTCAGTTGGTAGTGAACCTGCCTTCTGAGCGTAGGGGCGTGGGTTCGATTCCCACCTAGGGCAAACATTCATGTGATGAACATTAGTGTTTGTTCTATGTCTGGGTGTTAATATCTATTTAAGTATGTATTTAAAAATATCTTAGTATGTGTATCAGTCTCTGGCCGCCATAGTACAAGCTTTGCTTAGTTTGGTGTCAGGCGACCGTGTGTGGCAGTGTCCCGAATTTATTATTATTATTAATTTGTTCTTTTAATTATGAATATTAATTTAATTTGTACAATTTTGAAATTTGAATTTTATTATTTTGACGAGCATAGTGCCATCACTCTGACATTTGTACGCCTATCCGGCACAACATGCTTGAGCCTTTTTGTGTCAATATTCCAACATCTTTTAAAGACCATGTTGTATGCAAATAAATATTCTTTATCTTCTTTATCTCACCTATCCCCCTGCCCCCAGTGCCTCGCGGTAGACGCCTCGTACTGCTGCTTGAGGACCAGGAAGTCGATGACATCAGGCATGTCGTGGTAGCGGACAGTGAAGCTGCGCGCGCGAGGAGCCTCGAGAGAGCAGGCCAGACGGAGACAGACGACGCGCGGCGGCTTTATCACGTATTTTATACCGACCACTTTGACTAGCTCGCAGTCCTGCAACGGAAAAGAAAAACAATTAAAAGCAATCCTATAAAAACATCCTACAATCCTATAAAACACATATCGTCACGCCTTTTCCCCGAAGGGGCTGGCAGAGGTGTGATACAACACATACACTGGACGATATTCAGTCCCAAATGTGACAGGGGGCGAGCCTGTCGCCATACACCGGGCTGTAGCTAATAAGAAAGAAAAAACGCCCAACTGCACAAGTGCACACCTATACAGGGAGTTACGTAAACCCTGTTGGATAATTGATGGACAGGTACTTATCAGTATTCATGCAAAAATACCAAAAAATGCTAGTTGAAAATAACAGGAGTTATGACCGGTTTAAGAACGCAAGAAAAAAAGGAAATTTTACAGAAATGTTAACAAATCTGTATTATATGTTGGCGGCTTTTATTCTAAGAAAGTAGCGACACGACGCGAAAAGTTTACAAACAAAACCGAAGCAATTAGTGTCTGCGTTCGTGCTTTTAGGAGGGCGGGGATTAAATATTGACTATAATTTTTTTTATACTCAATATTTAATTTAAAATAGCATAATTGTATCTTCCAGTCGATACTGGATGCGCACCTTGCAGATACAACAGAGTTTCTGTAACAGCCTGTATAAGAATTTTTGGTTTTATAAGACAAATATATAACATACTAGCTGCGCCCTGCGGTTTCACCCCTGGGTAAAAAAATATCCTATGTGCTATTCTAGACGATAATCTATCTCTGTGCCAAATTTCATCCAGATCTGTTCAGCCGTTCTGGCGTGAAAGAGTAACAAACATCCATCCATTCTTACAAACTTTCGCGTTTATGACATTAGTAGGAAGTAGGATAACTATACCTTAACTGTTAAAATCCAGCTGTTTGGAAGTTACGAGGTATTAAAGAAAATGATAAATGTCTAAAATTATCGAATCAATCGCTAGTTGTAAGTGTGAGGTCATGTTTAATTACTTTTTCTATGGCATAGCGTCATAGGAGCGAGGAGACTGACCCGCTTACTTACAAACGTTGTTTATTAAAAAAAATAAAAAATAATATGTTGATTGCCACGATTGGCTAATTATTTACATACTTAGTTTTTAATATTTCGTAAATGCAAAGCTATCACTAAAGCATGCATAATTATTTATAATATTTTTCTATGTATCGTTATACTTACTTTAATTTATTTCTTTTTCTTTTGTAAATTCGATGTAAACAGTTTTGAATAAGCTAACGTTTGCAAAACATATTTAATGTATCGTCTTGTACTGCTAGGATTTTATGTACACTAGCTAAGTATTTAACTGTATTTGTTATCGTGTAATAAAGAACTTTTGAAATTGAATTGATATGGCATAGCGCCATAGGAGCGAGGAGATTGACCCGCTTACTTACAAACGTCGTTTAGCCTCCGAATGGATATACAGTTGTCTTTTTCTTTCTTTTAAATGTTTAATTCGATTGAAAAAGACAAAACACTGTAAAACTATTCTGAAGCTGCATAATAACATAATAACGGGATAAGAATATATAATTTTTAACTGAACTTTAAAATGTACCCCTTTAGCAATAAACGTAGGTTATACCTCGGAATAGTTATGCAATGTTTTGTCTTTTTCCATCGAATTTAAAAATGTAAAAGAAAGAAAAAGACAAGACACTGTGCAACTATTCCGAGGCTATGAAACGTTTATTGCTAAGAGGGTTAATGTTTACGTAATACGGTTGAAAACGTCGGGTTTCAAGCCAGCTGGAAAACACGCCGCATGAGTCTCTCTATCTTTGGTATGCTATTTTCAACCGTATGACGTACGTTTAAAATTTATTTTTTAATGTTATATATTCTCAATCTCTTCGCCGCGCCTCGCCCAGTTTGCACTGGGTCTAAGGCGATTAACATAGCCAACATAGCTGGTTAGTGCCAAATTTAGTGCCAAGGAAACGTAACTAGATGGCGCTAAAGTTTTTATATAATTTTCTTAATGCTCTTTATTTTTAACTGACTTCAAAAGAGGAGGAGGTTCTCAATTTGACTGATTTTTTTGTATGTATGTTACGCGATCTTTCCGTCAATTATGAATCGATTTTAATGATTCTTTTTTTTGTTTGGTAGATCATACTTTAGAGGTGGTCCCTTATAAATTTTATCGAAAGCTGTCAAGTTGGTCTTAAATCTCAAAAAAGTCAATTTTTTTTTACAACATCCTATTTGGATGACGGGAAGTCGGTTTCTTTAGTTTTGCTTTTTACCCGACTGCGCAAGGAGGATTATGTTTCTAGTGTGTGAATAGAATGTTTATTATTATTCGAGTGTATGTATGTGTGTATGACGTTTCTTTGGCACGCCCTAGAGCCTAAACAGCTTGATGTATTTCGACATGGGAGGTGTCATTTGAATCGTCTTGATAGTGGAAGTAACAGAGGGTACAGTTGTCAGATTACATTTTGCAGTCAGGATTTTTTTGTTTACCTTTTAATAATGATCTTTGTCTATATTATTTTAACACTTAAAATCAAACAAACTACTTACATAGACGTGCGTCCTCTCCCAAGGCTTATCCCTAGGATTGATTTTGTACAGGTCCTTCTCAGCCACGGCTTCGAAATACCTCTGGTGACCCTGCGAATGAGAAATACAGTTTATAATAAGTTAGGTGCTAAAGAATTGGCGTACTCAAGCAGAAAACAGGTTACATGTCTGTCCGTGCCTATCGGCGCTCAGATAACCGTTACACAGAGCAAGGGGATATGAGGAGGGGCTAAGCTTCCTTTGTAAACTAGTGGCTGGCAGAGGTGTATAACACCCACACTTCGCCGGACGATATTCAGTCCCAAGTGTGACAGGGGGCGAGCCTGTCGCTATACACCGGGCTCCAGCTACGTAGCAGATGACATTAAATAAGCACATTTGTTCACAAAGGAACAAATTGGTTCGGGCCTTCGGCTGGGTTTGAACCCGCTGCCCCTGGCGTTAGAGGCGAGCCTTCTCCGACTAGGCTATCATCGCTTTAATGCTACGTCAATCTGTGGCACGCTAGCTTACCGATTGTTCAATAGTTTGAAAAAACAAATCGGTGCATATCATTTATTTTTATACTACTACTAGCGAGTTTTAGCTACTTATTAGCTATTAATTAATAGTAAGTAGCGAGATCTCGCTAGTCTTAAGTAAGGTACAAGGGCGGGATCGGGGGCGTCACTTACCAGTCTAAAGTACAGGCAGTGGTCACCCATCTGAGGGTGGTAGGGAGCCTTCCTGGGGGCGACGGCTGTCAGCCACTCGCCGGGGCGGAACGCTTCGGGCAGCTCGGGGGCGGGCGCGGGCGCGGGGGCGGGGGCGGGGGCGGGGGCGGGGGCGGCGCTGCTGCTGGCTGCGGCTCTGGAGATGTACGTCATATTTGAGAAAGAGAGCATTAAATCTTCACTTCTTCGTTATTAATGTATTAACATTTTATGTTATAGTTTTTTTGATTTTTTACTATAGTCTGCGCGAAATGGAACGAGACAAAAGGTCATTGACCTCTCGGCCGTCTGACTGAAAATCTTTATCACATAAATTATAAATTTTTAATGCGTTATATTTGTCCTCAATTAATTTGGCGCGAATTATACTGTCTGAAACATCATAGTACATATATGTACCTGTTAGATAGCAACAGTGCTACGAGGATCTTTTTTTTATGTACGGCGGCGTTTGACCACCAACTCGCCTGAAGTTAAGCGACATTGTGGTCTAAGATGGAGCACGACGACCCTTAAGGTACTTATTCACTCTAGCCTTGAAGTTTACTAGAGTGAAGAAGTACAAAGACGGCAGTTGAGTGAGGCGCTACAAGTGCGCTACTGCTCAGACCCGTCTTCGGAACGGTTACACCGGACTACATCCCGAAACACGACTAGGTCATTTCACGGCATGGCTTGGTCCGGTGGGTGGTAACTAGCCACGGCCGAAGCCTCCCACCAGTTTGCTACCCGGTTAGCACTACCCGGGGACTACGTGTAGGTAATCAGAATAGAGTATACTCCTACGGACGTGGGTAGCTCATCCCACAAAATTTTGCATTAGAATGGCCTATATCGTTTTGGTGGAATATTCTCTATTAGTAGGACATGTATGTTTATGTAAGTATTATTTAAATAGTTTATGTAGGTGTATAGGTACTCGTTTTTTTTATGTCAATGTTATGTTTATTTTTGCACACCTGTCCCATATTCATTTGTCGTATCCTCTCCATCCTAAGGTTGCCTGGAAGAGATCGCTTTTAGTGATAAGGCCGCCAGTTGTTACACTATATGTATAATAAGTTATATTATAACTTTTCTATTGTTGTTTTGTTATTTGTGGTTTGAACAATAAAGAGTTTATCTATCTATCAAAAGTTACCAAAATAGCATACTTTTAAATATGTATATTTAAACATATCGGTAAACGTATTTGTCACTATCAAAGAATACAGTTGATGGAAATACTAGATGATATATACCCTAATTTAAATATAGTTTCAATTTTGGTAGCGCTCCATGAGATGAGCGTGCTTATAGGATCTTAACATACCTGTCGGGAGTGTTCTCCCAGTCCGAGTACTGGGAGGACGTCGAGCTGTGTGGACAACATACCTGTCGGGAGTGTTCTCCCAGTCCGAGTACTGGGAGGACGTCGAGCTGTGTGGACAACATACCTGTCGGGAGTGTTCTCCCAGTCCGAGTACTGGGAGGACGTCGAGCTGTGTGGACAACATACCTGTCGGGAGTGTTCTCCCAGTCCGAGTACTGGGAGGACGTCGAGCTGTGTGGACAACATACCTGTCGGGAGTGTTCTCCCAGTCCGAGTACTGGGAGGACGTCGAGCTGTGTGGACAACATACCTGTCGGGAGTGTTCTCCCAGTCCGA
The DNA here is from genome assembly GCA_911728515.1 of Peribatodes rhomboidaria. Classification (NCBI taxonomy): domain Eukaryota; kingdom Metazoa; phylum Arthropoda; class Insecta; order Lepidoptera; family Geometridae; genus Peribatodes; species Peribatodes rhomboidaria. The sequence continues at coordinate 1,896,522 of OU452192.1, read as the reverse complement.
GTACTGGGAGGACGTCGAGCTGTGTGGACAACATACCTGTCGGGAGTGTTCTCCCAGTCCGAGTACTGGGAGGACGTCGAGCTGTGTGGACAACATACCTGTCGGGAGTGTTCTCCCAGTCCGAGTACTGGGAGGACGTCGAGCTGTGTGGACAACATACCTGTCGGGAGTGTTCTCCCAGTCCGAGTACTGGGAGGACGTCGAGCTGTGTGGACAACATACCTGTCGGGAGTGTTCTCCCAGTCCGAGTACTGGGAGGACGTCGAGCTGTGTGGACAACATACCTGTCGGGAGTGTTCTCCCAGTCCGAGTACTGGGAGGACGTCGAGCTGTGTGGACAACATACCTGTCGGGAGTGTTCTCCCAGTCCGAGTACTGGGAGGACGTCGAGCTGTGTGGACAACATACCTGTCGGGAGTGTTCTCCCAGTCCGAGTACTGGGAGGACGTCGAGCTGTGTGGACAACATACCTGTCGGGAGTGTTCTCCCAGTCCGAGTACTGGGAGGACGTCGAGCTGTGTGGACAACATACCTGTCGGGAGTGTTCTCCCAGTCCGAGTACTGGGAGGACGTCGAGCTGTGTGGACAACATACCTGTCGGGAGTGTTCTCCCAGTCCGAGTACTGGGAGGACGTCGAGCTGTGTGGACAACATACCTGTCGGGAGTGTTCTCCCAGTCCGAGTACTGGGAGGACGTCGAGCTGTGTGGACAACATACCTGTCGGGAGTGTTCTCCCAGTCCGAGTACTGGGAGGACGTCGAGCTGTGTGGACAACATACCTGTCGGGAGTGTTCTCCCAGTCCGAGTACTGGGAGGACGTCGAGCTGTGTGGACAACATACCTGTCGGGAGTGTTCTCCCAGTCCGAGTACTGGGAGGACGTCGAGCTGTGTGGACAACATACCTGTCGGGAGTGTTGCACGCTCGCGGGGGCTTCTTGGCGGGCGTGGCGGGGGGCGTGTAGCGGGTCGCGGGGAGGGGGCGGCGCCGCGCGCGCGCCGGGGGGGCCAGCGCCGCGCCCGCCTCCCAGTCCGAGTACTGGGAGGACGTCGAGCTGGGGGGGAGGAGAACATTGGAGAATTACTGTTGCTGCTGTGGAACTTGTGCCTCTGATAAAATCAAAAATCCGACTGCACACCTGAGACCCTATTCGGAGATTTGAGATTTTCATCTCACTTTTTCTCGTCCTTGTTGCTCTCGTTTGAAACGTCATAGGTGTGAGAGTGACCAAGATAAAATCTCATCTCATCTCACGCGCAGGAATAGCCCCCCTGGCTAAGGGGTTTTAAGATGCATTTAACTTTTTTTTACAACAGAAAGGCATGCGTTTGACCACTGACTCCCGACTGCACACCTGAAGGACACTTGTAGTTTCAAGACGAATATAACTTTTTTTTTACAACAGACTAGGTTTGACCACTGACTCGCCTGGTGGGAAGCGTCGACGTGATCGAAGGTGTAACACGCTTGCCTAGGAGATACCTATTCACTTTACTCTTAAACACCCCCGGATTGTATTTAGGTGGAAAGACCTCTGCAGTTCTTACAAGTTGACTTGAAACGCTTAGTGCGTTTTGGCGGAATTTCCACCATAAGAGAGTGTCTCTTACTGGTGCGCCTGGTACCTGGCTGAGTATATTATTATACCATGATAGTAAGTACCTGGAAGCGTCAGTGAGTTCGAGCGAGGACGCCCGTGACGATCTTTGTGAGCCGGAGAGCCTCACTGATGAGTCCGAAGTGTCGCTTCCAGACGATTCTATTTCTGGCGGTTCTTCCACCACCCTGGTTACCTGCGATTTAAAAACATTTAAATCTTTAATTCTTTGTTCTGATATTACTCTAATATCACTTACAGTTCGAGCCAAGATATGAAACAACAAGTATAAATTGAAAATTTAAAAATCCCCTGACACCGATTTCCATCAAACAGCTAATAACACTCCTGAATAAATACACCGAATCAAGCAAAAAAACAAAAACAAAATCAAAATCGGTTCATCCGTTCGGAAGCTGCGATGCCACAGATACAGAGAGAGAGAGAGAGAGAGAGAGAGAGACTGAGAAAGAGAGAGAGAGAGAAAGAGAGAGAGAGAGGAAGAGATAGATAGAACTCTTTATTGTTCACACCACAGATAACAAAACAACAAGAGGAAAAACTGAGAGAGAGAGAGAGAAACACGTCAACGTCAAAGGCAAGAGTGACACGGCACCTCATCGGTAAGCGTGCTCCATCTTAGATCACATCTTCACTTTCCAACAAAAGCGGGTAACACCGTAGGATCGCAACTAGTTTTTTTTTATGTAGAATAGGTCGGCGTTTGCCCACCAACTCGCCTGATGTTAAGCGACGTTGTGGTCTAAGATGGAGCACGACGACTTATAAGGCACTTATTCACTCTAGCCTTGAAATTTTTGTAGAGTGAAGAAGTACAAAGACGGCAGTTGAGAGAGGCGCTACAAGTGCGCTACTGCTCAGACCCGTCTTCGGAACGGTTACACCGGACTACATCCCGGAACACGACTAGGTCATTTCACGGCATGGCTTGGTCCGGTGGGTGGTAACTAGCCACGGCCGAAGCCTCCCACCAGAGTTAGCTAGCCGACTTAGAGCTCGCCAGCGCCAGCTATACAGCGTGTACTCGCACATCAATACCACTTGTAATAAAATGTCCCGAGGAATTTATGCATTATTACAACTGCGACCAATAGCGACTACATGCTATCTCAAAGAAGTCTACTATGCGTACATTCATTCAATAATGTCCTATGGTATTATTTTGTGGGGTAACTCGACGGATAATGAGCGTATATTAAAATTGCAAAAACGTGCTATCAGGGTGTTGGTCAGGGCCAAATATAGGGAATCATGCAGAGATCTTTTCCAAACTCTAGGTATACTAACGTCAATATCGGTTTATATCTTCGAAATTGTAAAATATGTCAGGGTAAACCTTAATATGTATCAATCCCGTGGCGAATATTCAGATGTTAATGTAAATTTGCGCAATAAAGAAAAACTACTGACAGTAAAGCATAGGTTACGCAAGTCTACCAAAAATCTCATTGTAATTGGCCAACAATTGTACAATAAGCTGCCGAAATGTTTTAAAACTGCTACGACGTTTAATGTGTTCTGTTCGAATGTCAAACATCTTTTGTTGTCCAAAACTGTTTACAGCGTAAACGAATATTTAATGAATGACTACCACAATTATACAATGAAATCTAATTAAATTATTATGACATTAATTTTATTTACAAAGTAGCTTATATTTATTTTTTATGACTGTTAGAAGCCCTTATACAGCTTCTATTTTTGAACTTACCGTTTTATAAGACTAATTTTATATTTTATTAAATAAAGTAAGTAGAATAAGCATGGACTAATAATTGAACTTTGTTAAAATTTAGAAATGAAAACCAATGTATGTAAAATGACGAGTACATGACAGGAGCATTTCTAATACATTGTAATAAATTTCTATTCTTTTCTATTCTATTCTACTCACGCGCGCGTGCGTGCGGGGCCCCCGGTGCGGCGGCGCGCGGCGGCCGGGCCTCCGGCGCGGGGCCTCGCCCGCCGCCGTGCTGATCATGACGGGCCGCCGCCGCATCTCGCGCCGGTACCACGCCTGCTCCAGCGCGTTCAACTCCATACTGCAACAGGAAACAACACGAACACAGATCAATTTACATTTTGATGTACTGCTCATGTTGAATTATGAATACAAGAAAACATGTGCATTCTATTGGTATTTTTGCATGAATACTTACTTACCTATCAGTGCGACAATTTGCGGCGTTTTTGTCTCTCTGACGCGCGCACATACCTACGTGTTCGCTACTGTTCATAAGTGTACTCGTATCTTTGATACCCAAATTGAATAAAAACATTTTGACTTTGACTGCGTAGCGTTCCGCGCCTAACTTTGAATCGGCCTGTACCTGCCCATTAATTATCCAACTGTACGCACCACCAATTAAACACAATTTATCAATTATCCAACAGGGTTTTCGTAACCTATACATACGTACGCAAATACGCCCCTCGCCCCCCACGCCACAACTCGGCACGCCCCTCGCTCCCACCGGGGGCTTGCGCCTCACCGACACACGTACCTGGCCTGCTCGCTCCTCTCTCCCAGCTCACCGACACGACACGTACCTGGCCTGCTCGCTCCTCTCTCCCAGCTCACGGACACACGTACCTGGCCTGCTCGCTCCTCTCTCCCAGCTCAGCGACACACGTACCTGGCCTGCTCGCTCCTCTCTCCCAGCTCACGGACACACGTACCTGGCCTGCTCGCTCCTCTCTCCCAGCTCACCGACATACGTACCTGGCCTGCTCGCTCCTCTCTCCCAGCTCACGGCCACACGTACCTGGCCTGCTCGCTCCTCTCTCCCAGCTCACGGACACACGTACCTGGCCTGCTCGCTCCTCTCTCCCAGCTCACCGACACACGTACCTGGCCTGCTCGCTCCTCTCTCCCAGCTCACGGACACACGTACCTGGCCTGCTCGCTCCTCTCTCCCAGCTCACCGACATACGTACCTGGCCTGCTCGCTCCTCTCTCCCAGCTCACGGCCACACGTACCTGGCCTGCTCGCTCCTCTCTCCCAGCTCACGGACACACGTACCTGGCCTGCTCGCTCCTCTCTCCCAGCTCACGGACACACGTACCTGGCCTGCTCGCTCCTCTCTCCCAGCTCAGCGACACACGTACCTGGCCTGCTCGCTCCTCTCTCCCAGCTCACGGCCACACGTACCTGGCCTGCTCGATCCTCTCCCTGACGGCGGGCGGCGCGGGGCACACGACGGGGCGCGAGCTGGCGGGCACGAGCAGCGGCTCGCCGGCCTGCCACGAGCCGGCCGTGTGGCGCACGCCCTCGCCGCGCCACACGCCGCGCCCCTCGCCCCCCGCGCCCACCGGGGGCGTGCGCTCCGCCGCCAGCGCCTCGATCATTAGGTCGATCCTGGATTGGAAAGGTGTTCAGAATGGGTTAAACTCTCCTATGCCACAAATTAACACTGGCCTACAAAAAAAAATTGTTTTCAGAATGGAAAGTTCAGAATGGGTTAAACTCTCCTATGCCACAAATTATCACTGGCCTACAAAAAAAAAAATTGTTCTGGTGCAGCTCTGTTTTAATCTGTAGTCGGTAAAGTAGGTAGTATGACCTACTTTGCTGCTACTAGATGTCAGCTGACAGCTCTGGTTTACCTACAATTCTTATTTTAATTTTTTTACGGTTTTATTAAAAATCAGTCCATGTTATAACTACTTTTATGACATTAATCGTATAAATTTATGATGGCAAGTAATTCGAGAAGTTTACGCATTCAAGCATTAACGATCCTGATATGTTTTGTTACATATGCGGTGAGTATATAATGAAAAATCAACGGAAACCGATTAATGACACGGTAATTCGCTTGTATTCTATATACTTTCTTCCACATGAACAAGAGCTGCTATGAAAAATGTGACTAGTTTTCTCGTATCTGCTCACAAAATATACCCAAAATCAGGTCTCCAAAATGAGTGTAGGCCAGTGTTATGAATAGAATAGAATAAATTTTATTGTCATTAAGTAACAGTTCCTTAACAATTTTAGCTAAAAAATGAATTAAGGATGCTCCTATCAAACTCGTCAAAAGGTTATTGCAAAAAATTACAAAATCATTTGGTAATATTATTAAAGTCTCTCTCAAGGCAGAGGCAGCGGGTTCAAACGCAGCAGATGGCATACGAACGTTCCTGATGGCTGCTTGAGGTGGGGCAGCGTCTCGCGTCTGATGTTAGTGTAGTATACCTGTTCCTGGTGACGTCAGCGGCGGGTATGAGCTGGTTGAGCGCCAGGTTCTCTCTCCCCGGCACGAGGCGCTGGAACTGCGGCGGGTGCGGCGCGCCCTCCACGTCCACCAGGAACGGGGGCGGCATCAGGTGGGGCGGCGTCTCCGTCTGCTCGTCCAGGGCGCCGCCCAGGGCATCGCGGACTGGGGAACAAAGGCAAACGTGATTATTGACATGGAATTTTTTTATACACAGGGACAGAATACGGGGATCTAATAATGTGATACTGCAGTGCCTGTCTGAGGACTTGTGCAGTCCAATTTACCGGGCATGGATTTCTGTTCACCAGAGCGTAAACAAAAAATGACTAGGTATGTACTACTTACCTATGTATTTCATTAATTATTTTACTATTTTTATCCTATCATTAACTATTTTAACTACCTAATTACGGAATTTTATTGTTATTACAATTAGTAGTAGTTGATTCATACTGGGTTATTGTGGCCTGAAAAAAAGAATTTAATTGTTATTTTCAAGATATTTATTTGTCTTCTTAATTTCTAAGTTTTTTACAATAAATGAATATAAAAAACAAATACTATAAAAAACTAGGGTGCCGCCGGCAGCGGGGCGAGGCCCAAGCTACGGTGGTTAAGGCTGCGCAGAGTGAGGAACCTCCTGACAATACGGCACGTGTCTAGGATCACTGCCGACTGTATCTGGCCCTTGATCCAACCGTCTAACGAGAGCCTCTTGAGATGTTGGTCGAGGCTCTTCGCTATGAGACCGTTTACCGTGACGACTATCGGGACAATGATCGTCGAGTCAATTATTATTATTATATTACACCAAACAGTAAGTATCACGTGTCCGTGCTAGTCTGAAGCAGCTACGTAGGCTTGTGTTGTTAGTTGACTGACAGCAAGGCTGGCGACTCACCCAGCCTTGTGTGAGTGTAGCTACATTGTTTACGTTCCTGTTGCTTTTTGCGGACTGCCGTTTGGATCGTAGATTTATTTTGTTTTTCTACCGCTTTTTTAGGCCATATTGTAATAAAAATATTAACGAAATCACTTTATTAAATGTTATGCTTAGTTAAGAGGGCCGCGACGCTCTGAAATTTCCATACAAACATGCTACTCAAATTTCTTGAAAACCATTTGTCAGATTATGATGAAATTTAGCATGTACAATTAAATTAATAATATCTCCGCCCCTATGTTCTTGTATTTTTTTAAAAACGTTCTCAAGCGAAAATGGATGTATGAAAAATATCCGCATTTTTAAGGGGTCACTTTTGACTGATTTATTCAATAAATAGACAAAGCAAATCATAAATTCCATTACATAGGGATGTTGTCTACATCATTAGCTGTTAAATGAATCCATAATACAAGGGAAATTCTTAGTTACTTAAGAATGATAACAGAAGTGCAAAAGTCATAAAAAAAACTGAAATTGCACTTTGTCACTCTGTAGGTAACTTTAGAGGCTCGTCAGTATCATTACTCGCTCTCTTCGCTCACCTTCTTCTTCTAGACGAAATGGCTGTAGAATATCTTGAGCCAATGCGAAGTTATTCTAGGTCGCCTAGGTCGAAGTTAGTTAGGTCGCCGGACTCTTAAGATTTATTTTGTATTTGGTGTCAATAAAGAGTTTTTGTATTGTATTGTTCGCTAATCTTGTTGTCATTATAATTAAGTATTGCTTATACTTATTTATAATTATGTTTACGAATTTTTCCTATAGATGTTATATACGAGTAAATGTACCTACTTGAAAAACGGACTAATAAAAAAACCCATTGTTTATGTACTGCTAAGGATTGTCTAAACACTAGCATTTGTACTAATTTTATGATCTTTATTAGCTTAAAGCTTTATCTTATAATCTTTATTACCTTAAAGCTAATAAAGATCTTTGATTTGATTTCGTTAATCTTTGAAATAGAATTGAATGGACTCACCCAGCGGCCTATAGTCCGTGTGGAAGAACAGCTCGGTCGGTAGTTGGCGCAGCAGCCTGTGTCCGGCGCCCAGCCCCAGCAGCAGCAGATGTCCGTGCGAGTCCGAAGCAGCCACGTGGGCGCCGCCGCCCCACTTCGCGTCGAATATGGCGCCGTCGCCTTGCCCTTCGATGTTGTTGTGGAAACGGGCTAGGACCTGAGAAAAAAAGAGATTAACAATTCAGCAGTGGGCTCAACTTTTAGTAAATGACTTCTAGTTTGATTTTTAAAATATTTAGTAAAAGAGATTAACTATTTAGCAGTGGGCTCAATTATTAGTAAAAGACTTCTAGTTTGATTTTTAAAATGTTTAGTAATGTGACTGACTGTTTTATTTTATTTCAATATGAATTGCATTCCATTCAATTGCATTGCATTACATTACAAATAATAATTAAGAAAATATATAAATTGTCAACTGCAAGTTCTTTATACCTGCGTGATTATAACAGTTAGGGGGCCATAATACCTGCGGGATTATGACATTTAAAGGGACATAATACCTGCGGGATTATGACATTTCAAGGGACATAATACCTGCGGGATTATGACATTTCAAGGGACATAATACCTGCGGGATTATGACATTTAAAGGGACATAATACCTGCGGGATTATGACATTTAAAGGGACATAATACCTGCGGGATTATGACATTTAAAGGGACATAATACCTGCGGGATTATGACATTTAAAGGGACATAATACCTGCGGGATTATGACATTTAAAGGGCCATAATACCTGCGGGATTGTGACATTTAAAGGGCCATAATACCTGCGGGATATAACTCCTATGATGTGTTAATTATCGAACCTGCTCACAAAAAATTACGCGAATCTCATGTCTTCTCTACAAGTTGCACTTGTAGAGAAGACAGACGTTAGCCGGGAGCTTTACAGCTCACAGAGCCACTAGTAATACCATAGTTAGCTGTAGTATCCCACAGGTGATATGTTTCCGCAGGTGCTATGGAACCGCAGGTATTTTGGTCTCAAAGTGCAATAGTCCCGGAACCATTGTGGCATCATAGGTGTTATATTCCCGCAGGTATTATGCTGTTATATTCCCGCAGGTATTATGCTGTTATATTCCCGCAGGTATTATGGCCACCTCTGTCATAATCCCGCAGGTATTATGGCCTCCGAAGTGTTACTGTTTAAATTTAATTATACCATAAAAACATGATGAGTTGATTACACGTACCTCACCCCGCTCCGCGTCCCAAACGAGCAGTTGTCCGTCATGTCCCGCGGAGAGCAGTACTCCCGCTAAGAACGGGTGCGCCTCCAGGACATAGGCCTCGTCGCGGTGAGCGGCCAGCGACCGGACTTGAGTGGAAGTGCGCGAACACCACACCTATGGGATAAAGAATTAAAGTATATTTTAAAATGTATATTTTTAAATAGCAAAGTTAAAAAAACCGACTTCCGGTCATTCATGTAAACGTGTTGATATTTTAAAAACTGCTTGACCGATTCCGAAAACATTTACATGGGACCACCTCTAAAGTACGATCTACCAAACAAAAAAAAGGATTATTAAAATCGATCGATCATTGGCGGAGTGATCACGTAACCTACTTTAAAAAAACATACAGACGAATTGAGAACCTCATCCTTTTTTGAAGTCGGTTAAAAATTGATAAAATTAAAGGGCTGTCAATAGTCGGCCACGTATCTGTTATGCTCCTGGTATTCGTAAGCGACGATGATTGGTAACCATCAGGCGACTTGTTAGCTTGTTTGCCACCTATGGCATAAAAAAAAACCTTGGACTTGAAACAAATACAAATATATTTAAATCTAGTTTTATCATACTTAAAACAAATTTTAAGTCGAGATTTATGACTGAGCGCGGGTTTTGAAGGCTGTTCTAAGAGTTTTATGAACAGCGCCATCTAGTTTCATTAGTATCAAATTAAAACTCGTAAGCACGTTAGACTCGCGATGGGCCTAATTACGTCTGCCTGGCTGGCTGGCAACTAAAATATATAGGGTATATCTCTAAACGACGGGCATACTCCAATATACTGTGTACGTTTATTATAATTCTCAAATTTGTAAGTACATTACTTAATTATTTTTTTTTCCTTTAGCACACACCACCGTCCATGCTTAATCATAATGTTTTTATTCCATCCAAAGGTTGTCTGGAAGGGATCGCTCTTAAGCGATAAGACCGCCCATTGCGCCTATGTTTTTGAGTGTTTAGTTTAGATTTATTTTGTATTTGGTGTCAATAAAGAGTTTTTGTATTGTATTGTATATTCTGGGATATCACTTTACTACCCATAATTTACATAATACCAATTGTTACTGTAGGGCCAACCCTGAAATCGAAAAAAAAAAATTATCTTCGACAAAATGTGTGGAAGTTTTTCTCTCTCTAGTAACCATAGTAAAAGTTGGTCATAATGATCAGTACATTTATATCCTAACAAGCACTAACAAGCACGGAAATTGTATTTGGTAAACACTATCACTGGGTGCCCAAAATACAGGCATCGCCTAGTTTGGGACCCACTGCAGTTCATTTTGAGTACTCGAACTGAGTGTTAAGTGTCATGTATTTGAATATTGTGTTTTTGTATGTATACTTTCATTATTGTCAATAAATATATTATTATTATTTATTATTATCCTAGAATATGTACTTACTAGATGTTTTGTCCGCGACTTCGCTCACGTTCGTTTTATAGCCTATGTCAATCAGGAATAATGTAGCTTTCTAATGGTGATTTTTTTTAAATAGACCAGTAGTTTTTTGAGTTAATTCGTTACTAACATACTTACATACAAATCTTTCCTCTTTATAATATTAGTATAGACACAAGACGGGATTTAAAAATGAATTAAAAAAGGACTCACTCGAATAGAGTAATCCGACACGGCTGTGATGACGTAAGCGTCGCTACAATCCCAGCACACCATTGTCACCTGAAAAAAAAACATATTTGGTTGTAAAGAAAAGAAAAAAAAAGGGAATGTAAAAGAAATTACAGCTAAAAAAAAATTCAAGACCATTTCTCGATCGGTACTTTGCGAGAAATCCTCCCTTCTAACATCGATTCCCCAATACTGGGGGTTCGTGACACATCATGGAAACAACTTTAAAAAAATATATATATATTTCGCCATCTGTGAGTGTGTGTGTAAATGATTTTTATTTATTACTAGCTGCGCCCCGCGGTTTCACCCGCGGTTAAAAAGTATCCTATGTGCTATTCTAGACTACAATCTATCTCTGTGCCAAATTTAATCCAGATCTGATTAGCCGTTCTGGCGTGAAAGAGTAACAAACATCCATCCATTCTTACAAACTTTCGCGTTTATGATATTATTAAGTAGGATTTTGTTGAAATGTTTGAATTTGAATAAAGACCAACCTTGAGCCTCTTTCCTTCAGCATGTGTTTCTGGCAGCAACAGACTGTGCCTCCACTGTGTCGCGTACAACGTCCACAGGGCCGCGCTACCGTCCTGGAAATTACAAGAGAACAACTAACATTATTAAAAGAAAAACAATAAACTCGACTGCAAAACGTTGTACCCTATGTCACTTCCACTATCAAGACGATTCAAATGACACCTCACATGTCGAAATACATCAAGCTGTTTAGGCTCTAGGGCGTGCCAAAATCACCACATACCTACATACACACATACAGTCACTCGAAAAACAACCTTCCTTCTTGCGCAGTCGGATAATAACGTGTGGGCGAAACAATTTTTTTATCACGGCTTGAAAACTTGGTCCGAACCAGGTAGAGATCGAAGTAGTTTCAAACACACTTTATGCACATGCACATAAAATTCCTGATTTTTAACTTCACTATGATGAATTGTGACAATACAACGTGTTGTTTTGCATTCCCGCAGAATTTGTAGAGGTAGGTATACTCCACTAGCAGAGCACGAATAAAGTATAGGGCAACCTAGAAAACGAGAAAAAAGCAGCTTTTCCAAACATCCATCGACGATCAACGTACTTTTTGTATGAAACAGCTGGTTTTTTTCTCGATTTCAAGCTTGCTTCTTGGTTTATTCATGCTCTGCTAGTGAAGTATACCTACCTCTACAAATTCTGCGGGAATGCAAAGCAACACATTGTATTTAAGACTCACTTTACTCCCGGAGACGAATCTGAGTCCCCTGTGAGCCCAGGCGATGCTGTCCACTGCATCTCCGTGCACAGCAGTTTCCAACACCTGCAAATAACAACATTAAAAAAAAAGTCCATTATAAAAACAAAAAAAAACAACGTCAGAACAACACTAATATTGTTATTATGCAATAGTAAGAAAATATTTAGGTCAATGGCAAATTCAATATGTTTATCAATGTCAAATATTTATTTTAATGTCAAATTGACATTAGGTCTGACAGAACAATTTTATCAAAATAAACCCCATCTATTATATTTTTTGGAACTGCAACTTTTTTTCTCTGGAAAACGCCTCATAGTAAAAAATCAGCGGAGCGTCGTTTCACGTATCTGCACCCCTAGCATGCGCGCGCGACAGAATTCTTCTCGTCTTTTTTTGTCGTGTGAGAGCGAGACATGGCTATGTGTATACATACGTTTGTCTCGATAAAAAGACGCGATATACACGCTGCGCACGCTAGGCATGCTGGACATAATTTATGTGGTCGCAACACCAATTTTTGCTTCAATTTAGACTTCATGTCGCTAGTATTATTCAGGCAGTTAGTTACCGAACACTTTGGCTTCGCGCGACGTTGTAATCGTACAAAATCGACTGAGAAGTCAAAGTCGCCTCGGTATTATGCGATTTTGTATTTTAGGCTATGGGGATATGATTCATTTGTCAATAACGTCAAAAATGGTTCAAGTATTTCACATTCGGCCTGAACCTACCCTTACAGTATTAAGAAATATCTTGCTTCAGAGACATGGCTCAACGACTTGTGTGGTTAAACTTACCCTTGTGGGTCCTCCGGGACCTTGTTCCAAGGCATACACCCTCACGTGATGGTCAGCGCTGCCCGCAGCTGCAACAAGGTATGGAATCAAAATAATTGACCAAAGTGAAAGTTTTTAAGCACAAAATTTCGCTTAACAGGGCCGCGACGCTCTGAAATTTCCATACAAACGCGCTTCTCAAATTTCTTGAAAACTATTTGTCAGATTATGGTGAAATTTAGCATGTACAATTAAATTAATAATATCTCTGCCCCTATGCTCTTGGTTTTTTTAAAAAACGTATCAAGCAAAAATAGAGCTATGAAAAATTTCCGCATTTGTAAGGGGTCACTTTTGACTGATTTATTCAATAAGTAGACAAAGCAAATCAAAAATTCCATTACATAGGGAGGTTGTCTACATCATTGGCTTTTAAATGAATCCACAATACAAGAAACATTCTAGTTATTTAAGCATGATTAGAGAAGTGCAAAAGTCATAAAAAAATTAAATTCCATTTTGTCACTCTGTAGGTAACTTTAAAGGCTCGTCAGTATCTTTACTTGCTCTCTTCGCTCGTCATCTTCTTCTAAACGAAATGGTACTGGAAAACCTTAAGCCAATGCGAAGTTAGTAAAGTAACGTGGTCGCCGGACTCTTAAAAACCATGGAAGATGGCATTTCCATTCGCCCCGCCATATTTTTTTTACCCGACTTCTTCTTTTTTATTTATATTCTTCGATATTTTACACGTGTATCCTTACTGATATTATAAATATGAAGGTGAGTTTGTTTGTAACGCTTTCACGTCTCAACTACTCGACCGATCGTCTTGAAATTTCGCATACACGTTGTCTGGGGTACAGAAAAGGACATAGGACATATTTTTTATCCCGAAAAAATTAACAGTTCCTGTGGGACCACGGGTGAAACAGCGGAGTTGTGTGTACACAACAAGTTGTGTGAGAGAGAGAGTGTGTAGTGCGTATGTACCGAGGAATGCGCCGCCAGAGGACCAAGCGGCACAGATCATGTGGCAGACTCCGGGCCGCATGCGCTCCACGTACTGCACGGGCTGCGACAGGAACTGCCCGTCTGGTGAACACGTCCAGAAGGCCACGGAGCCGTCGGTGGAGGTGGAGGAGAGCCAGCGCAGATCGGAGCGGGACGGCGGCGCCCAGTGCACCTGTGGACGGCTGACGGTTAGAGGAGCGAAGCGAGCGAAAACAAATTGCTACATGAACAACATATTTGTATCTCGTTTTAACGTGAAATTGTAATTGACGTTCTGCATAATATTGACATTTTGAGAACGTGGCATTAGGCGCCGAGAGGATAATTTGGTACACACGTTTGCCTTCACACCTCCTAGTCAATTTAGCCACCACCTCCCAGTTCGTACCCGACAGAGTAGCACCCTGACGCAGTCGCACTCCCCCGTTCCTCCTAACCTCCCCCCTGCTCCCCCCACTCACGGAGGTGATGGTGCCCTAGTGCACGTCCACGGCGTGCAGCAGAATGAAATGACACGTTGGAGACGGTTGCACACTGCGACCAAATTACACGTTTGCCCTCACATCTCCTTGTCAAATTTCTCACCAACTCCCAGTTTGAACTGGACAGAGTCGCTCCCTGACGCAGTAACAGTCCCCCGCTCCCCCTCCCTTCCCCCCTGAGGCAGGCACACTCTCCCGCTCCCCCCTGACGTAGCCACACTCCCCCGCTCCCTCCCTAACGCAGCAGCTCCCGGCGCCCCCTCCCCCCCACTGACCGAGGTGATGGTCCCCTGGTGCGCGTGCAGCACGGCGCGCGGCGCCCCGGTGGCGAGGCACCACACGCGCACGAGGCGCTCCACGGAGCCGCAGCCCCCCTCCCCCCACTGACCGAGGTGATGGTCCCCTGGTGCGCGTGCAGCACGGCGCGCGGCGCCCCGGTGGCGAGGCACCACACGCGCACGAGGCGCTCCACGGAGCCGCAGCCCCCCTCCCCCCACTGACCGAGGTGATGGTCCCCTGGTGCGCGTGCAGCACGGCGCGCGGCGCCCCGGTGGCGAGGCACCACACGCGCACGAGGCGCTCCACGGAGCCGCAGCCCCCCTCCCCCCACTGACCGAGGTGATGGTCCCCTGGTGCGCGTGCAGCACGGCGCGCGGCGCCCCGGTGGCGAGGCACCACACGCGCACGAGGCGCTCCACGGAGCCGCAGCCCCCCTCCCCCCACTGACCGAGGTGATGGTCCCCTGGTGCGCGTGCAGCACGGCGCGCGGCGCCCCGGTGGCGAGGCACCACACGCGCACGAGGCGCTCCACGGAGCCGCAGCCCCCCTCCCCCCACTGACCGAGGTGATGGTCCCCTGGTGCGCGTGCAGCACGGCGCGCGGCGCCCCGGTGGCGAGGCACCACACGCGCACGAGGCGCTCCACGGAGCCGCAGGCCAGCAGCGCCCCGTCGCCGGACACGCAGGCGTCCGTGATCTCCGCGCCGGCGCCGCGGAGCGTCGCCACCAGCCGCCCGTCCACCGCGCTCCACACCTTCACCAGCAGGTCGTCCGCTCCCTACCAAACAAACGTGCACATCTTACTAAACAAACTGATGGATTTTTCACATATTTCATATATTAAGTATAATAATGTCGTCACGCCTTTCCCTCGAAGAGACTGGCAGAGGTGTAATACAACACGCACACTTTGCCAGACGATATGTAGTCCCAAATGTAACAGGGGGCGAGCCTATCCCCATACACCGGACTCCAGTCATGTAGCAGATGACATACAATACGCACATATGTTACACAATGAACAAATTAGTGCGTGTCGTCGGCTGGGTTTGAACACGCTCCCTCTGGCTTGAGAGGCGAGCCTTTTCCAACTAGGTTATCATCGCTTTTTTTCCGCTAGATGTAGTGTAGGTAAATATATCAAATTTGTTGCAAATCTTGTCGTATGTAACCAACATTTGATACATATGTGAATCTTACTAAAAAAATGATGGAATTCTCCTTAGATACACAGATCTACTCAGATATACACAGATGTTAAGTCTAAATACGCGAAATGGCACCTTGAAAACAAGGCTTAGATCAAGTGTAAGCTTTATTTCGCTGTCAGTCGCTCTGTGAACGCATCGGTGTCACGACGCTTAAATGTGCTAAAAACACTCTAGCAAATGTCACTCGGTGACCACGAGCCGCCCGCGACAATGACCACCTGTTGATAAGGAGTAGAGGCAGTGCCGAGTAGCGCAAATGAGTGATACCCGTAAGCCTTTGTTTGGGTCACCTCACTAGCTACTCACAGTGACAACGATCCGTCCCGTGCAGTCGAAGACCAGGCAGTAGACAGCTGACAGGTGGCCCAGGGTCCTACGCTGCAGCTGCAGTCCGGAGAGCATCCTCGGGGGGAAGGCAGCCTGGCCTCCCCGCCCGCCGGGGTACGCTGACTTGTCTACACCGAGCTCTCGGTATGTCAGGCGACGGACTGCGGAACAAATAGAAATAATTTGAATGGTGTCAAATATAAGGATTTGTTTTTGTTCTGTTGAAAATATTCTTCTTTTTTCTGTTCTTTTCTTGTCTTCATTTTAAGTGATGAAAGATGCCAGGATCATAATTTATTGCGAACAGCAATGCAGTCATCAGTGTCGTCTGGTCAGACTCTCGCTGAGCAGCGAGAGTCTCGGTCCGAGTGGTGATGATGACTACACTCACCGAGCGAGTGGTCTCGCCTGAAGGAGGCGTACTGCGGCGAGGCTCGCACGAGACTCTCGCTGAGCAGCGAGAGTCTCGGCCCGAGCCCGTGTCCCGCGGCCGGTGATCGCGCCAGCTGCAGTGCGCGCGCGCACACTGACGCCACGCGGTTCCACGACATCTCCGAGTACTGAGACGCCTGTGAACAACGATAAGTGGTAAAAATCTGAGAATACGTAGCTAACAAATGTTAAATAAGATAGTCGACAGAGCAAGCGTTAGGGAGTGAAGCGTTTATGTTTCATCTTATGACAAAAATGCTTTCGTTTGTCCGAATTCTGTCTGGATTTCTGTCCGAATCTCTGTTTTCTTTGAAATTATGGCTAAAATCGGGTTAAATAAACATGAGCGAACACAGTTTGGGGATTTTGAGGATCGATATGGGGTTGTATTCTGAGCATAAATTCCAATTTGAGGGGTTGTACTGAGGTCAGCTCAAGGTCATTTCGATGGAAACGCGTTTAATTCGATATCTCGAGAATGGTTAGTGTTAGGCGAAAAATTGTGGAGACCTTTTCTCTTCCAAACAAAATTTACTAACTTTTTTATCTGAAACTTTTTTTTATAACATTAATATTTTTCAACTTATTACTCCCGCAAGGCAAAAATTTTACTTTTTTTTTTCTATTTTTTTGTCGTTTTCTCCCCAACCATTGAATTTTATTCAATTTTACCGATAATCAAAGTGTAGATCTTTTAATTATGAACAATTTTGTTCTTGAACTTTTTTCTGTAATGCCAATACCTTCGTAGTTAAATATTACTTTACCGAGCGAAATCTGCGCCATTGTACCACTCAAATGTACTTATGTTTATCACCATTAAAAATATTTTCCTTTAAAATTGATTCGTATTTATGTTTTTTTTTAATACTTAATAGGCTTGCGCTTGGCCGCCAACAAGCCTGATGATAAGCAGTGATGCGGCCTACGATGGAGCACGCTTGTATAGAAGAAACCGATTCACTCGAGACTTGAACACACCCAGATTATAAGTGTCAGGGAACGCACTCTGGCAGAGTATTCCACACTCTAGCGGTCCGTATGAGAAATGAGGAACCGAAGCGTTTCGTGCGTGTTATTTAGTAATTGTTTTTATTATTTTGTTTATAAATGTAAATCCGTTAAAATTTATCTGTAAGTTTTATTCATGTGTTATTGAGAGCTGTGGATTTTGCTCAAAGAAATAAAATAAAATAAAATTTCAAAAACCAACTTCCTGTCATCCGAATTGGATTTAGGAAACAATTTTTTTACTTTTGTTGATTTTTTAAATTCATGTGACTGATTTCGTTTAAATTTATATAGAACCACTTCTGAAGGTCACCTCTCCCTCTGATCTACCAAAAAAAAAATATTATAAAAATCGATTCATAAGTGGTGGAATGACCGCGTAACATACATACAAAAAAAAAAACAGACAGGCGAATTTTTTTATTTAGAATTTTTTAATTTATGTATAAACTGTGAAAATGCAAATAATTCGTATTTTTGGAAATAAATTATCTTATCTTTCTTATCTTAAATTGGGAACCTCTTCCTTTGCTGAAGTGGGTTAAAAATACAAAAAAAGGTCGCGGGCGTCTTATCCATTAAGCCGCTACATGAGATTTATAAGGATACCATATTTTCAGCATGTTTATAAATATTTTTTTCAGTCATCATGACATTTTAATGCTGGCAAACAGTTAAATTTAACGCAATTAAAAAAAAAACGAAAATGAATCTGAATTGTTTCATCTTATATCATACAGCCTGTTTGCGTCGGATATTGTCTGTAAATTTAAAAAATGCAATAGTAAAGTTAGTTAATAAATAGTTAAAACAACAAAAATTAAAACATTGAAGAATATTAAACTTGTAGAAAAAGTTCTACATGGCAGATGGATTGCAATTTTTAAATTCCCGCGCCAAACAACGTCACTATACTTCGTACGCCTTCGGACGCCATCGCTTCCCAACATCCAATCACGACTTACTACATGAGAAATCGTAGTACAGAGCAAGACGGAAAATTCTAGTCAATGGCAAATCAACGCTGCAGAACGAGACAGCAATATACCTAATTACAAAACCGGTCGCCCATGTACTGCATGATATAACAACATTTTCATGAATTTCAGAAAAACACTCAAATTATAAATGAAATTGAGAAAAAAAATTTTTTACGAACATCCAGTCTATTTCTACGCTCAGTTCTGTGTAAAACACGTTTTTAGATATTTTGTCGTTTTCACGAGAAATATTCATTACAGATCGCTTATCTCGCGTAAGAATGTAAATAAATTCATTTTTCAGGGGGAAATAATAGTAAATACTCACCAATTCATCGTAAGATTGCGCGTGCTCTTCGCCCTCCCAGTCGAGGCGTCGGGGTAGAACCTGCCACAAAACAAAGTTTATGTAAACTTTTCAGGAAGTTTCAGCAACTTTGACACGTGCGTTCACTACCAAAACAACAATAAGCTCCAACCCCGGCTAGGAAAAGCTCAAACTTACCTCTACAGATTCAAGCTCTTTCAGTAAAGTCTGCAACAGAAATTGTCTCGGTTATCATTTTTATCTCAGTACAAATGTTATTTGGATAATATTAGAGCGTATTTACCTTTGCAGTTTCTTTCAGCGGCCCTCCAGAGAGAAATTTCGTAATCAAAAAGTAGAGTTCTGAAATCGGGAAAGCTATCATTATACGACCTCGCACATAGGACATGGACAAATTCAAGTTGTATTTTCTAAGCGTCGGGCTTACCGGGAACGACATTGTGGTCCTCGTTAGATTCCTCCATCGCCCTAGATTTTAATTCTAGGCTTCGCACAACACTTTACCATCACATTCACAGCAATATTTCATGAAACATTTCACTAAAACATTGTTGACGAACAGAAAATGCAACCTTCCGCAATAATCGCAAAATGGCGTTTGTTCGCATGGTAAAGCAGATTCAATAGTTTGGTAGATATCATTGGTAGAAATGGTAGTATTAAAGTCGGTAAAACAGTTCACAAAGTAGTTGCTTAAAATTTGACTAGATGGCGCTTCCCAGAACTATTAGTTGATAAGCCACTGTTTTACTTGATTATTTCTGTGTCCAGTGTGTAATGTGTTGAAATTAATACAACGAGACTTTGATTGCTGAAATGATAAGCTATGGCGATCTTTTCATACAAGTAGAGCATGTCCTTTTGAAATGAAATGACCCCATTCAATGCACATCTCATTGAGTCCTTGACCCCTTGACTGACCTAATTTTTAATTATGGCAACATCATTTTTATCAAATGTCAAATTGAGTTGATGTGCATTGTGCGGGCGTTCTGCAAATATTCCAAAGTTTATACAGAAATTCGTTTTCTTGTGTATAAAGTATGATATTAGCTATGATTTTTAATTGTATAAACACTAAAAACTGATAAGAGGAGCACAGTGTTCCTTGCCGTGAAAAAAGTGCATAAAACTTGCTGCTAAACTTAATCGTGTTGATGTTGGGTCTCGAAAACATCTCAGGCACTAGTTCCAGCATCAGGCTGACTAGCATGCTCCTTCGTTAAACTCCTCAGTACTTCACGGCAGTCATACGTAAGTTAATTGATTGTTGGTTTTCTGCATCACCACACTAATGGGTCAACTACATACGACTAGTCATCTGGTCGTTTCTTCATCAGCGAATATTGATCCGTAGCTAAATATAAACATTCTGCTCGTTTAACGCTCCAAGCTCTTCGTCCTCGGTATATTGGTAATGTAGAAAATCGTATAAACTTGTTATTTACATACAAATAACTTCTAAATAATTTTAGTGAGACTAGACAGGCACTTTACAAATTGATATTATTATTTTGAAAGCATATTATTTCAGATCTGAAAGGTAGTGTTCGTAATTTTCAAAAGTAAGAATTAAGCGCAGTTTTTACATATTATAAAATGTAAATTCATTGGATGGTTTTTAAGATTTGTTTTGCAAATTACTGTTTTTAACCTCCGAAGCAAAACAGAGGGGTACTCTAAGTATAACATGTGTATCATGTCATATTGTGACTTTCAAGCAGACAAATCAATTTTGATATTTTTTATTATATTTAATTTAAATTAAATTATGTATCTTGGTTATATGGTATACATATTCACAACATAAAATCTTAAAAACAATTTTACATGCACAAACCGATAACTAAATTCTAATCTAAAAGCTTGTTGGCAGAGGGAAAGGTGCCCAGAATGCTAGCAGCATTGCCACACTGGATGGCAATGATAAATTTCTGGCCGAAATAAATGCCAGCATTCTGAACACCTGACGCCTCCACCAACCGTTTAGCCAGGTCCCTGTAGAGAGATAGGGTTGTTGGGTCCCACGGACCTAAAGTTTAGTTTATTTAGTTTATTTTTTTTTGTCTGAAAGTCAACTTGATCCTGATCAAGAATGTTCTCAGCTATGATTGTCATGTTTTTTTTAAATTTTGTAATTTATAACATACAATTGTATATATCAACAACAACAACAACTCTTTATTAAAAACATAAAATAATTACAATAAAACTTAAAGAAGGCTTAACTAAGTTTTTAATGGGCGGCCTTATCACTCAAAGCAATGTCTTCCAGGCAACAACCTATATATCATCACCCCTTTCCCCCCATAGGAGCTAGCGGAGGTGTAATACAACACCCATACTTCGCCGGACGATATTCAGTCCCAAATGTGATAGGGAGCGTCCCTGATGCCTTTATAATTCTAATTCTAATAATTTATACTTCTTATTTAATAAAGTATCTATCTAAAGTCATATAATGTATATGATCTCATAAATCCTAATTCTTTCCTGTCAAGTTTCTTTAGTCCTGATTATGATTTACAAACAAAATGATATTTAACAAATACCATATTGTAAGTAATTAGTGACTGTCTATTGTTATTTAATGCTTTTGAGTTCACTAAAATGCTTATTGGCTGTATGAAGGTCTTACAGTAGACCAAGATGAATTAGCATTTGTGTGAATGTATAATATGTTTATGCTTATTACATACTAGCAGTTTTGCTCACGTTTTTATAGCCTATGTCACTCAAGGATAATTTAGCTTTTTAATGGTAAAAGAATTTTTGAAATCAGACCAGTCGTTTTTTAGTTTATATTCATTACAAACATACAGAAATACAAATCTTTCCTGTATAAAATAAATAAATAAATTCAGGACACTTGCACACACGGTTGCCTGACCCCAAACTAAGCAAAGCTTGTACTATGGCTGCCAGGGACTGATATACATACTTATATATTTTTAAATACATACTTAAATAGATATAAAAAGAGAGATGTAGAGATAAAAATAGACACCCAGACATAGAACAAACACAAATGTTCATCACATAAATGTTTGCCCTAGGTGGGATCGAACCCACACCCCCAAGCTCAGAAGGCAGGTTCACTACCAACTGAGCCACCGAGGCAGTCATAATATTAGTGAACCCAAACTTATACTAATAATATCTATTCTGGAAGCAGGACTTTTCGATGAAAGATGTGGTCACTATTTACTAACCAACACTCGAAGCTCAAGTAGTCTGAATAACCAATCTCTAGTTATAATGGATTCCTCTGATTATTCTTTTATCTCTGTGCAATAAATCTTAAGTTAAGTTTTACTTCATTTTATTTTACAAGGTAAACAGACGGCTTTTATTTAAGTCAGTGGAGAGAAGATAAATATATAACAAAAACATTAGCCAAAAGGTTGGCCCCCTGGCCGAGGCCAACAGGAATAAAATTTCCCTTGTTCCCCCTACTTTTCATTAGTGTGGGACTAGAGGAAACATCAGTACGCCAAAACCATCTGATTATTTATGACTGACTAAGAAAAACTATAATTGTTTCAGAAGGATGTCGGGCTCACCGGCGGCCCCCACCGGCGCGGTGGGGAGCTCCATCAACGGCACTGGAGCCGGCGGCTCCACGGCGCTCGGTGGCATTGGGGGCTCCCTCGAGGATAAGGTGAGGGTTTCACATAAACAAGATACTTTTCGTTGTTGATTGAATCAGACGTTACTTTGCGGAAGTTCATCTTCAAAACTGTTTCTTGAACCAATCTCTAGTGTATTTCCGCTCTAATGTCGTATTACGAGTAAGTACTTTAAGGAATATGGGTTCCAATTACTATTAAGCTAACCTGAGTATTTTTTTATTTTATTTTTAGTTTGGAGCGATATTTGAAGCTAATTTAAACTTTATACAATTTAAGAATTTAATAAAACTTATGAACAGAACTTATTCAATGAAATTTGCTAGAAAACTTTGAACAATTTGACATGTAAAACTAATTTAATAAAGAATTTAACAGAACTAATTTAATGAACTTTACAACAAAATGTTGATCAAAAATTAAATACAACGATAAAATGGCCGACAAACCACGCGTACTGCGTGAGCTTGTAGGTAATGATAAAAATTATTATCAAGAGAATAATGAAACTGGATACATTCAAAAACATGAAATTTTCTTAACCTTCACAATACTCGCAAAAAATAAATGCAGTGGGTCCCAAACTAGGCGATGCCATTTGGTGCCCAATGACACTATTCGTAGATACATTTTCTAGGCTTGTTGGACAGACACTTACGATAGACATTTACGGGAGGTACAGTGCGCGCCAGGTAACTACAACCTGCGCAGTGGTATATTTTTGGTTTCATTGGAGGTAAGAGGGGAGCGCAGTGGGCAGCGCATGTTCCCGCGCACTACTACATCTGCCCCTCTCGCTCACACCCTATACGTGCGCGTATATACATGCGCAGTCGGCGCCATCCTGGCACTCATGATCCCGAAAAACAAAGTCACTCAGCAAACACGTAATGATGTCATCGTCATTCGTCTCTTTCGAACATGTCGTTAATGCCTTATTTCGGTCTTGCTCAAGCATCGATTGACGTCACTACGTGTTGCTACACCAATATACCTGGCGGAGTATATTCTTATACCATGGTGTTAGTTATGTGGCGCATACCAAAATTAGTGTTTTGCTTCCCAGGACTGCGACTTCCTCTGCCCAGTCTGCTTCGAGCTGATCGAGGAGGCGTACGTGACGCGCTGCGGTCACTCGTTCTGCTACGCTTGCATCGCCAAGTCTGTGGAGCTGCACCGCCGCTGCCCCAAGTGTGGAGCAGCGCTGGCCAGCAGAGAACACATATTCCCCAACTTTCTTCTAAATGAACTGGTAAGAGAAGGAAAGGAGGAGGATTCTATACTGGCAACATTATTTGTCCCGTCATGCGTTACTCTGTTATTTCATGTCTGTCAGAATGTCATTTTCAAATAAAGATTCATAATTTATACAATTTTAATTGACTAGTCTATTAGGCGAAAAACTAGTTCTCGTCAACTCCTCACTTTTAACCGACTTCAAAAAATGAGGAGGCTCTCAATTTGACTTTATGCTTTTTTTTGTAAGCTGTACACATGTTACGCGATCACTCCGCCGATTATGAATCGATTTTGATGATTCTTTTTTTGTTTGGTAGATCATACTTGGTTATGGTATCATATTTCCCAAACACATTTTATCGAAAGCAGACTAGTTGTTTCAAAAACAACAAAAGTAAAATTGTTCACAAAATTCAATTCGGATGACGGGAAGTCTGTTTTTGAATTTTTGCTTTTTAGTACAGTCGACTCTCGTTAATTCGAAACTCGAGGAACTCTTAAAATATTATGAATTATCGAGTGTTTGAAATATAAAATGGTTTGAAATTTGTGAGAGAACATAAATAAAACTACGAATTATTAAGTGTTGATCAATTATTATTTATTAACTGCTATTCTATAACAATGGGAAAAGTTTAGAGGTACATTCGTGTACAGTACATACATGTATGCATAATGTGAATTAATTAATATTTCGAAAGAACTCTGTTATACTGGTTTGCTTCTAAGCACATTTTTTTGTAAGCAACTTTGAATTGTCGAGTATTGGACGCCGTTTAGTTCGAATTATCGCGTCCTTTTGTTATAAAGCAATGATTTTTTCTTGGAATCACCAAATGCATAAAAATGTATTGATTTAGTTCGAAATATAAAGAGATTTTGTAGGGAACTTGTGATAACTTTGAATTATTAAATTAAATTAAATTAAAAATCATTTTTTCGGAACCAGTCCATAGTCGTGCACATAATCATATTTTATCATAAATAATCAAAATTAAAATTAAAATCAAATACATAATTACAAAATAAATGTCACATCAAATCAAAATTAAAATCACTAAATTCAATAAAAATCAGTCCAATCAATGAAATAAAATCAATAAAAATAGTAAAATAAAATAAAAATGGAACAAAACAAAATTATAATCTTAGCGCAATTAATTATAAGTACCTGGATGTCCGAGCTTTGCTCGGTATTTTTTTTTTTATTGTGTTTTTTGGAAAATAAACAATTGATTTTAGTCTAACCTCAAAGCAAACACTCATTGACTTCGTGTTACTTAACAACGCCATCTGCTGTTGTGTCGTTAAAGCAATTAGTTGCTCACAAAAAATAGTATTATTACTCGCCAATAGATGTCAGGACGAGTCATATTTTTGTTATTTTTCTTCCAAGTTTATGTTTAAGTTGATTATCGATAAAACACGAATAAAATGATATTTTCTAAAAATGATTCCTAGCTAGATCGATTTATCGCCCCCGAAACCCCCTATATACTAATTTGTATGAAAATCGTTGGAGCCGATTCCGAGATTCCAATTATATATATATATCTAGACAAGAATTGCTCATTTAAAGGTATAAGATAATTATAATTAATTATTTATAATTATAGAGAGGTTCGAATTATCGCAGGTTTGAATTAACGAGAGTCGACTGTATTATTAACACCAAAAACATCTCTCAGAAGATCCCGCTTAAACTCCATCTCTCAAATCACCACACATTAACACATTGCTATGCTATCCACAAAATCCTGTAAAATACCGCCTGGACACTTAGCTAAGAAGCGCTACATGTTGCGGAAGACAGAAAACTTTGGCGGAAGATCGTAAGAGAGAGAGTAATTGGAGGTGGTGGTCACGACCCTCAGACATCAGGAATGCGACTTGAGGAGGGACTGTAAAATAAGTAAATAAAAACAAACAAGCTGCCTCCTGCGATTTCATCTGGTAACCTACAGGAGCCGTTTACGAGATAAAAAGTAGTCTATGTGTAGCTTATCAACTACTCGTACTTGCATACTTCATCTAATTCTATCCATTCGTTTGTGTGTGAAGAAATAATAGACTACTCACATACTCACAAATTTACAATATTATAGTTCGGTTCGGATGGATTGAGGGATGAGTTCAGTGACCCTTTGACCGTTTAATCAGGGTTTGTAAACATTCGCCACACCACGACACCAATAGTTTTTATTTTGTAATAATATGGCAAATTTTCTAGCAATCTATTTGCATACATATCTCACGCCTTTCCCCCGAGGGGGCTCGCAGAGGTGTAATGCAACACCCACACTTCGCCGAGCGATATTTAGTCCCATATGTGACAGGGGGCGAGCCTGTCGCCATACACCGGGCTCCAGTCATATGAGAGGCGGGCCTACTCCAACTAGGCTATCATCCCTTCATCTATTTGAATCGAACTAACAGTGTGCTATGTAACCCCAGGTGGCGAAACGGCGTCTCCGCTCGGCCCGGCCCGCCGCCCCCGCCTCCAGCAGCGACTCCACGGCGCTCCGCTCACTGCTCGCGACCGAGTCGCGGCACCTCGCGCTGCCTGAGGTCGAGTCCATGCTGGAGTTGCTCACCAGGCGGAAGAGGTAGCGTTCTCTAACAAATATGGGTAGTGTTTACTCACAAGGAGGGCTAGTGTTTACTCACAAGGGTTGTAAATTGTTGAAGTGTTTACGTCTTTACTCATAAAAAAGAGTAGTGTTTACGTCTTTACTCATAAGAAGGGGTAGTGTTTACGTCTTTACTTACAATAAGGGTTAATGTTTACCTCTTTACTCACAAGAATGGGTTGTGTTTACGTCTTTACTCACAAGAATGGGTCGTGTTTATGTCTTTACTCATAAGCAGGGGTAGCAAATACGTCTTTACGATAAGGGGTAGTGTTTACGTCTTTACTCACAAGAATGGGTTGTGTTTATGTCCTTACTCATAAGAAGGGGTAGCGATTACGTCTTTACTCACAAGGAAGGGTAGCATGGGCGTACCCAGACTTTCTTTAGAAGAGCGGCAAAGTAAATCTACTTTTTACCTGAAAAACCTAGCTTCGAGTTAGGGACCGGGGAGAGGGGTGCCCAAATCGCCCCAACGTATGCAATGTTGTTTTTGAAAGCGGCTCTCAATGTTGTAAAACACCTCTGCCACCCCCTGCAGGGGAAAGGCGTGACGATATGTTATGGTGACCCCCAGGCTGCTGGAAGCCGAGTGCGCTGCAGCTCACCACCGCCTGCTGTACGAGTTTTTGGCGCATCTTCACCGGCACCGCACGCACCAGCTGGAACACATCGCGCGCGAGACCGACCTCGTCAGGAAGGTACGCTTTACGACACAGCGAGCATTTGCGAGCGAAGCGTCTATGCTTCTTAATTTAAATTTTTAATTCTCTCCCGAAAGAGCTATGAACATTCCTTATAGACGATTCTGTTTACAGCTGAAGAAGTGGTAAGTGAAGGAGTGCTTCTATGAAACCGATGAATTATAAAATAAAATTACTTGCCACTTACATTTTTATAATTGGGCTTGCAAATGACTTTAACTATAATGACATTAATATTGGAATGATTTAATATTGTATGTAATACTACTAGAATCATAATTATGTACAATTTTGCACGACTAGTGTCGTTAACGGCTGAACATTAATTTTAAATCTTTTAACCTCATTTAACCCATTGACATGCAAATAAAATGATTTGACTTTATTTGAACTTCAGCTTCGACAAAAATGTTTTCGTATGTCTGAATTCTGTTTGGATCCATACTCCTATATAGGTCGCATTTCTCAACCGATTCGCGTAAAATTTTGTTAGCAGGTTCGATATTAGATTTTGTAAAATTTCCAAAGCTGACTCAATAAAAATACTCAGTTAGAGTCCGTTCCGTGTGCGTGCTGTCAGTGTGTCGTTGTCAGCGAGCAGTCCGTGCGTCAAGCAGCTCTGGAACGGACGAACGGAATATAATCGTCTAGCTACTGTGTAAAATTGGCAGCCGTCTGTTTTCCCTGTACAATAAAATAAAATACATAATTTCATACTTTACTGGTCATGACAAACCGGACCGGAATGGCACGGATCGCACTTGCATTCGGCCTGCAGTACATTGTATGTACTGTATTGTGCAATAGTGACTGGCGGCGCTAATTGGCGCGCAAGCAACGAGCGACGGACGTCAGCGCGAGTTTTCGTGGAATCTTTTATCCGCGTGAGCCGCGTCTATCCGACAAAGATTTTCGATTCCGCCTGGGATGAGATCGTTCGTCAATGGTTTTGCCAAACCATCATCTCCGGGAAATCTTTTTAGGCGATGAAATTTTTTTTTAATTTTTTTATGGCCGTTACATAAATACATCCGTTGAACTTAAACAGTACTATAAAGTAATTTAAGATACTTAATGTACGACCTTCTTGATGTGAACACTGCAAGCATTTACTTTAATTGACTAACAGAGTACTTTCACTACTCGGTAAACATAAAATAGGTTAAAAAGCTATACAAATTAGCTTATTTCTCAACAGATTTAAATTTTTTTTTGATTTCGCTAGATGTAGCGTGAAATATATCTAAATCTTTACAAATCTTGTTGCATGTAGCTAACATTCGATACATAGGTGAATATTGGCAATAATTAAATAAATAAATTCGGGACACTTCCACACACGGTCGCCTGACCCCAAACTAAGCAAAGCTTGTACTATGGCTGCCAGAGACTGATATACATACTTAGATATTTTTAAATGCATACTTAAATAGATATTAACACCCAGACATAGAACAAACACAAATGTTCATCGCATAAATGTTTGCCCTAGATGGGAATCGAATTGGTTCTATGATTTGGAAGGCTGAACGTTTTTCGATTGACAAGACTTGAATTGATTGATTTTGTTTTGAGATTGAATTATGAAACTATTTTTTATTACTTGTTTTTGATTTTTAAAAAGGCTAGATTCTAATAGCTGTCTACCCGCGGCTTCGCTCACGTTTCGCTCTAGTACTCGCCTTTCGCAGGATATGGATCACGTAGCGGACGTCTTAAAAGAGCTACGGTCCGGAGCCGCGGGCCTGGCGTCTGCTCCCGAGGGGGGTGGGGGCGGGGGCGGGGGCGAGGGGGACGCTGTACGCGCGCTGCGCAGGGAGATAGCGGACATCGCGGGCTCGGTGGGGGACGCGGCCGCGCACCACGACGGTGAGTCGGGGACTAGCGACAGATACACGAGGGGACAGCGCTGCGCAGGGAGATTGAGAACATCGCGAGCTCGGTGGGGGACGCGGCCGCGCACCACGACGGTGAGTCGGGGACTAGCGACAGATACACGAGGGGACAGCGCTGCGCAGGGAGATAGAGAACATCGCGAGCTCGGTGGGGGACGCGGCCGCGCACCACGACGGTGAGTCGGGGACTAGCGACAGATACACGAGGGGACAGCGCTGCGCAGGGAGATAGCGGACATCGCGGGCTCGGTGGGGGACGCGGCCGCGCACCACGACGGTGAGTCGGGGACTAGCGACAGATACACGAGGGGACAGCGCTGCGCAGGGAGATAGAGAACATCGCGAGCTCGGTGGGGGACGCGGCCGCGCACCACGACGGTGAGTCGGGGACTAGCGACAGATACACGAGGGGACAGCGCTGCGCAGGGAGATAGCGGACATCGCGGGCTCGGTGGGGGACGCGGCCGCGCACCACGACGGTGAGTCGGGGACTAGCGACAGATACACGAGGGGACAGCGCTGCGCAGGGAGATAGCGGACATCGCGGGCTCGGTGGGCGACGCGGCCGCGCACCACGACGGTGAGTCGGGGACTTGCGACAGATACACGAGGGGACAGCGCTGCGAGATGCGCAGGGAGATACTACAGAGCTAACTTTATTAGACGAGGCACGAGCCGTAAGCCGCGCCGTACGAATCCGTGGACAAATCCGTCATCACGTCACATCAAAGGATAAAAAATTTCAGCCGATTTTTCAATCGATTGATATTTAGGCAACCAAACCGATAGAAATCACTTACACGGTTCCATTGACAATATTTGACCCCAAACTAAGCAACGCTTGTACTATGGCTGCCAAAGACACATACATACTGAGTTATCGCTATAGGGTGTACTAAGTCAAAAAGGGTTCATTGTACTCATTATTATGCACCACTTTTACTATGCAGCCAACCCTAATCGCAAAAAAACAGTTGTTCCATACATTTTGTCGAAGATCATTGACCTTTATGTATGGAACAGCTGATTTTCTCTCGCGATTTTCAGGGTTGGCCCCATAGCTAAAGTTGTTCAAAATGATAAGTACTATGACCTCCTTTCGGCTTAGTACAGGGTGTACTAAGCCAAAAGAGGTTCCTGGTAGCCCTGTATTTATTTTCTAAATCCTCCCTCTCGCTCTCGCAGGCAGTCCCACCGCCGCGGGGGAAGAGGAGAGCTTCGCCGGCGGCAGCAGCTCAGGGGGCGACGCTCTAGCGGCGCGCTGGAGGCGACTCACTGCACACTTCGATGACTTTGTACAGGTATACTGAGAACTACACGCAGAACTGAAAATTAAGTTCTGAGCCTTTGAGAGGCGTTATTGCTTTTTTATAGATTTCAAGTCTCAATAAGAAAAATGGCACCTTGAAAACAAGGCTTAGATCAAGTTTAAGCCTTGTTTCGCTGTCAGTTGCTCTGTGATCGCATTGGTGTCACGACGCCTAAATGTGCTAGAAACACTAACAAAAATGCCATCAACGTTATAGCGGAATGACAATGTTTAGATTCAAATGAAGTTATTTGTATTTGTAATTTTTTTTAAATGTTTATATTTTCTTATATAGAAACCCTGTCCTGGCAATAATGAACGCAAAAAAATAATTATCCAATTTAGTACAGTCGTTCGCAAGTTATGCGCGTACATACATTTCCTTTCCTTTTTTATTTAAATAGATTTTGAATAGAAGTATAATAGCCTAGTCTTCTCCGACTAGGCTATCATGGCGAAAAATCGCTTCTCAAGCCAGACGGAGCGGGTTCAGACTCAGCCGAAGGCACACACCACTTTGTTTATTGTGTGAACATAGTATTTAATGTCATCTGCTACTTAACTGGAGCCCGGTGTATGGCGACAGGCTCGCCCCCTGTCACATTTGGGACTGAACTTCATGCGGCGAAGTGTGTGTGTGTGTTGTACACCTCTGTCAGCCTCTTCGGGGGAAAGGCGTAACGATATGTGAATACCTAAGTTAATTATACTCTAAGTTTGTCATATTTCGTTCTGTCCTGTCCATCCAAAGGTTGCCTGGAAGAAATAGCTTTAGGCGATAAGGCCGCCCTTGTACTGCTGAATGATATTTTGTTTTTAATATTCTCTTTATGTTTTTTTTACTTTGTGTTTTTGGTGTGCAATAAAGATGTATTGTATTGTTTCCATGGAGGCCTGATTTTTAATGAGACACGACATCTATGTATGATTGAAGTCTTAAGGAATGCATTTGTTGGTGACGAACCACTGGTATAGGCAGATTCAAACTTAATGACGGCTGTGAAGTTAGGCGCGAAACGTTGCGCAGTAGCGAAAGTGAAGGTATACGCGGGCGATAGAGAGGCAAGATGCCGCAAAGTCTCGCTTGCGACGCACTTCACGTCTGCCTTTAAGTTTGAATCATAACATATTACATAACATATCGTCACGTCTTTCCCCCGAGGGGGCTGGCAGAGGTGTAATACAACACCTACACTCCGCCGGTCGGTATTTAGTCCCAAATGGGCGAGCTTGTCGCCATACACCGGGCTCCAGTCACGTAGCAGATGACATACAATACACACATATGATTACAGTTCACACAATGAACAAATTGGTGCATGCCGTCGGCTGGGTTTGAACCCGCTCCTTCTGGCTTGAAAGGCGGGCCTGCTCCAACAAGGCTATCATAGCTTTTTTGAAGTTTGAATCAGTCTTTCTCTATAATCAAAAATGAATCGCTGAATGTGTTGCTAAGCGCAAATCTCGAGAACAGCTGAACCGATTTCTCTAATTCTTTTTTTAGAATATTGCTTGAAGCATGGTTCTTACGCAGAGAAAAAAATTTAAAAAAATGCCTGAAAAAATATTAAAGACCCGACTGTTAGGCAGTACAAAGTTCGCGGGGTCAGCTAGTTACTTATAAAGCAAACGCCCCCAGTGCTACTTCGCCCACCGCGCCGACGAGCTGTACTTCCCCGGCAGCGCCGCCCCCACGCCCGCGCCGCCCCCTGACACGCCCCTGCCGCCCGCCGGCGTGACGTCATTCGCCCCCACGCCCCTCATGACGTCAGCGGTGTCTTCCATGACGAGTGTGGAGGACCACGTGCCGCAAGCGCCGGATTCCAGACCGCAGACTGCGATGGGTGAGATTCAAATTCAAAATCATTTAGAATTTTTTTCATAAGACATGGCTCAGCTACTTTTAATGTTTATTTTTTAAAATTTGTATACCCATGTTTTGCGTAATAAATTATTTGATTTGATTTGATTCATTTGCAGAAGTATAGGTACATACAGGATAGTCCTATCCTACTAATATTATAAACGCGAAAGTTTGTATGTATAGATGGATGGATGTTTGTTACTCTTTCACGCCAGAACGGCTGAACAGATCTGGATGAAATTTGGCACAGAGATAGATATATACGTCTAGAATAGCACATAGGATACTTTTTAACCGCGGGTGAAACCGCGGGGCGCAGCTAGTTGATCATAAATAAGAGTCTCACTATAGAGTTGCGAGTGGATTGATATAGATGGCGCTGTTATACATTTTTAACCGACTTCCATGAAAAGGAGGAGGTTCTCAATTCGACTGTATAAATATAATTTTTTTGTATGTATCATACGCGATTACTATGCCAATTGTGAATCGATTTTAATGTTTTTTTAAAGTGAAACTTCTAATGCGACTTCCAACAAGGTTGCGTTAAACGTTTAACGCTCCTGGGGAGGGGGAATAGAAAGAGACAGAGCGAGAGTGAATGCGAGGCACTCGCACGCATGCGCGTAGTATACCTGTTACAGGCCAGCGCGAGCGTTAGCAACGAGTAGCGTCCAATATTACAACGCAGGATGGAGAGAGAAAGAAATATACACAGAAGTTTCACTTCTTCCGCGCGGAGGGACTCCAAGCACTATTTTTTTTGTTTGTGTAGATCAAACTTTACAGGTGGCCCGATATAAATATTATCGAAATCTATCAAGCAGATTTTCAAATATCAACAAAAGACAAAAATTGTTTACATGGATGACGAATTGCAGGATGGGAAGTCGATTTTTTTTAAACTTTGCTTTTAATACAGTATGTTACAAAAACCCTGTTGTATAATTAAAGGGCATGTACACACACTTATAAGTATTCATGCAAAAATACAATAAAAAAAATGCACGTCAAAAATAGCAAGAGCTATGACCGGTTTAAGAACGCAAGAAAAAGAAAAAGTTCAAAAAATCATTAACAAATCTGTATCATATGTTGGCGGCTTTTATTCTAAGAAAGTAGCGGCACGACGCGAACAGTTAAGAGTCTGGCGACCTAACTAACTTCGACCGAGGCGACCTAGACTAACTACGCATAGGATTAAGGTATTCTATAGCCATTTCGTCTAGAAGAAGAAGACGAGCGAAGAGAGCGAGTAATGATACTGACGAGCCTCTAAACTTACCTACAGAGTGACAAAGTGCAATTTCAATTTTTTTTTATGACTTTTCACTTCTGTAATCATTCTTAAGTAACTAAGAATTTCCCTTGTATTATGGATTCATTTAACAGCTAATGATGTAGACAACCTCCCTATGTAATGGAATTTATGATTTACTTTGTATTGAATAAACCAGTCAAACGTGACCCCTTAAAAATGCGGATATTTTTCATACCTCTATTTTCGCTTGAGAACGTTTTTTAAAAAAAACCAAGAACATAGAGGCGGAGATATGTATAGTTAATTTAATTGTACATGCTAAATTTCATCATAATCTGACAAATGGTTTTCAAGAAATTTGAGTCGCGCGTTTGTATGGAAATTTCAGAGCGTCGCGGCCCTCTTAACAAACAAAACCGACGCGATTAGTGTCTGCGTTCGCGCTTTTTCGCGCTCGAAATGCTTATAGTCAATATTTAATTTAAACTAGCATAATTGCATCCTCCAGTCGACACTGGATGCGCACCTCGCTGATACGACAGGGCTTTTGTAACACCCTGTAGACTATGACGTTAGTTTTGGGTTACAGTTGCAAGGAGATTATGATAGATGGCGTTGTTACACGGTTTATTACACCGCCCTATCTGTCGGATGCGATACTAGTTGCAAGCGTAATTTGTTGATAGGAGGCGACCAGCGGGCGCCCGATGAAATGCAAGCGGACGTGAGCGTGGCGGACACTAGCACGAACACCAGGCCCGCCGCGCCGCACTCGAGAGGGCTCGACGCATTCAGGGAGGACCTCGTCGCTTTCACTAGATACAGGTAAGCACTAGATTCAGGTAACCACTAGATTTAGGGAACCACTATATACAGGTAACCACTAGATGCAGGTAAACAGAAACAGGTAACCACTAGATATAGGTAAACGCTAGTTACAGATATACATTAGATACAGTTAAACAATAGATACAAGTAAACACTAGATAAAGGTAAACTAGATAAAGGTAAACACTAGAGATAGATAAACGCTAGTTACAGATAAACAATAGATACAGTTAAACACTAGATACAGTTTAGCACTAGATGAAGGTAAATACTAGAGACAGGTAAACACTAGAAACAGGTAACCACTAGAAACAGGTAAACACTAGATACAGTTAAACAGTAGATACAGTTAAAAGCGAGACACTAGTAAATACTAGATACAAGTAAACACTAGATACAAGTAAACACTAGATACAGTTAAACACTACATATAAGTAAACACTAGATACAGTTAAACACTAGATACAACTAAACACTAGAGGTAAGTAAACACTAGATACAGGTAAACACTAGGAGCTCAAAGTGAATGAACATTGACAACGCCGTTTATTCGCTAACTAGGCTTCAGAACTTTTGGAAGTGAACCCTGATTTTGGCCGAAAAAGCGACGAGGCGCATTTTTGGATATGAATGACTATGTCATCAAGTAAAACTGCCGAATATGGGACGACCAAAATCTACATGAGGTTCACCAGCAATGCATCCACAAAAAGTTACTGTTTGGTGAGAATTTTTGTCCGGCGGCATTATCGGTCCGTATCGGCGGTTTGCCGACCGCTGTACTTGACCAAGCGACGTGGAGACGTGACTAAACGCTCGGAATCGGCCGCCGCGTGCTTTGGAACCGGATCTAGTATATTAGCGATACGACGCAATATACAGGACGCTGTTTTGATAGATTGCTGAAGCGATGATAGCCAAGTTGGGAGAAGGCCCGCCTCTCAAGCCAGAGAAAACGAGTTCGAACCCAGCCGACGGCTCGCACCAATTTGTTCATTGTGTGAACATATGTGCGTATTGTATGTCATCTGCTACATGACTGGAGCCCGGTGTATGGCGACGGGCTCGCCCCCTGTCACATTTGGGACTGAATATGGTCCGGCGAAATGTGGGTGTTGTATTACACCTCTGCCAGCCCCCTCGGGGGAATGGCGTGACGATATAACGATATGTTTTATGAGAGTGTGTTTAAATTATTAAATAGAAAATGAAAAGATAAATTGATTTTCCTTGTTAATTTCAGAGCCCTACGGCCGCTGGCGACGCTATCGTACTGCAGCGACGCGATCAACTACTCGACCATAGTTTCCACCATAGAATTCGATAAGGACGAGGAGCTGTTCGCTATAGCTGGTGTCACTAAGAGGATCAAGGTACATTTAGTATACTAACTACGATCCTACTGTGTTACCCGCGTCTGAAAAGTACCTTCATTCATTTTTTACCCCTGACGCAAAAAGCGACGGGGTGTTATAAGTTTTTAATTTATGATTTAATGGGCCCATATTTGACCACAACACACCTGATCAAAAGTGACGATGTGGTCTAAGATGGAGCACGCTTGCCCATGAGGTGCCGTCTCACTCTTGTCTTTGACGTTGACGTGTTTGTCTGTGGCATCGTAGCTCCCGAACGGATTAACCGATTTTGATTTTGTTTCAAAAGTGAATTAATCGGGAGTGTTCTTAGGTACTCGTATGTTTGATGGAAATCGGTGTCGAGTTTTTTTTTTAAATTTTTAATGAATACTTTTCTGTTCCCCGGACAGCATGTATGCAAAATTTCATGAATAGAATCTCTTTTTTGTCGTTAAAATAACATTTTCTTAACAATATTAACTAAACACGTTAATATTATTAGAAGATAAAAAAATATCCTACTGCAAAATGTAGTCAGATACTCCGGATAGCGTTAAAATGTTGTACCCTATGTCACTTCCACTATCAAGACGATTCAAATGACACCTCACATGTCGAAATACATCAAGCTGTTTAGGCTGTAGGGCGTGCCAAAGAAACCTCATACATACGTACCCAACCACCATATAATCGTTGTTTTAGGCATCGATATACATATATGTACTACGTACTAGATTTCATAATCCGAACACAAACTTTCGTCCACTCCAGTGCACTGAAATCTTTGCACCTTGCACTAGTGTGGTCCCGACACGTGACTTGTATATGTACATACAAACGAACTTAAACATTAGTTGGTTGTTTTTTCTACCAGCTGTATTTTTTTTGCACCTGATCACCACAATGCTTCATATCAAACTAAGTGCAACCAAAAACTTAAATACTCAAGAATTTATTGCTTTCATTATGGTACATGCAGTTCTTAAAGGTAAATCACATAAAATTGTATCACATAATGATGAGGTATGGCAACATTGTTCGGACTGGATTTATTCTATTAGATATTTGTCGGTTAAGAATTCGTCTAGAGTATAAAAACATTTTTTGATCAATATATCTTTTAGCGTTTTAATGAATTTGACCTCATCTTCTATGTTTTTTAACTGTTTAGATAATCTTAATATATATAAATCTCGTGTCACAATGTTTGTCCTCAATGAACTCCTAAACCACTTAACCGATTAAAATATAATTCGCACACCATGTGCAGTTCGATCCAACTTGAGAGATAGGATAGTTTAAATATATATATATATATATATATAAATAATAAACGCGAACGAAGTCGCGGGGTGACAGCTAGTTTATTATAAATTTTAATAGCCATTGGATTTGGGCCGGAACCATGTATTTTTAATCTGGAGGTTGGTAGAATTAGTTTGTTTGCAGTTAAATCTTAATCTCTCGCTGATCAGCAAGTTTTGGAAAAAATAGGGGATATTAACGTACAAATTTACAGTTTTCTAAAATAAATATTATAGTATTTTAAGTGTTTTAAAACAGTATACTTTTACTTGTTTTCGTTGTTAAGTTTGAATCGGCCTGTACACTCAGATCAACCTAGAGGAAAAGATGGAACACTGCGTCATATCTCGCTGAAGCCACTTCTTTTCAATTTCAATTGCACGGAAACTAAGATTTATTCCCAAACTCTACGTTAGCCATTTCCGTTCCAATATACAACCTTAGTAGATTTAATATCCTAAAACTGCATATTTATGTAAGAGTTTAATGTTAAAATTGACTTGTGTAAAAACTACACAGTTTTTAAAAAGAACATCAAAATGTAGTCCTGGCCACACTTTTATAATGCACTATGTATGTTTATGTACACGAAATTATACCATAAACCAATGCACATAATGTCGAGGACCAAGCGAGTAGCGTAGTTTTTTTCCGTCAATGTGTGCGTGTTGTGTACATATACGACAGTAGCGTAGTTTTAGAATGGTTTTTGGGTTCACTTAAATCATACGCCGTGCGCCATCTGATTCTCTAGGTTGATTCACTGATCCCGTTGGTGCAGGTGTTCGACTTCTCGGCGGTGGTCCGTGACGCGGTGGACGTGCACTACCCGTGCGCCGAGATGCAGTGCAGCCACAAGATATCGTGCGTGTCGTGGAACGCGTACCACAAGCACGTGCTGGCCTCCTCGGACTACGAGGGCTGCGTGTCGGTCTGGGACGCCAGCACCACCCAGCGGACACGTGCGCTCATGGTCTGTATTCCTCTTCTTTTTTGAAGTTTTGGGAGCTGAGCTACCCACGTCCGTAGGAGTGTACTCTATTCTGATTCCCTACACGTGCTCCCCGGGTAGTGCTAACCGGGTAGCAAACTGGTGGGAGGCTTCGGCCGTGGCTAGTTACCACCCACCGGACCAAGCCATGCCGTGAAATGACCTAGTCGTGTTTCGGGATGTAGTCCGGTGTAACCGTTCCGAAGACGGGTCTGAGCAGTAGCGCACTTGTAGCGCCTCACTCAACTGCCGTCTTTGTACTTCTTCACTCTACAAAACTTCAAGGCTAGAGTGAATAAGTACCTTATAGGTCGTCGTGCTCCATCTTAGACCACAACGTCGCTTAACATCAGGCGAGTTGGTGGTCAAACGCCGACCTATTCTATATAAAAAAAAAATATATATACATCTTTTGGCGCGATAGAGAAAAATGATGAGAGTGAATTTTTACGATGCGCGCGCACACCAACAACTAAATTCTACATCGTGAAGTTAGTTCTAGGTGGCATGAAAACTGATAACTATTTTCAAGTTGTATATTCTAGTATTTTTATATTTAGAACACGTGTTTCGTAAGAGTACAATTAAACAGTGAATAAATAAATATTATTTTGGTGTTTTTATTAAATCAATTTCATTTATGGCGGTGATAGTATTTATTAATAATTTATTAGTATATCTATATATATTGAATATTAGTGATAAAACTGATTTGAATAAACTGTTTTGAGTGCATTTATAGATTTGAGATTAAGAAGTATAACTTCTAATGCGTGTACATAAGTACACACACACTCTTTTTTTTTATATAGAACAGGTCAACGTTTGACCACCAACTCGCCTGATGTGAAGTGACATTGTGACCTAAGAAGCATGAAGACCTAGTAGATACGTAGATATAAGATACCTTGTTTATGTTAGGGATTCGATGATTCTATAGAAACACGTGTGCACTATGTTCAAACTTGTGTGATTGCCTCGGTGGCTCAGTCGGTAGTGAACCAGCCTTCTGAGCTTGGGAGCGTGGGTTCGATTCCCACCTAGGGCAAAATCTATGTACTAGTGGCTACTTGGCGGAAGTAGAAGGCTCCAGACATCTTTGTCTTCTAAATAATTGTTAATTTTATAATATCCTCTTTTCTTTAATGTAGTTTTTACATGTGATTTGAATTCTTCCTCTAGTGAGCCCTAATAACGCGTCAAGAATAGAGGGTCAGTCATATCTCTATTTCCCATGCTGGTGTCTGGTACATTGTGTGTGTCTAAAACAAGCAACATTATTAAAAGCAAAACAAACAAAAAACCCAACTGCAAAATACATAATACTCTGACACTCCAGATATACCTAATTATTAAAATGTTGTAACCTATGTCACTTCCACTATCAAGACGATTCAAATGTCGACATCGAAATGACGACATGTCGAATTACATCAAGCTGTTTAGGCTGTAGGGTGTGCCAAAGAAACCTTATACACACATACACCCAAATACATACATACACTCGAAAATCATAACCCTCCTTCTTGCGCAGTCGGGTAAAAACACGTTATGTGAAGCCTGGAAGAGCGTTTTACACTATATAATAAGTTTTATTATAATTTTTCTCTTGTTGTTTTGTTATTTGTGGTGTGAACAATAAAGAGTTTATCTATCTATCTTATGTCTTTAAAATGATACTGTGTCTGTTAAATAAATAGATTGTGCACAAAATGACAGTCTACATTAATAAAACTTTTGCTAAAAGTAAACTATATATAATATATAGCGATTATAACCTAGTTGGAAAAGGCCCGCCTCTCAAGCCAGAGGGAACGGGTTCGAACCCAGCTGACGGCACGCACCAATGTGTTCATTGTGTGAGCATATGTGCGTATTGTATGTCATCTGCTACATGACTCGAGCCCAGTGTATGGCGACAGGCTCTCCCCATGTCACATTTGGGTCTGAATATCGTCCGGCGAAGGGTGGGTGTTGTATAACACCTCTGGCAGCCCCTTTGGGGGAAATGCTTGACGATATATAATGTTTTTTTTTTTTCGGGACACTTCCACACACGGTCGCCTGACCCCAAACTAAGCAAAGCTTGTATATATGACTTTTGTATTATTATATTGTATATATGTAACTATGGCTGCCAGAGACTGATATACATACTTAGCCATACCCAGCCATAGAACAAACACTAAATATTCACCACATGAATGAATGCTCAGAAGGCAGGTTCACTACTGACTGAGCCACCGAGGCAGTCATGTTATATTAAAAGTAAATTAAAATTGGCAGGAGCACGACAAGCGCTGCTGGTCCGTTCACTTCAACCGCGCGGACGTGCGCCTGCTGGCCTCCGGGTCGGACGACGCGCGGGTCAAGCTCTGGTCGCTCAACGCCGAGCGGAGCGTCACCACCCTCGAGGCCAAGTTCAACGTGTGCTGCGTGCGGTTCAACCCCAGGTCCTCGTGCCATCTCGCCTTCGGCTCCGCGGGTGAGTCGCTGGCCTTAACCGACTTCAAAGAAGAAGGTTCTCAATTCGCCTGCCTCGCTGGCTCAGTTGGTAGTGAACCTGCCTTCTGAGCTTGGGGGCGTGGGTTCGATTCCCACCTAGGGCAAACATTTATGCGATGAACATGTGTGTTTGTTCTATGTCTGGGTGTTAATATGTATTTAAGTATGTATTTAAAAATATCTAAGTATGTAAATCAGTCTCTGGCAGCCATAGTACAAGCTTTGCTTAGTTTGGGGTCAGGCGACCGTGTGTGGAAGTGTCCCGAATTTATTTATTTAATTCGTTTAAATGTTTTTTTTATTCTTATTGTATGTATATTACGTGATTATTTGGCTAATTATAAATCAATTTTAATGATTAGTTTTCGTTTGGTAGATCATACTTTAGAGGTAAAATATCAACAAAAAATTGTTTACAACTTCTCCAATGCTGATGATGGGAAGTCGGTTTTTTAGGCTTTGCTTCTTTAAGAGTTGTTTACGCGACCGTTTCT
The DNA here is from genome assembly GCA_911728515.1 of Peribatodes rhomboidaria. Lineage (NCBI taxonomy): Eukaryota > Metazoa > Arthropoda > Insecta > Lepidoptera > Geometridae > Peribatodes > Peribatodes rhomboidaria. Next base: position 1,855,718 of record OU452192.1, on the reverse strand, counting down.
TTCGATTTTATAATATTTGTATAGATTAGGTATAGATTTATATTCATTTCCCACTGCCGAGATAGCGATGACAGCCTAGTTGGAGAAGGCGCGCTTCTCAAGTCAGAGGAAGCTTGGTGTCTGTAAAGTCGGTTTACGGACGATAGTTGAAGAGTCTGGCGACCACTTTAGACTAACTTCGCTTTGGCTTAAGGTATTCTATAGCTATTTCGTCTAGAAGAAGAAGACGAGCGAAGAGAGCGAGTAATGATACTGACGAGCCTCTAAAAGAGTGACAAAGTGCAATTTCAATTTTTTTTATGTCTTTTGCATTTCTGTAATCATTCTTAAATAACTAAGAATTTCCCTTGTATTATGGATTCATTTAACAGCTAATGATGTAGACAACCTCCCTATGTAAAGGAATTTTTGATTTGCTTTGTCTACCTATGGAATAAATCAGTCAAAAGTGGCCCCTTAAAAATGCGGATATGTTTCATAGCTCTATTTTCGCTTGAGAACGTTTTTTAAAAAAACCAAGAACATAGCGGCGGAGATATTGTTAATTTAATAGTACATGCTAAATTTAATCATAATCTGACAAATTGTTTTCAAGAAATTTGAGTAGCGCGTTTGTATGGAAATTTCAAAGCGTCGCGGCCCTCTTAACGTGGCTACGTCAACAAAACATTGATAAAATCTTCTCCGTCCGAGGAGAAGATTTTATCAATGTTTTAGGCCATTTATCATTTATCATAGGCCAGTAGAGTGGAAGAGAGATAGATGCGGCGCGAGCCGAACGCTCAAACCGATCGTGCCTTTTGCTAGCTCGTATATCGCTTTCGTTTCGATCGACCGAGCGTAACGGGACAATGAGTCATCCTTTTTCGTGCGTGCAGCCGACGTTCATGATTTATAAGACGTTACGTCAAAAAAGAATAGATTCATATTGACTTCCTTCACTCCCGCAGATCACTGCGTGCACTACTACGACCTCCGCGCGCCGCGGCACCCGCTGGCCGTGTTCAAGGACCACCGCAAGGCTGTCTCATACGTCAAGTTCCTCGACTCCAGGACCCTCGTCTCAGCGTCCACGGACTCGCAGCTCAAGCTCTGGAACGTTGACTCGCCGCGCTGCGTCAGGTGAGGGTTTAGCGCCATCTAGTGGCAGTAGCGTGGAAATGAGTCAGAGTCAAAATGTCTTTATTCAATTGTGTGTGTTGTGCTTTTTTAATATTTGATTTTAGTTAATTCTATTTTATTTTCATTTATTTAAAATGTTGGCAATTTTTGTTTTCTGACATGAGGGATATGTCAGAAAACAAAAATTGCCTGATTAACCGGGCAGTATCCATATGGACCGGTCATCATAATAAATAATGACTAAGAGCGTCTCTTCTGTCCGACTCTATCAGAGCAAATCCGACTTGGATTGGTTAGGTTAGAAGGCTAAGGCGGGAGCGAAGCGAAAAATTTACAGGAAAAAAAGATGCGAAATTTTATTCTCTACAATATTGGTCTCAATAACTCTTGCCATAAAGTGCATAGTTTCCGAGATACAGACCAAAAACTGGTTCTCAAGATGGCGCTTGAAGCTCTAATGTAATCTCTCTAAGCTGTATCTGTCAGAAATTTGTGATTGTGTGCTCAGTAAGTGACCCTAAACTTTAAAATGAAAACAAAAGATCAGAAATTCAGTGCGAGGTTGACAAAAAAAATGGCTGGCATTACTAGCCTAGTAAGCTTATAAGAGTTCGAAATTGAGAATCAATCGAGCTTACCTGTTAAGTGAAGATTGATGATAATTATTTGAACTTCCTTGAAGAGAGATTACATAGTGACTCAATCCCTCCCTCCTTACCCTGAATACAGTAAGTATTTTTAATCTTTCATTAAGCAATAGTGGGACTGTTTTAATAATAACTCTAACTTTTAAGGGTATATGTACATACAATACATGTACATGTAATAATTATTACATTACTTAGGTTGCCATAGGTTGTGAAATGGGGACTTTAAACTTGAATTGCGGAAAAGATAGGGTTACCAGGTTATGAAAAAAAAAAACTTTAAAATAGTGTGAAAAGTGACCACAGGATCGCAGTGCTGCCGCAGTATCGCATCGATTTTAGCTGCATTTGTTACCGTAAAGCCTTAAAAATAGGGTTGCTTTTCCAGATCGTTCACGGGCCACGCCAACGAGAAAAACTTCGTGGGCCTAGCGACGGACGGCAAGTACATCGCGTGCGGATCAGAGAACAATGCACTTTACGTTTACTACTGCGGACTGTCGCGGCCTCTGCTGGCTTACAGGTGAGTAATAATATAAATATAGACAATATAGACAATTTTTATTTGTGAGCAAAAAACAAGTAAGTAAACAAAAAAACAAATATAAACGAAAATAACAATAAAAATTAAAAACTATACAAACAATGTTTTTTGCCACAAACCGGTTACAACTCAGCGTAATGCCGGCTATAGCAGCCACCGCTGGTCTTCCGTTGGAACCGGCTGTGACGTGACCCACGAATCAAGTCGGGCACAGTACGACTAAATACATATTATTAATTATTATTATTAATAATATAATAATATTCGAGACACTTGCACACACGGTCGTCTGACCCCAAACTAAGCAAAACTTGTACCATGGCGGCCAGAGACTGATATACGTACATATATATTTTTTAAATACATTCATAAATAGATAATTAACACCCAGACATAGAACAAACACAAATGTTCATCACATGAATGTTTGTCTAGGTGGGAATTGAACCCACGGCCTCTAGCTCAGAAGGTAGGTTCACTATCGACTGAGCCACCGAGGCAGGAATAACTTGATAGCCTCGGTGGCTCAGTTGGTGCTGAAACCTGCTGAGCTTGGAGGCGTGGCGTGAGTTCGATTACCACCTAGGACAAACGTTTACATAACATATCGTTTCAACTTTCACGCGAAGGTGCTGGCAGAGGTGTACAACACCCTCACTTCGCCGGACGATATTTAGTTGCAAATGTGACAGGGGCGAGCGTGTCGCCATACACCACCGGGCTATGACCGTGGTATGATTTTTTACCCACATACAAGTTTACTTATGTTGCTTCATTTAGAGTTGAAAATCGTAAATCATTTTTGAAGTTTAAGAGGAAAATGAGATCGGTGCCTAGGATTGCGTTTTTTTGCAGTTTTTATTGGTATTAATCGTAACAAGGACACAGATAAGAATAAGTTGCTCGGTTAAACTTTAGAGAACTAATCTGGCTATTTAATAATCGAAAAAAAATGTGATGTAATTGCTGAAAAATTAGAGAACTACGTAGCACGAACAATAAGTTTTTTTAAGAAGATACTTTTGGTGATTTTGTTTTTCCAAAATAAGAATGATTTTCAAAATTGTTCTTCGGTTAAACTTTAGTTGGTTGTTTCTTCTACCAGCTGTATGTTTTTGCAACTAACCATTATAATTCTTCATATCAAACTAGGCGCAAAAAATACTTGTTTTTGGTGATTTGTAAAAATGTGGACGAGGTGTGGGGCCTCAAAAATCATTCTCATGTTGGGAAAAAACATCACAAAAAGTTGATTGAATCAGGCGTTACTTTGCGGAAGTTCATCTTCGAGATTGTTACTTGAACTAGTTCAAGTAACAATCACAAAAAGTATCGTCTTTGGAAAACTATCGGAACGTAGTTCTCTAAATTTTCAGCGATTACACCACATTTTTTTTCGACTAATAAATAGCCAGATTAGTTCTCTAAAGTTTAACCGAGCAACTTATTCTTATTTGTGTTCTTATTACAATTCATACCAATAAAAACGGCAAAAAACGCAATTCTAGGCGCCGATCTCATTTTACCTTTAAACTTCAGAAAAGATCGATTTTCAACTCTAAATCAAGCAAGTTACGTAAACGTATGTGTGGGTAGATCATCGTGGAATGACCGCGTCTTAAGCTTGAATCTTTCTGTGTATCACACCCTCTTCCCTGTCGTAGGTTCGACGCGGTCCGAGGGTTCTTACGATGATCTATCGTGGAATGACCGCGTCTTAAGCTTGAATCTTTCTGTGTATCACACCCTCTTCCTTGTCGTAGGTTCGACGCGGTCCGAGGGTTCTTACGATGATCTATCGTGGAATGACCGCGTCGTAAGCTTGAATCTTTCTGTGTATCACAGCCTCTTCCCTGTCGTAGGTTCGACGCGGTCCGAGGGTTCTTACGATGATCTATCGTGGAATGACCGCGTCTTAAGCTTGAATCTTTCTGTGTATCACACCCTCTTCCTTGTCGTAGGTTCGACGCGGTCCGAGGGTTCTTACGATGATCTATCGTGGAATGACCGCGTCTTAAGCTTGAATCTTTCTGTGTATCACACCCTCTTCCTTGTCGTAGGTTCGACGCGGTCCGAGGGTTCTTACGATGATCTATCGTGGAATGACTGCGTCTTAAGCTTGAATCTTTCTGTGTATCACACCCTCTTCCTTGTCGTAGGTTCGACGCGGTCCGAGGGTTCTTAGAGCGCGAACGTCGCGACGAGGAGCCTTCAGAGTTCGTGTCGGCCGTGTGCTGGCGCCGCGCGCAGGACCAGCAGGTCTTACTGGCTGCCAACAGCCAGGGCACCATCAAGGTACGTCTAGCCTCAGATCTCAGATCAACCTAGAGGAAAATATGGAACACTGCCATATATCTCGCTGAAGCCACTTCTTTTTAAACGTGTGCGCGTGGTAATGTTGCCATTGAAAATAAATAAATAAATTCGGGACACTTGCACACACGGTCGCCTGACCCCAAACTAAGCAAAGCTTTTACTATGGCTGCCAGGGACTGATATACATACTTAGATATTTTTAAATACATACTTAAATAGATATTAACACCCAGACATAGAACAAACACAAATGTTAATCACATAAATGTTTGCCCTAGGTGGGAATCGAACCCACACGCCCCCAAAAGCTCAGAAGGCAGGTTCACTACCAACTGAGCCACCGAGGCTCAAAACATTTACAATTGCACGAAAACTAATATTCACCTCACCTTCACCTAAGTCTTACGCCGTGCGCCATCTTATTATCTAGGTTGATCTGAGCCTTAGGTGTACTACACAAGCTGTTTTAGCTAAATCTGGCGCTACTGGGAGGCCGAACAGGGAGCAAAAGCCCAAAAGATTTAGTTAATTTTATTGGTGTTTATATGTATGTTAGTCTGTAAGGTATTTATTTTCTATTGACCTCTGTAACTTGCATTGAATGCAAGTTATATTGCCTGAAATTAATCCTACTAATATTATAAACGCGAAAGTTTGTAAGAATGGATCGATGGATGGATGGATGTTTGTTACTCTTTCACGCCAAAATGGCTGAACAGATCTGGATGAAATTTGGAACAGAGATAGATTATCGTCTAGAATAGCACATAGGATATATATAACCCACTAGCTGCGCCCCGCGGTTTCACCCGCGGTCCCACAGGTACCGTTGATTTTTTCGGGATAAAAAGTACCCCATGTCCTTTTCTGTACCCCAGGCAACATGTATGCAAAATTTCTAGACGATCGGTTGAGTAGTTGAGACGTGATAGCGTTACAAACAAACAAACAAACAAACAAAGTCACTTTCGCATTTGTAATATTAGTTAGGATTATTTTGCCCGCGGCTTCGCTTGCGTTTCATAGCCTATGTCATGCCTAATGATAAGCAGTGAGGCGGCCTACGATGGAGCACGATTGCCTAGAAGAAACCGATTCACTCGAGACTTGAAGACACCCAGATTATAAGTGTCAGGGAACACACACTCTGGCGGTCCGTACTATACACTCAGGGAAAATGCAGCTTTCTAATGGTGAACGAATTTTTGAAATCCCGAGTTTAGTCGTTATAAATATACAGATGTACAAATCTTTTCTCTTTATCGACTGAAGGAGCGTTAGTGAGCGAAGCGTCTCTGCTTTGGTTTCGACAAAAATGCTTTCGGAAGTCCAAATTCTCCTCTTACCTCTCACGGGGTAAATTCCCTCTAAGCGCACTAAGCGTTTCAAATCCACTTTTCTTATAAGAACTGCAGAGGTGTGGAACTCGTTGCCTGCGTCTGTCTTTGCATCTAAAAACAATCCGGGGGTGTTCAAGAGTAAAGTGAATAGGTATCTCGTAGGCAAGCGTGTTACACGTCGTTACCTTCGATCACGTCGTCGCTTCCCATCAGACGAGTCAGTGGTCAAAAGCATGCCTTTTAAAAGCCGTTGTAAAAAAAAAAAATTGAAAAATCAGTTTATCTCGAATATATGAATGGTATTCGCACTGCGGTTTTTGTTTCTTGACTCTAATAAAAGCTATTTTTTTTAGGTGCTGGAGCTAGTCTAGTCCACGCCCAGCCATCAGAGGACTCACATCGTGTAACCCTGCGACCGGCACACGATGACATCCGACAAAGACTTGCAGATCTGCGACATTCGCTACGAATACCCAAAATCTTGCTAAACCCTTTTTGCTGGGTAATGTAGCTAAATGTATTTTTTTAAACAATGATTGTACATAGAAGCAATAAGAATTAACAAGAGAAATAGGTATGAAGAGAAGAAGTCAAGAGAAGGCGTATAATGTCGTACAAGTTGGAAACAATAGCAGAAGACCGCCAAGCCTGCACTGACAAGAGTAATGCTCTTAAATCAGAAGAAGAAGGAAGAACATCTTCTGCCGTGGCCTTAAGAAACGTTAACCATTGGGTCCAAGATTGGCTTCAATTAGAAATGGCCAAAACTGAACCTTATTCCTGTGTGACACAGTTCACACATTGGCTTCAATATCAATTGTGTGTCCAAAGACTGATGTCCCAGACACATTGGTGTCTTGGCCCCAAGATCTAGTATTGCAAATATGACCGATGTGTGGCCGCGGCATTATCGGAAACGGCTTGAAAATCTTTGCGGATAAATCAGAGTTGAGTTGTGAACGGGATGGGGAGTGTAACTTTGGTGGCGTTGGATTGAAAACAATGGACTTTAGTAGTGAAAAAATACTTTTTAGCGTTGATTTGATGTGAAAATGTGATGCAGATTTATTGTGGAACTATGTAGCTACGCGCACCTACAAACATTCCGTGAAGGATTATCTAACTGGTGGTGAAAACCGCATCAAAATCTGGTGCGTGGTTTAGGAGTTAGCGGCTATACAGAGAGAGAGAGACAGACGCGGAAAGCGACTGTTTTAAACTATTAGAGAGAAGAAGAGAAGAGATTGTAACGATGAATGAACTTAATGACTTTTGTAGTGCTAATTTGATGTGAAGTGCATTTTGGTCACGGTAATGGTATACATAGTATACAGTATTCTGTCTTCATACAAACGGTCGGAACGCGAATCATACCTACGCGTCTCGGAGTTCGGTACACACTCGGCACTCAACAGTCGGGTTTAAGTAAGCAGGCGATTTTACGTACCACGTACAGTCAGTCGTACAACCCTAGCGTTTCTTTTCAGGTTTGTCTTATTCTTTTAATTTTTTAATAGGGATTTTTATTGTAAATTATATATTTTTTTTATTTTTCAGGTAAATTCGTTAGTTGAAATATCAAATTGTATAACGTTTAAAATTAGATTCAAATATCAATTTGTATAATTTTTCTCGTAAATTTCATTATTCGTTTTTTAAAGAAAATTTCAAAATTAAAAATAGAATAAAAAATTCATATTCCTTGATGTACTTAATGCGACGTTAAAGCGGAATTACACTTGATATTGTCCAAGTAACAAGTTTCAACCCTAGCGTGTTTACGTACCGCATGACTGTAGGTATTTCCTTCAAGGACAGGGCCGAGTCGGAATACTGCGTACATTACAGTGCTTTGGGGGACTAATTTGGTGTGAATTAGACTTTAGTGTATACCGACTTAGTGTGACCGATACGTTGGGCCGATCAGATTCGCACCGCTCTCGACACTTCAATCTACGAAGCGCTAAATGTTGCGGAAGGCAGGAAACTTTGGCGGAAGATCATAAGAGAGTCATATCATATCGTCACTCCTTTCCCCCGAGGGGGCTGGCAGAGATGCACACCTACACTTCGCCGGACGATATTCAGTACCAAATGTCGCCATACACCGGGCTTCAGTAATGTAGCTGATGACATACAATACGCACATATGTTCACACAACAAACAAATTGGTGCATGCCGTCAGCTGGGTTTGAACCCGCTCCCTCTGGCTTGAGAGGCGGGCCTTCTCCGACTAAGCTATTATCGCTTATTTATCATAAGAGAGAGAGAGAGAGAGAGTAATTGGAGGTGGTGGTCACGACCTTCAGACATGAGGAATGCGACTTGAGGAGACTTTGGTGTGCTAAGGCTAAGGATAATTTGACTCTTGTAGCGCTAATTTGTGGGAAGTGCCCTTGGGTTGGGATAATTTGGTGTAAATTAGACTTTGGTGTGGTGCTATTTGGGGATAATTTGACTCATGTAGCACTAATTTGTTGTCAAGTAGGCTTTCGTGGCTATGATTTGGTGAAATTGACGTTTTTGGCGCTAACTACGTGTTGCATACACTGCAATAGCGCTAATGTTTCCTATTAAGTGGTTTTGGGTGACACTGGTTATATTATGTATATTATATTAAGTATGTAATAAGATTATTTTGCCACGTTTTCAAGCGTATGACGTTGAACTAGTGTATGTAAATGTTTGTAGCGCAAGTGTAAATTGGATTAGGTGGCGCTATTAGTGTAAGAAGGACTTTGGTGCGTTAATGTGGGATAAAATTGACTTTGATTGCGCTTTGGTGTGACGTGGTCTGTGACTTTAGTGGCGCTAGTTTGGTATGGTCTTAAATGTTAGATTTTTATATACTATACTATTTTTGTTGTAGAATGGTGCGGATGACGTTAGACAAATCGTTTTTTTTTCTACCTCGAAAGTAGCCGCGATTTACAAATTGTGACTTAAGGGTTCAGCAACCACTTAAGACGAACTTCGCATTGGCTAAAGGTTTTCTATTGCCATTTCGTCTAGAAGAAGACGACGAGCAAAGACAGCAAAAAAAGATGCTGACGAACCTCTAAAAGTATCTACAGAGTAACAAAGTGCAACTTCAATATTTTTTGATGACTTTTGCACTTCTCTAATCATTCTTAGATAACTAAAAAAAATTTCGTATTATGGAATAATTTAAAAGCTGATGTAGACAACCCCCTATGTAAAGGGATTTTTGATTTGCTTCGTCTATGTATTAAATAAAACAGTCCAAAGTGACCCCTTATAAATGCGGATGTATTTGTAAGGGGTTTGTAACAATTAAAGTTGCAACAGCAGGATCTTCGTCTCCTAGTTGGGCTCATAACCGGTCATTGCAACTTGAATAGTTAGGTACTTGTATAAAATAGGAGCCACGGACAGCCCGCTGTGTCGTGGCTGCATGAAGGAGAATGAAACTGTAGTGCTTGTGCTGTGGCACTGTGAAGCCACAGAAGAAACTAGAATCGCTACAGGCTTGCACGAGGCATCATTGCATTTATCATCTAAGAATAAAGAATAAGAATAAAAATAGTTTATTTACAAACACAACATAATTCAATTATACACAGTTGATTACAGAATATATATAAACAGATGTACTTCTTCACTCTACAAAACTTCTAGGCTAGCGTGAATAAGTACCTTATAGGTCGTCGTGCTCCATCTTAGACCACAACGTAGCTTAACATCAGGCGAGTTGGTGGTCAAACGCCGACCTATTCTACATTAAAAAAAAAATAAAACATAAAAGTGTTTGGCAATAGGAGTAAGCTCAGCGTTGTACTGTACAAACAAGTTTGCACAGAGCTGGTTTTCAGCTTACACCATCTCCATCTACAATAATCTACATCAACGCAACAGCTAGGCTGCTTTTCATCTTCATTATGCACACTACCATCTGCGCCACTGGAGCAACTATGCCAGCGCCCAGAGCCTCACTTCGATATTTCAAGGAGTTGGGCTGGCTCGGGTAGATGCTGGTAGGGGGAAATGCACAAAACAACCTAAGCGGGACGTCAGTGATAGATAGATAGATAGATAGATAAACTCTTTATTGTTCACACCACAGATAACAAAACAATAAGAGAAAAATAATGATAAAACTTATTAAATAGTGTAGCAACTGGCGGCCTTATCACTAAAAGCGACTTATCAGTGCAGGACTTACCGCTCCCATCCCGAATAAGAATAAGGGGTTTGTAATTTTTCACAGCTCTATTTTCTCTTGAGGACGTTTTTTAAAAAAACCAAGAACAAGGGCGGAGATATAATTGATAAATTGTACATGTCAAATTTCACCATTATCTGACAAATGGTTTCAAAGAAATTTGACAAGCGCATTTGTATGGAAAATTCAGAGCGTCGCGGAATCCTTAAATCTTTAGCAGCACCCTAAATATCACAACATTAATATACGGAATCATCAATTACTCATGTTATCATAATGCACTCCGCCAGGTATAGCATTCAGAAACACGTAGTGACGTCAGCTGATGCTTAAGCAAAACCGAAATAAGTCATTTACAACAATACAATATATCTTTATTGCACACCAAAAACTACATGAAAATCTTAAAAACTAAAATACATTTTTCGGCAGTACAAGGGCGACCTTATCGCCTAAAGCGATTTCTTCCAGGTAACCTTAACAACAAGTAACAACAAGTTCGACTGAGACTTATGACGATGTCATTATGTGTTTGCTGAATGCTAGACCAATAACTGTAGTAAATTAAGCAATAACAAATCATATCGTCACGCCTTTTCCTCGAGGGGGGCTGGCAGAGGTGTAATACAACACCCACACCTCGTCGGACGATATTCAGTCCCAAATGTGACAGGGGTTACTCAATAAACGCGGGTAAAATAGATGAATGCGACTGTCACCCGCACCATTATACAGTAAATAGAGTATAGTTTAGCAATAAATTAGACGTTCGTGATTCTAGTTAAGCCAATATACTTTAAAGCAGCGGTCGGCAACCTTTTGGCAGGCAAGGGCCCCACAGTGCCAAAATAAGCAAGTGACGGGCCGCACTTGTTCAAAAATGTATATCTTAATCTTAATATATATAAATCTCGTGTCACAATGTTTGTTCTCAATGAACTCCTAAACCACTTAACCAATTATAATAAAATTCGCACACCATGTGCAGTTCGATCCAACTTGAGAGATAGGATAGCTCAAAACGCGAACGAAGTCGCGGGGTGACAGCTAGTACTTATATATAAATCTCGTGTCACAATGTTTGTCCTCAATGAACTCCTAAACCACTTAACCGATTATAATAAAATTCACACACCATGTGCAGTTCGATCCAACTTGAGACATAGGATAGCTCAAAACGCGAACGAAGTCGCGGGGTGACAGCTAGTAGGTATATAAATTACTATAGGTTTCTATCTATACATATTTTAACATAGGTATCTATTTATTTATGTAGTTATTATCTGATCTCTAAAAATCAATGTCTCTGGCAGCTATAGTAAAAGCCTTGCTTAGTTTGGGGCCAGACGACGTGTGAGCAAAATGTCCCGATTTTTTTATTTATATGCAAAACACTCGAAGGCCTTTTTTTTTTTATATATAGAATAGGTCGGCGTTTGACCACCAACTCGCCTGATGTTAAGCGACGTTGTGGTCTAAGATGGAGCACGACGACCTATAAGGTACTTCACTAATTCACTCTAGCCTTGGAGTTTTGTAGAGTGGAGAAGTACAAAGACGGCAGTTGAGTGAGGCGCTACAAGTGCGCTACTGCTCAGACCCGTCTTCGGAACGGTTACATCGGACTACATCCCGAAACACGACTAGGTCATTTCACGGCATGGCTTGGTCCGGTGCCTCCCACCAGTTTGCTACCCGGTTAGCACTACCCGGGGACCACGTGTAGGGAATCAGAATAGAGTACACTCCTACGGACGTGGGTAGCCCGCGGGCCACGGGTTGCCGACCGCTGCTTTAAAGGTATGTCAAGAAGCCAAATGGCGTTTTTTTTACTTGCCGCGAGGTCTTTAGCTCACAGAACCATTATAAATATGTATTAGACTTACCTTTAAGACCCCGTATTACACGAAATCACCAAAAACAAGTATTTTTTTTGCGCCTAGTTTGATATGAAGAAATATGATGATCAGGTGCAAAAAAATACAGCTGGTAGAAGAAACAACCAACTAAAGTTTCACCGAAGAACAATTTTGAAAATCATTCTCATTTTGGAAAAAAAAATCACAAAAAGTATCTTCTTAAAAAAACTATTGGAACGTAGTTCTTTAAATTTTCAGCGATTACACCACAGTTTTTTCCGGTTATTAAATAGATTAGTTATTTTATTATTAATTATTATTATTATTATTATTATTTAATAGATTATTTAACAGATTAGTTCTCTAAAGTTTAACCGAGCAACTTATTTTTATTTGTGTCCTTGTTACGATTAATACCAGTAATAAAAGGCAAAAAAAAAATTACGCGCCGATCTCATTTTACCATCAAATGTGATATACAATTTTCAACTCTAAACGAAGCGGCTTAAGTATTCGTGGGTGTGGGTGAAATATCGTGCTATGACGGCGCCTTAATAACGCGTGTTAGAAGTGTAAATTTAATTACCCTCCTTGTTGCGCAGTCGGGTAAAAAGAGACAAGTGCCAAATTTTGACTTCAATGCCACTACATAGGCCTGCGCACACGGCGCTGGCCGTTTTTTAAGACTCGCACTTTTGACGCTCGCGAACATAAGTCCGACGTCTGCGCAAGCTGTAAAGTTGGTGTTTTATTAAAAGTTATAACGCACACTATTAACTGTAGATATTTCTTAAGTTATAAGACATAGTTCATTTAAGTTACAAGATTTAGTTGGTGTTATAATAAAAGTTATAACGCACACTATTAACTGTAGATATGTCTTATATAACTTTTATCAAATCTTATGACTTGTAACATAAAAATAAGTTTACTATACATAGTTTTAGGTAACTCTTGTTTTTTTTTTTAAATATTAATATAAATCTTGTATAATTATTTATCTTTTAAAAGAATTTAGTCGTAGTCTATTGATATATAAATATATAAATAAATTTATCGCTCAATGATATTAATTATTAATATTGATGCATTTATGTATAATTTACAAATGTCAAAAATTCTTTCATTCATACATGTACTTAAAATTATGTAAATATTATATTTTTTTAGAACAGTGCCAAATAATATACTACTTATGTGATAATACTATTATATGGGTTTTTATAATTTGATTTATTTATACTTTGATGCAGTGACGGATCCAGGATTATATTTGGGGGGAAAGGCTGATAGCAAGTTCACCTCCTTACTAATAAAATAATTGTATGTACCCCCCCCCCTCGTTGTATACACCACTTGTACATTTTGTTTACTAGATATGTTTCAAAAACTTTAAAATATTGAACAAATAAGAAAATAAAAACAAAAACCCGACTGCAAAATGTTGTACCCTATGTCACTTCTACTATCAAGACGATTCAAATGACACCTCACATGTCGAAATACATCAAGCTGTTTAGGCTGTAGGGCGTGCCAAAGAAACCTCATACATACATACACTCGAAAAACAACCTTCTTTAAAAACCTCCTTCTTGCGCAGTCGGGTAAAAAAATACACATCTCACTACACTCCCTTCCCCCTCGTGATATCGACCTACGCCTTACACAAATTTATTTTTAACTTTTTTTGTAAATATGTATTTGATTATTTTGTTTGTTACACAACATTATATTTGATTACTCTAAGTACTGTACACTCCAAAAATTAAAAAGCGGAAGGAAGGAAATATTGAGTGCACATCAAAATAATAATTATATTCTCTTCAAAAATGTGACAGAAGAGGTTCTATAAACCTGCCATTAGGTAAGCTGCTGAAAGGAAGTTTTGATGCGCAATCAGTATTTGATGTGCAAGTAAAGATCATTTTTGTAACTATATTTTTAATAAGCGTAAATATAAATAATGAGTAGGTAATAAAATAATAGTTATAAAATAATTTATTAAGTGTTTTATTAATAAGAAATGTACAGAATTTCTGTTAGTCCAGACTTGTAAACGAAGATTGCGGCTTTCGACCAATCACAGATCAGGATTTCTTCGTTAGTGATTACGATTGGTTGCCCCATCCGCCATGTTTGTTTACATAGTTAAAATTTTAAAATTAAACAAGTAATTTGTTTAAATGTCGCTTCGTCGACCCCGCTGTCCAATACAGTAATGTGATCCCAAAATTTGGTTGTTTTATTAACCCCCAACACAGAAACGACGGGGTGTTATAAGTTTGACGTGTCTGTGTGTGTCTGTCTGTGACATCGTAGCTCCCGAACGGATGAGCCGTTTTTTTTTAAATATTTAATTTGAAAGGAGAATTAGTTGAGAGTGTCCTTAGTTGTGTTTGATGAAAATTGGTGTCAGGGTTTTTTTTTTTTAATTTTTAATACTTACTATGAAAAGTACGCTTTTTTATGTATAATAGGTCGGCGTTTGACCACCAACTCGCCTGATGTTAAGCGACGTTGTGGTTTAAGATGGAGCACGACGACCTATAAGGTACTTATTCACTCTAGCCTTGAAGTTTTGTAGAGTGAAGAAGTACAAAGACGGCAGTTGAGTGAGGCGCTACAAGTGCGCTTCTGCTCAGACCCGTCTTCGGAACGGTTACACCGGACTACATCCGGAAACACGACTAGGTCATTTCACGACATGGCTTGGTCATTTCACGCCGTGTTCTTTTCTGTACCCTGACACCGTGTATGCCAAATTTCACGATGACTGGGGGCTTACCAGTTTTTGATTGTAACAAAAACTTTTTTCGTTATCGTTTGGCTCCTTACACTTCAATAAAGGAAACGTTGAGGAATTAGGCTAAATGTATGCAGGGTCGGACTGAGCTGGAAGGGCCCGGGTGGCTCTCCACAAGTCTGGGGCCTGAGACGGGGTGTAGCCCCCAACCTACCTACCATCAAGCCCAGCAAGCTACGTCCGAGAGGGGCCCGCCCCGGCTGGGGCCCGGCTGACAAATGTCGCCCTGACTATATGGCCAATCCAACCCTAAATGTTTGGAACCATACGAAAACGAAAAAGTCTTCGATTACTATCAAAATTCGCGGTGAGCTCCCTGGTGGAGTTGTTAGGGCGTGAAAGCATAACAAACGAACAAACTCGCATTTTGTAATATTAGTTAGGACTAGCTGCGTCCAGCGGTTTCATTCGCGGTCCCACAGGTAAATCAGAAATCAGAATTTATTGATAACTCCTATAGTTACACGTCACAGTTGAATATTTATAATTAAAAACGAATGTCAGAACAATAATAATTGATAATTATGTCACATTATTGTAGCAGGTTAGGGGCAGGCAGACGGTCGAAGCAAATCCTAATAACACTTCTGGGGTAACCCTGTCCCATACTCATCTGTCGTATCCTCTCCATCCTAAGGTTGCCTGGAAGAGATCGCTTTTAGAGAAAAGGCCGCTAGGTGTTACACTATTTAATAAGTTTTATCATAATTTTTCTCTTGTTGCTTTGTTATCTGTGGTGTGAACAATAAAGAGTTTATCTATCTATCTATTTGTAACTCAGTATTAAACCGACAGTTGAACATTTTACATAATTGATATTATTGGAGACGCACACTAGACACTTCACAAATCAGAACGGTTCAAGGGCAACCACCGGACAGGGAAGAAGCAAATTCAATTTTCTTCAAGGCTAGAGTGAATAAGTACCTTATAGGTCGTCGTGCTCCATCTTAGACCATAACGTCGCTTAACATCAGGCGAGTTAATGGTCAAACGCCGACCTATTCTACATAAAAAAAAAAAAAAAATTCAATCATGGCCGAAAAAATGTTGCCAATCGTATAAGGTTACTGGAGAACATAATACAGATAATAATTGTATTAGTACATTACTGCCGCGGCCTATAATGACTACTTTGCTGGTCGCGCTGATGATGGCCGACAGCGCAGCGTAGCGCAGCTACAGACCGACACAGCGCGGTCAGCGTGCAGCACTTGATGGACGAGCTGAGATAAAGGCCGAGGCCGTAGGTCGAGGCCTTTACAGCGAGGACAGCAAGTGCTGCAATGATGGCCAAGCTGGAAGGTCTAGAGCGTAGCTAGGCTAGCTCGAGGCAATCATAGCGTGACCAGCGAAGCAGTCATTGTGGGCCAAGGCTTGTATAGTGCTTTACGCAAAAATGCAAGTACCGAATCTAAATAAAACCAGCAAGCAATTTAAATAAAATATATGACGGCGCGAGATATCATTGGATAAAGAAAATCAGTTTGAGAGTTGTTAATCGGTAGTTTTAATCTGTGGTTTATGACGATTAATCGATTTGTTTATGGTAATTTAGAGCGGTTATCACCGAATGGAGTTGCGTTTGGGATTTCGGGCGAACGTCATGTCTGTCAGTCAGTGTTTGACAGGACTGGGCTGAAAGCGGTCGCACGCAATGGTCATTCGTAAACCCATTACTCTAAATCTCCAATTATCTTTGTGATCATTCATTAACTAAGTAGTCTAAGTGACTGTATAATTAAAATAGTGAAAAGCCTTCAATGCTGTCCCCTTATTTCAACGTTCCTGAAGTTTGACGCCAACCATAGATGCCCGTGATAGCGAGTTCACGGATCAGAAATCAGATACAACACCGCGGCCTACTAGATTTTCTCCGTCACCAAAAGTGGAAGGTTACAGCGCGGCGGCCTTTCCTATGTTCCTCCGACATCAATGGGATCAGATGCGACGGCGTGGCTCCTCTTTCCTACATTACCCCGATACCAGGAGTCAGATGTGAAAACTCGGCTTCCTATTTCTCTATGTTTCCCCGACATCAGAATTGGGATAAGACTAATGCCCACAGTTAACAAGATGAGTGCTGAAGATGATGACGAGGACCACCGCTCTCTTTCCCCGACATCAGAAGTGGGATATGAATAACGTCCACAGCAACAAGATATGGCTCCGTCTTTGGCTACAATTGTGCAATGATCTGGAAGCGAAGTGGCATAGCAACAGATGGCTGATAGGGTCGCCCCTACGTGTTATTATTGTGGAGTGTGCGGACTGTTTCTTCGTGGTGCATGAAGGGCAGCAGAGCGGCAATGAGAGAGTGAGCATCGAGTAGACGTCTGCATTATCTCGACGGCGTTTGATTACACCTAGTCTATGCTATGTGACGCAACTAACAAACAACGAGAGACGAAGGATAGCAGTGTACCGAACAAAACGTCGACGCCTACGTGTTACTACTGCAACGAGGTTACATCGCCACTCATTGATCGAAAAAGGGCACCAAGATTAGCAGCGGCAACGTGCAAGATCCGGTCAATGCCTGGAGGGCTATTCTTACAACTCAAGATACCATCTTATCTCAAAAAAAAGAAACCTAAATTCGAGATGCCTTATTCAAGTTGCTCGAGATCGAGATAATCTCGATGGATGGGGCGCAAGATGTCTCGAGTAGTCGGAGGCAGTCGAGACTTCCAATGAGGCTATTCCTACGCGTGAGATGAGATGAGATTTTACCTGGGTCACTTTCACACCTATGACGTTTTAAACGAGGGCAATAAAGACGAAAAAAGCTGAGATGAAAATCTCAAATCTCCGAATTGGGCCAAAGGAATCGAGATCGAGATGAGATGAAAATCTCCTATCTCCGAATTGGGCCCCTGCACTATGAAGCAGCCATTGATCACCTACGAGTAGCAATTGAATCCGGTGAGAAGTTTTCATTTTGTTTGATATTCGTAAACGATGTATGTCAGAGTGCTATTTTCTATTAGAGTTGTTTAAAGTTTAGAAATACCCACAAACAGTTTAGTCAAACTGTCGCTTGCGGCACATGTGAGTCATGCAGTTAATAGATAACTTACTAAGTGTCAATGCTTTTGGTAAAACTAAGCCTGGAGGGCAGTAGCCGGTAGGACAGTAGCCTGTGTAGTAATAGCCTGTGTGGCAATAGCCTGTGTGGCACTAGCCTGTGTGGCACTAATCTGCAAGGTACTATCCTATGTGGCTCTAGCCTGTGTGGCAAGCCTGTATAGAAATAGCCTGTGTGGCAAGCCTGTGTGGCCAGCCTGTGTGGCAAGCATGTGTGGCAACCCTGTGTGGCAAGTCAGTGTGGCAAGTCTTTGATAACCTTACTTTTGTTGCATTATAGTCTGAGTGACGATACCTAGCCTGTGTGGTAAGCCTATGTAGTAAACTCCGCCCGGTGTAACATTAAAGTACGAGTAAAATTTAAAAAAAAAAACTCGTAAAATGTTGACTTTCGTACTATTTAAAGTTATAGTTGCACTACACAAATCCCTATTAGCACATCTCCATACAGTTGTGTTGTTATTGTTAAATTTCATGAAATTGTATTCGTACTCATTACATAACAAACAGTCTTTCCCTTTTTGTGATTTTATGAAATTCATTATTATTTAATGAAAGAAATCAACACTATTTGCATTTTAGGATTGTCAAGCTGACATACTTTAAATATGCCAGTAAGACCTAGGAGTTTAAGAACGCAATAGCACCTTTATCATAGAGTTTCAATGAGGCAATTGAGAAAGTAGCATTTCGAGAAAAGTTAAGTGCACTACATGTGTGATGTGATATGAATTGTTTGTTAGTTTGTTGATATACTACACACTAATGAAGTGGTACAAAGGACAAAAACGAATGAAAGTACAGTCTGCAGCAGTTATTTAAAAAAGAGTCGAGAATACGCGTTGTCGTTTCAGGAAGATCTCAATTTTGGCGGTTGTCAATTTAGGTAGATGACGATTTAGGATGTTGTCACTTTCGAAAGTTGTCGTTTTCGGAAGTTGTCAATCTGGGAAGTTTCACCCTGGGGAGTTGTCGTTGTCACCCTGAGGGACCTAGCCTGTGTGGCAAGTCTAAGTGACAACTTTAATGGCATGTTATTCGGTTGAAATTGGACACAGCAGTTTTCATAAGTCCAAACCGCGTATGTGTACCATCATTGGATTTTCAATGTGGCTTGATTAAATTCTTGGAACATTGGATGTATGATTAATAATGTAGTTTTTTTTTTTTTTTTTTTTTTTTTACGTACAATAGGTCGGCGTTTGACCACCAACTCGCCTGATGTTAAGCGACGTTGTGGTCTAAGATGGAGCACGACAACCTATAAGGTTCTTATTCACTCTAGCCTTGAAGTTTTGTAGAGTGAAGAAGTACAAAGACGGCAGTTGAGTGAGGCGCTACAAGTGCGCCACTGCTCAGACCCGTCTTCGGAACGGTTACACCGGACTACATCCCGAAACACGACTAGGTCGTTTCACGGCATGGCTTGGTCCGGTGGGTGGTAACTAGCCACGGCCGAAGCCTCCCACCAGAGTTTGCTACCCGGTTAGCACTACCCGGGGACCACGTGTAGGGAATCAGAATAGAGTACACTCCTACGGACGTGGGTAGCTCAGCCCCCAAATTATTCCCCTAATTAATAATTAGCCTCGATTATTCGATTGGTCCCAATACAATTTATTTCACTAAAAGTCAAGTTGCTTATTTCAATTATCATGACAAGTTATGGGGATAGGTAACGAATATGAAGTTACTGTTGGAAGAGTCGATTATACTCTGGTACGATGTTTATGGTTGGTAGAATTGGGTTTAACTGTGTTTTGTGTTATCCCAAAACTGTGTTCGCTTTCTGTGAAATTGTGGAGGTAGATTTGAGACGGTCAGAATGACCGAGCGTTAAGTGGTTACTTGAGCTCTTTTATGATTGTCCACAGATGATGAGATGAACTTTACTATTCACCCGAGGACGTGTGAAAATGCAGGATGGCCGTGACGGCGCGAGATATCATTGGATAAAGAAAATCAGTTTGAGAGTTGTTAATCGGTAGTTTTAATCTGTGGTTTATGACGATTAATCGATTTGTTTATGGTAATTTAGAGCGGTTATCACCGAATGGAGTTGCGTTTGGGATTTCGGGCGAACGTCATGTCTGTCAGTCAGTGTTTGACAGGACTGGGCTGAAAGCGGTCGCACGCAATGGTCATTCGTAAACCCATTACTCTAAATCTCCAATTATCTTTGTGATCATTCATTAACTAAGTAGTCTAAGTGACTGTATAATTAAAATAGTGAAAAGCCTTCAATGCTGTCCCCTTATTTCAACGTTCCTGAAGTTTGACGCCAACCATAGATGCCCGTGATAGCGAGTTCACGGATCAGAAATCAGATACAACACCGCGGCCTACTAGATTTTCTCCGTCACCAAAAGTGGAAGGTTACAGCGCGGCGGCCTTTCCTATGTTCCTCCGACATCAATGGGATCAGATGCGACGGCGTGGCTCCTCTTTCCTACATTACCCCGATACCAGGAGTCAGATGTGAAAACTCGGCTTCCTATTTCTCTATGTTTCCCCGACATCAGAATTGGGATAAGACTAATGCCCACAGTTAACAAGATGAGTGCTGAAGATGATGACGAGGACCACCGCTCTCTTTCCCCGACATATATATTAATTAACTAGAAATTTAATTAAAATGACAATTATGAAAAGTACAGTTACTAAAATTCAACACCGACTTTCCCCGCTTTTGCTACTTCTTTGTTTTTTTTAGCAATGGTAGTTGGAACTATACAGCCAAATATGGAATAAAATCTTTTTGTACCTATCTCTTTATATACAAACAGCTGTGTTTTAAATAAAATCTTTTTGCATTTAGTTTTTTTAAAACGTTGAAACGTCAAAATAGCGGCCGGCAATGTTTTGCCGGCCTGTTAGAGCGACCAGCAAAACTTTGCCGGCCGCTCCTTGAAACAGAACGGCAAGGTCGATTTTGCTCAAACAAGGTTGTCAAAATAATGACTTCATTACATGCATTTTTGAGTAATAAATTTTTACAATTATTTTGTCGGGATGAACGGTACCCTAAGTACTTTTGTCCTATTACATTTATGATCCCTGACCACGTGTATGTACTATGTACCAATACAGAGTGTTATAAAACCCTGTTATATCGGCGCGGTGTGCATCCAATATCGGCTGGAGGATGCAATTAGGTATGCTAGTTAAATATTGACTCTTAAAATTTTGAACACACGTCGCGCTACGCCCTCTAAAAGCGCATACACAGCCACTAATCGCGTCTGTTTTATTTAAAACTATTTGCGTCGTGCCGATACTTTATTCCTTATTCTAAAACTTAGGTTCTACGATCACAACGTAAGGTTTATTTCCACTAGACAATCACTTGGCCAATTCATGTAGATAATCGTTAAAAATATGTAATTAAACATACATTTTATAATAAGCGGAATAAATTAAATTATAATTAATTTAAAAAAAACCGTTATTAGGTAGGTCGGTTACAGTTATATCCATTAAGTATATACCTACTTATTATTATATTTTATTTATGTAAGTATTTAAGGGGTTTGTTACAATAAAACACTGAATTGTCAAAAGCATATCTGGAAGAAACGAAAGGCCTTAGACACAAAACTGAGAAGCATGTAGGTACAGGCTGATTGGTAAAAGGTCTCAGTTAACCAACGAAGGCAAAATGGCAATATACAAAACCTTATTTAAACCGACTTGGACTTATGGTATTGAACTCTGGGGAACAGCAAGTAACATGTTCTGACATCCTGTAAAGGTTTCAGGCCAAAGCCATATCCATGTTTAACATCCATAAATGCATACATATCAAATACATCCTGCAAAATCTGAAAACAAAACTGCAAGCTCAAAACCGTAACTCTAGAAATCGCTGCCCGTAGTCAAAACTACCAGAAATAACCAACCAAACGTCATGTCAACTCCCTGGCTGCTGATTTAGCGGGTTCTGGAAGTATTGTACACACACAAGACTGAGGAGGAACAGTGTTCCAACTCTAATAAGCCGATTCCGAATATAATACCTAAGTGAGAATGGTCAATGGACAATTCTTCATTGCTACAAAGACCAACCATAGCATAGTTTCGAAAATAGGAGTAGCCAAATGGCTAAAATAAGAACAGATTGTTGCGATAAGCAGGATACAAAAAAAAATTACGACCAAGAGTTACCTCTGCCAATGTTCAAGCTTGCAGAACAGCCTGTGGTGAAAAATGGTACCTACTATTTCATGATCATTGTAGACGACGATTTTTACTCGACTCCACAAGGAGGGTTATGTTTTTCGAATGTATGTATGAATGTGGGTATAAATATGTGAGGTTTCTTTAGCACGCTCTACAGCCTAAACTGTAAAAAGCTTGATGGATTTCGACATGTGAGGTGTCATTTCATGTCAAACCAAAATGTACTCGTACTTGTTTGACTCAAACCGTTTCGGGGGCTTTTTATAAATAGCTAATCTAATAAAAATAAATAGACCAATTTTGTTACGATATTTTTTTAATTCAATCAGCGTTGAAAAATGAGGCATAAAAATTTAAGATTACAAGATTGGAAGAGGCATGAATACTCGTACGTTATAGTTCAGTCACTTGAAGTCTTCTCGAAGTGAAGATTATGGTTGAGGATGATCTGCCGAGATCAATTGATTACAAACGGGCGAGAGTTCCACCGCCGGCTCTGGGGAAGGAGGCGGTGTCAGATGAAAAGATATCTCCGGGCTTTGCGTTCGAGCCGGACGAGGGGGCGGCAGCGCCAGCTCCAGCTTATCCCAGAACCACGGGTCCTCCCAGCGCACGTACGTGTGGGTGGTGACGTAGCGACGCAGCTGCTCGTCCATCTGCAGCGCGGCCGGCTCCTCCAGCAGCACCACCACGAGCCGCGGGCGCGCGTCCAGCATGGCCGCCGCGTGCGCCTCGCGGAACTCGGCGCGCGCCCACGAGCTCGCCAGGAAGTGCCGCGACACGAGCGCCACCGTGCGCCGCGACTCGCGCACCGACTGCACCACCTGATCGGAGATGAAGCAGCCGGGGATCCAGTCGCGGTGGTGCACGCACAGCCGGTAGGGCGGCTCGAGCCGCGCGATCAGCTCGCGCACCTTCAGATGGCTTGCCATTAGGCGGCTATACGAACTTGCTTGCTTAGTGTCAAACCTTTACCTTGGATAAAGTAAATATAGGTTGACTGCCTCGGTGGCTCAGTTGGTAGTGAACCTTCCTTCTAAGCCTGGGGGTGTGGGTTCGATTCCCACCTAGGGCAAACATTTATGTGATGAACATTTGTGTTTGTTCTATGTCTGGGTGTTAATACCTGTTTAAGTATGTAAGTATTTAAAAATATCTCTTAAATGTATATCTGGCAGCCATAGTACAAGCTTTGCTTAGTTTGATATCCGGCGCCCGTGTGTGGAAGCGTCCCGAACTTATTTATTTATTTATTATATTATTATTAAAGATACGAGTACCTAGTTGAAAGATATTTACTGATTCACAAATAACCTTTATTCCAGATATTCAACGAATAAAAGTAGTAGAAATGCCTGGATTAAAAAAAACATTAAGATCCAGGATTGACAACCCACTTTGGCTAGTGTGCTGTACTCAAAACACTGGCTTGATTTCAGTGCTTTACTTCAGTGCCACCTTGGGCAAACATTCATGTGATGAACATTTCTGTTTGTTCTATGTCTGGGTGTTAATATTTATTTATGTATGTATTTAAAATATATATGTACGTATCAGTCTCTGGCAGCCATAGTACAAGCTTTGCTTAGTTTGGGGTCAGGCGACCGTGTGTGAAAATGTCCCGAATTTATTTATTATTTATTTATTATCCTACAAGATTTCGTCCTGGAACTATTCCTACTTTGTTTGAGCTGCAGAAGGAAGTAAGTAACTAATATACAAAAGTAAATAGTCGCTCCCATTTTGTAACAGTTTAGTGGCCAGCACTGGTGTCCGACATGGCCTAGTTATGTCATAAGATAATACAATTGTATTATTCCAAAACAAATAAACGAGTGTTGTACGTAGCTGTTAATTTCATTTCTACGTTTCCTATAACTTGATAGGTGTTTTTAACCCTTTAACAGCCTGAAAACCAGTGGGCAAGTAAACCTATGCTTACTTGGTGGAAATAAAATCTTCACAGATAACGAGTCATATAATCTCGATTATAAGGAACAACGAACATCCTTAATGCGGCCCCTACTAAGCTACATGTCTGTGTGTTTTCATACCACGCTGATAAATACCTAATGTTTGGTTTGCTACTGTATTGGATGTCTGTGGGAGCAAGTTCGAGTGTGTTGTTCATGACTATGAAACATGGGACATTATTAGCTCTGAAAAGAACTTTTTAAAAACAAGTCCTCGTAGCCGAATCAGTGGGTTCGGGAAAGCGAATGTTCACTCAATCACTAACACTAACTAGACACTTACTTGACGAGCACGGAGATGTTGTTCAATGTGCCTACCTTCGACTTCGACACACTTTTGGCAACGTTTGACAACATTCTCGTGTAACTTACGGCCACTATGCGCAAGCGCATTGCGTATATATAATTATATACGAGCGCTCGTGTGGGCGATGAAGAAATTTGTCCAGCGATTCGTACGGCGTGGCGTACGGCTCGTGGCTCGTCTAATGGCGGTAGGGTGCTTTCAATGTACGAGTACTTTCAATTAATAATCAAGTAAATAAAATGAGAGTTCCAAATTTGCATGTAAGTAGAAATATTGTACCTACCTTCCACTTCGAAATAATACACAAAACTGACGCTGACGGAGGTGCCCTCGTAAGTATAGTTCTGGCCGATGTACCGACAGTGCTGGTGCTGGCAGTGCAGCGTGGGTGGCTCCGGCTCCGCTGCTGCGTCAGCTAGCAGCACCAGCAGCGCTGCCGCTAGCAATGCCCATACGCCGCCGACCGCAGCCACGCGACGACCCCACGAACCAAATACCATGTTATGACGATAAATATCACTTAACCTCAATAAGAAGATTCTGATTTCTGATTTCTAATTTCTGAAGACGAGAACTGCGCGCGCGCGCAGGCACGTGCTCAACTGCTTATATCACACTAGCACGAGTAGCTTAAGTTTTTATCAAGTTATACAACTTAGATGAGTTATCTCAAAAAAAATACTTTCTTCTTTTTACTTATAACATAACTACAACGTATTGTTTCTCGTGTGGTAACATAGATGGTCGTTTAAAGACTTGTACGTACTTAGTCTCGACCAGTGCCGTGTACATTTATTTCAGCACCAGTGCTCTTACTATAGGTAGTTATCTGATATGAAATAAAACCTAACGGAAAAATACTTTATCGGTCATGGTTTAGAAAAATAATATGTTATCCTGTAGGTAATGTTGATCGCGTAACGTAATAGGTATACATTCTTCGTTTAGTAAGTGGCTTTCATCGGCGGAATTTATTATTTTAAGTTTAGAAACAAAAATAATACTTAAACAGGAACTAGCTGCTCTGTACTATTTCATCTGCTAAAGTTAATATAGGTTGTTAATATTTATGGGATGAACAGCAGTCGATGTGTTACCCCCAAGGGTTTCGTCTTTTTTGGTGGCGAGGGGGCTCAGTAGCCGTGGCCTTTTTTGGCCAGGGTATGCCTTTTATAGGTAGCACCCCAAAACCCCACCCACTCTCATCACCTCACCAGGGGGTGGACCCTACCCCCTGATCCGTGATTCCGACATTTTGCAAAAAGAGCCAGCACCACCGCGCCAATGTGCCACGGTAGTGTGCCTGCGAAAGCACATGCCGCTTGGGTATCCTCTTATCGCTCGGATAGTCCTGACCCGCTGTGGCCTTCGCAGAAGCCTCATTTTATGGGTATTGAGAGCTACTGCAAAAATCGTAGAGAGGCATGGCCCTTACGACCCCTGTGTATAGGGTAACGCTGGGTCCGCTGACATTAGGCTGCAACCTTTCAAAGGCTGACGCAGCTTTTATGAGCCTCGGGATGAGTTGTTGGAAGTGCTCCCAGAATTTCCATCGGCCGTCGAAGACGAGTCCCAGGTACTTCGCCGACAGCGATAGAAGCACCCCCAACAACTAGCTCAGTCTCGGATGGTGGCGCATTCTGAGGCCTTTGAAAGTACAGAGCCTAAGATTTGTTAAGGTCTACATGTAAGGTACACATGTACATGTTTCGTATGCCGATAACTACTTGCGCTACACCTGCAGGGGACAAGATCGCCGCCTGGGTCTGGGCCGCCTGGGCCAGTTAATTGAACGGCTGATTAAGCAAGTTGGCTGCGACATACATACTAAGCTAACTCTTGACATACATACTAAGCTAAGTAGTGAGCTGCGTGCTAAGTCTAAGGCAGGGTTTCTCAAAGTACATTTCGCCAGAGACAGTAGAGATTTCGTGACAAAATGTACCGTAATGTCCCTAAATTGCTAGCTCACGCGTGCGACAGACTCGAAACCACGTCCGCAATTAAACTACCATCATTAGAAAAAGGATTTTGAAGACAAAGATTTACTAAGAGTTCCCAGTTGTCTAGGAAACATTTATTTATTTGACAACAACTTACAACTATCATTACAGGTTTTTTTTTAATGTAGAAAATAGGTCGACGTTTGACGATCAACTCGCCTGATGTTAAGCGACGTTGTGATCTAAGATGGAGCAAGACGGCCTAAAAGGTACTTATTCATTCTAGCCTTGAAGATACCCAGGTTGTAGTGTTCCATTCCCTAGCGGTGTGTACTAGAAAAGTGGAGGCAAACAGGTATTCCCTTCACTATAAAATAAATAGTAATGATAATATTATTAAGTACTAAATCACCAAATTGTTTGACAGATAGATTAGCAAAATTGTACCCTAGTTTTTGAACAATAACTTTATGATTTGTTTCTTTTCGTCCGGTGGGGGTATTGCTATTTCAAAACACAGGTTAATTCCTAGTTTGGGTAGTAATGCTTTTCAACACTGACTTAAACATTTAAGGAATAAGCTTTATTTGTTCATTTATTGTTAGGTGACGTTTGTTGCCACGACCAATAAGCATTCATTTCATTTTATTTCATTTCATTCCTAATAGGTCACATTGTATTTCAAACAATTTGCGTACCTACCTCATGGGCGAAGCTGAGTCACCAAATTTTGAAGTACGTGGAGTGGTGGAGGACGTACATCACCTCGTCACTGAGTGACTCGCCTTCAGCAGGAGAGGCGGGCTCTTACTCGTACCATTTAAACAGACCGGATGTTGAGTGTTTTAATAAATTTATTAGCGGAACCTGGCTCCGATGCGACCAAAGATCTGCTCAAATGTGTGAGTCCCCCAAGTGATTTTTCATGTATTATGTTTTTTTTTTGTTTGCGATAGCAGCCTAATTGGGAGCAGGTCCGCCTCTCAAGCCAGAGGGAGTGGGTTCGAAACCAGCCGACGGCACGCACCAATTTTTGTTTTTGTCGTATTGAATATGTGTGCGTATTGTATGTCATCTGCTACATGACTGGAGCCCGGTGTATGGCGATAGGCTCGCCCCCTGTCACATTTGGTACTGAATATCGTCCGGCGAAGTGTGGGTGTTGTATTACACCTCTACCAGCCCCCTCGGGGGAAAGGCGTGACGATATGTTGTTTGCGATTTCTTTGTGTCCATTATTTAATTATAAGTTTTGTTATTAGAATGGGACTGACATGTGGTAAATAAAAGTCCCAAAAAATAAACAAGATTTTAAAAAATAATAATTACCCCACGCACACTCATTTTGACTACTAATGTAATAGATACCTAACTAATTATGTAGGTATTACAGCATCTTGTTTGTTCTGTTTAATCAATTTTTCTTATTATTTCCTCTACTCCAATGTTACTAAATGATATTTAATTGGAATAATAATGTTATCAGGGTTTATACTACCTACAAACTACTCACGTGAAACAATGTAAGGTTTAGGTAGCCAATGTATTTAACAATAAAACGCGCGCAGCAAAGTATATTAAATTTGGTAACGCTAGAATATAGGTCCCAAGAGACAAGCCAGCCGAGTTTGGGGCTTGCTACATACACAGATACTCAAGCATGTGTATTCCATTTATGCTACTTTTTGTTTTTTAATCTGATGTAAGTAAACTTAATCTAATGTTTAATACATTTTTACTTTACTTTACCTAATCATTGTTTTTCTTTTTTCTTATACTTATTTTTACTTTTAGTCTGGGTGTCTTCAAGTCTCAAGTGAATCGGTTTCTTCTAGGCAAGCGTGCTCCATCGTAGGCCGCATCACTGCTTATCATCAGGCATGTTGGCGGCCAAACGCAAGCCTATTAAGTATTTAAAAAAAACATTTTTTTTGTACAATATAATTTTTCTGTTTTGTGTTCGTCTAATTATTGTTTTGGTAACGATTTGACGTTTTTAATTATTTTGTTTTGTTAATTGTTATCGTCGCACGCTTTCCCCCCGAGGGGGCTGGCAGAGGTGTAATACAACACCCACACTTCGCCGGACAATATTCAGTCCCAAATGTGGCAGGGGGCGAGCCTGTCGCCATACACCGGGCTCCAGTCACGTAGCAGGTGACATACAATACGCACATATGTTCACACAATGAACAAATTGGTGCGTGCCATCGGCTGGGTTCAAACCCGCTCTCTCTGGCTTGAGAGGCGGGCCTTTTCCAACTAGGCTATCATCGCTTCTTGTATCTTGTATCATTGAATTGTTTTAAAAATCAATTAACATCTAGACAACTTAATAAGGACCTATGGTCTGAAATAAAGAATTATTATCATTAGTCAAAACTAGGGAGCGTGGGACTATAGGTTTGAAAGCCCCTGCTCTAAGGGTCTGGCCACACGACGCTCTCGATCCACGGCACGTACGGGCGCACGCGCGTGTACATCCCCGCCTGGCCGGGGAAGCCGCACGCTCGCCCGTATGACGTCACACCAGTGACGTCATACATGCAACCACTGCCTGTTATGAGCGGACCGCCGCTGTCACCCTGCAAAAACAAGTACCATTACAACAAATCAACTTGTACTGCAAATGTAGCTTCTACAGGTTATAAAAACCCTGTTAAATCCGCGAGATGCGCATCCAGTATCGACTGGAGAATGCAATTATATGCTACTTTAAACTTTACAGTAGTGACTTCACTACATAGTATAAAACAAAGTCGCTTTCTCTGTCCCTATGTCCCTTTGTATGCTTAAATATTTAAAACTACGCAACGGATTTTGATGCGGTTTTTTTTAATAGATAGAGTGATTCAAGAGGAAGGTTTATATGTATAGTTAATAACATCCATTGAATAGTGGAGAAATACTGTTATTTTTGAGGTTTCTAATGTGATGTTAGTAGGCTATATATGTTATACCCGTGCGAAACCAGAGCGGGCCGCTATGTTTTTATATACAACGTTCACAGTTTTTCTGTAGTGTATTTAGTATCAGCATTGCACCCGTGCGAAGCCGGGGCGGGTCGCTAGTAATAAATAAAATTCATACATTGCGCTCCGCGTAAGTCAAAGTCAAACTCAAAATGTTTTAATTCAATTTAGGTATCAAAGATACACTTATGAACGTCTAAGTTTTTTTTGGATAGACTCGACCGCCTTGTTCGGATAAAGAGCCTCTACTCAGAAGAACAGGCAATTCATACATACCTACCTTTGTAAACTAATCGCGTCTTTCCGCTACTGTTTTATAATAAAGTCGCCAACATATGATACAGATTTGATGACATTTCTGTAAAATTTCCTTTTTTTTCTTGCTTTCTTACACCGGTCATAACTCTTGCTATTTTTGACTTCGTTTTTTTTTGGTATTTTTGTAGGAACTTTAGAAGTGTGTGTACCCGCCCATTAATTTTCCAACAGGGTTTTCGTGACTGCCTGTATATGACTAACCCGCGACTTCGTTCGTGTTTATTCAGGAAAAAGTATCCAAAAACTTTTCTCGTGAAATACTGTAACGAATCGTCAAATTTCATCAAGATCCGTTCAGCCGTTTTTTTTATGGACAATAAGTCGGCGTTTGCCCACCAACTCGCCTGATGTTAAGCGACGTTGTGGTCTAAGATGGAGCACGACGACCTATAAGTTACTTATTCACTCTAGCCTTGAAGTTTTGCAGATTGAAGACGTACAAAGACGGTAGTTGAGTGAGGCGCTACTGCCTCACTCAACTGCCGTGAAATGACCTAGTCGTGTTTCGGGATGTAGTCCGGTGTAACCGTTCCGTCAACAAACACAGATAGATAGTGCTCCTGACCGTCGTGCCGCGCAGTCGTCTCTTTCCGTCGTTTTTTCCGCTTCACGGAAATTTCCGTTATAGTTTTTTAAATTCAGTGCCCACTCAGGATCCTTCAGATAGGAGTCCCACGCATCAGCGTAGCGGACTGCAGGTCAGTTAGTGTGCATTAGAGTGACTAAGTGCTTACCGCCGTCCGATTCTGTTCACAGAGCCGCTCGGTGAAACAGTTACGAGTCGCGTAGTGACGTCACCGTGCGTCGAGTGTGTTCTCGAGTCCGGCACCGGGGCGCCTTATCCGTGTAGTGTGTTTAGTTTCGCATACTACACGCGATTCGAGTGACCTAAGTGCGGGACTCGCGCCAAAGCTGGGCCGGCGGGCCCGACCGCCGCCCGCTCACCTCTCCTCACGTCTATCAAATCCACAATTGTGGTCGACGGTGGACACGCATAACGGTGCCAACGAAGCCGATCGCTGTTAGGAGCGTGGACCCGGAGCGCTCGTTTTTCCCCTGCTCATGGGAAAAACGGAATCCGGTTGGGCTTGGCACCACCGGCCTTGGGGTCGCCCCTCGCCGACGCCAAGCATCTCCCTCCCACCCTTCCGCCTCCCCTCCGATTCCTCGGGTGCGTGTTTGGCTCGGACGGCCGGTTCGCCGGAGTCCCTGTCTCTCCCCCGGGGCAGCTAGGGCCCTGTGTAGGTACTCACCAACTGCACAATAAGACTGGCAGTTGGCACACTTTAGGGAACGAGTTAGGCACACACCACCCTGCCTAAACCCGGCAGGGTGATGCCCGCGGCCCGCACTCAGCCGGGGACCTCCTCCCCCGGCAATCGCGACTTATTCGCAACGATGGGGTCGGAAGTAGACTTCGGGGCGGCACTTGCCACCCTAGGTACCTCCATCCGGGCCCATCTGCGCGCCAACCCGAGCTCCCTTCAGGAGTTCGTCACGAATCCGGTTAGGTTTGCAGCCTCTCTGCAAGCCAAGGCCCCTAAGGCCAAGCCTTCCCCCGCCCGCGCCCCTAAGGCAAAGTCCCCCCCCGCCCGCGCCCCTAAGGCAAAGTCCCCCCTCGTCCGCGCCCCTCAGGCCGCCGCGAAGAAGATCGTTGCCCCTGCCCCGGCCCCTAAGGCCACCATTAAGTTGGCGCCCTCCCTCAGAGGGCCGCCGGCCGCCCCCACTCCCGCCGCCGCCGCCGCTAAGAGCCGGTCGCCCGCGGCGAAGCGTTCCCCAGGCGTGGCACGCAAATGTGGCATGCTGCTTACCTGACATGTGTCCTTAACATCTTTCCGATCGCCGTAGCACATCTGCGTAGTGTGATCATATCCGTTCACAAGATGGCGGTGCGGCTTGTACAGGTTCGAGCATTCATCCGCCGAGAACTGGTGGACTGTCACCTAGAAAAGAGGTTTTGTCCGTCGTTAAGTTGTCGAGAAATATTGATGACTAGCTGCGCCCCGCGGTTTCGCCCGCGTTTAAAAAGTATCC
The DNA here is from genome assembly GCA_911728515.1 of Peribatodes rhomboidaria. Lineage (NCBI taxonomy): Eukaryota > Metazoa > Arthropoda > Insecta > Lepidoptera > Geometridae > Peribatodes > Peribatodes rhomboidaria. The sequence goes on along the minus strand of OU452192.1, from coordinate 1,824,090 downwards.
AATGTGCTATTCTAGACTATATTATATCTCTGTGCCTAATTTCATCCAGATCTGTTCAGCCGTTCTGGCGTGAAGGTGTAGCAAACATCTATCCATCCATCCATCCATTCTTACAAACTTTCGCGTTTATAATATTATAATAGTAGGATTTATCTTGTCAACAATGATGACGACGTGAACGAACCTTCTGCAGCGTGTCAGCCAGCGGCTGTCTGTGCCCGAGCGCGCCCCAGCCCACCGCCTGCGCCCACGTGAACTTGCTTTCCACGGTGTCTCGGGAGTTCAGACACGCTGGCAACACGGCCGTTGAGAACTTCACACTGAAATTAAACTGGCTACTGTTTCGCTTCGAACAAAGACTGCATTACTACAGCATGTTACAAAAACCCCGTTATATATTTGGAGGCCGTGTATTCTTCCATAATTGGGCAGCCTAGTTGGAAGAAGGCCAGAACCAGCCGACAGCAGCACGCACCAGTTTGTTCATTGTGTGAACACATGTGCGTATTGTATGTCATCTGCTACATGAGTGGAAGCCCGGTGTATGGCGACTGGCTCGCCCCCTGTCACATTTGGGGCTGAATATCGTCCGGCGAAGTGTGGGTGTTGTATTACACCTCTGCCAGCCCCGTCGGGGGAAAGGCGTGACGGGCGTTTTGTGATTACATGTTATGTAATCACAAAATTTGTGAGACAATCATTAATATATTTTTTTGAAGAAAAAAAAATGCCTATTAGTTTCGTGCCTGTTCTTCTGCTTTTTTCCGAACAAGGCGGCCGAGTCTATTATAAAACTTTGACGTTCATAAATGAATAAAATCATTTTGGCTTAGACTTTGACTTTGAAAAAAACTCGGCGCACGCTACACACTGCGCCGACTTTTTGGTTAGTAGAAAGCCAACCGCGATCCGACTACAAGTCTGCGCGATGCCAAAGTCTGGTAACAAACGAATAATACAGCGACATAACGTCTAAATTTTGAACGTCGCTTAACATCAGGCGAGTTAGTGGTCAAACGCCGACCTATTCTACATAGAAAAAAAAATTGGAGTATTATGGTCTTGCGACTATAAAAATGATGTCATGGTACGAAGTTAATGAACAAATTGGTGCGTGCCGTCGGCTGGGTTCGAACCCGCTCCCTCTGGTTTGAGAGGCAGGCTTTCTTCCAACTAGGCTGCCATCGCTTTTTTTTTAGCTTACAACTAGGTAATATCTATCTATGTACTAGTGGCTACTTGGCGGAAGTGGAAGGCTCCAGACATCTTTTTCTTCGAAATAATTGTTAACTTTATAATATCCCCTTTTCATTAATGTAGTTTTAACATTTTGGTTCGGATATTTTTGTTGCACATTTATGACTCTGTAGATATTGTATCTAAATGTTTATTGGTACTAACGGTCTGTCCGTCTTCAGCAAGGCGATATCGTGGTACTTCCCCGGAGATTGGTACTGTGGGTGGGGGATGATCTCCTCGATCCGATACTTCTGCCAGAGCTCTGGGGGGTCAGTCCTTTTCAAAATACCCAGAGCCGCGTATGTTACGGGACCCCTAAAAAAATGTAAAAAGTTCATATTTATAGCTTTCTCTAAGTCTCCCAGTGTAGGGGATGACATGGAACCAGAGGTGGCGTAAGGCGTGGACGACGTGGGCCACCGCCTACGGCCTCGCGGTACAAGGGGCCTCGCGCCTCAAAAATTATTAAGCAGTGCTTTAAAGCGAGAATAAAATAAAAAACGATATAAATTAATTTTTCATTAATATTAATCTTATTTGTATTTTTATGAATAAAAACTTGACAGTGTTAATTGTTTTGTTTTGTTTTTATTATTTGTTTTATAAAATCCGTCTTCAGGTCGCCATAGAACGGGGCCTCGCGAAATCCGTCTTGCCCACATCTAATTTAGGTCTTGCCCCGCCACTGCATGGAACACACACAAAGACATTGACAATTAACACCCTGATTCAGAACATACATTGAGAAAAAAGACAGCTGTTGCACACATTTTGTAGATGATCAATGAATTTTTTGGTATGAAACAGCAGATTTGTTTTCGTGATTTCATGGTTGGTCCATAGTCCACCAAAAGTTGGTGATAATGATGAGTACCATGATACCCTAGAGTATGTCCGTCGTCTAAAGATACACTCTGTATCTTTTCTATGGTTAAAATAAAAACAAGAGGTTTCTGGGTGTCTTAGTAGGTCTTCAAGTCTCGAGTGAATCGGTTTCCTCTAGGCAAGCGTGCTCCATCGTAGACCGCGGCATTCATTATCATCAGGGGCTTACCATGAGTTTTGACAGTTATGAAAACTATTTTCGTTTTCGTTTCTCTCCATACATTTCAATAAAACGCACCTGGGCTAAATGTATGGAGCCAAACGAAAACGAAAAAAGTTTTTGTTGACTATAAAAACTCGTGGTAAGCCCCCAAGCAAAATTATAGACAAACTTTAGCCTGATAACAATTGAGTAAAAATAAATTGTAAAAAAAACGGCTTCAAAACGTAGACAGAGAATGAACAACACAAGACCAGTGAAAGAAAAAATATCCTAAAAATTAAAAAAAAATAACTTTCCATTTGATTGGTTTATAAACGACAGAGTACCGAGCTAACAAACATTAAAAAACTCAACTACAATAGAATAGAGTAGAAATAGAATATACTAGAAATAGAACAGACTACAAATAAGAAGAAATTAACAAATAAAAGAGCCTAGAAGTCGGTAAAAAAAATACTAACACAGTGTTACTGGAAGTGCAGTGCGCGGCAGTCAGTATGTATCGCTCGTTGATGAGCGAGCCTCCACAGAGCCACTGCGTCGAGTCTTCATCGTCACCATACCCGAGTAAAGCCTGGAACACAACACTAGTGTATTAGAGACTCTTTACACAAAGTCGCTGACATTTTAAAAGCTTTTATTCAACTTGCAATGTATGTTTGTTTGTAACAATGTTTGTTCGAAAACTACGAAGAAGAACAGACAAGAAACTGAGGGAAAGGTTTGATGGGTATTCGAACATCTCTCACCATGTGAGGGAACTCCTCCCTCTTGGCGTCCACTCCTCCCGCTGCTCCGACTGCTGTAAACCGTATGTCATGACACTCCCGCGTCTCGTTCCAGTCTCTCACCAGAGTGAATGAGAAGTGCTGTTTGCAATCATATGGAAGGTGCTGGTAGCTGGTGAGGCAATCTGAAAGACCACCACAAAATGTGCTAAGAGACTCTAACGGGCGTTATTGCTATCTCGCTCGCACCATTAATGCACAAATAACAAGTATGAATAAAAATTTAAAAACCCTCGACAACGATTTTTATCAAACATACTCGTAGATATGAAAACTCCCGACTAATTCACCTTATAAACAGGTGTTACCTTTTACCTGTTACTTCAGGTGTTGAAAATGCTGGCTGGCATTTATTTCGGCCAGGAATTTATCATTGCCATCCAGCGTGGCAATGCTGCTAGCATTCTGGGCACTTTTCTCTCTGCCAACGGCCTTTTAGATATTATTATTTAAAAAATCTGCACACGCACAGAGAGAGAGAGAGAGACACGTAAAGCTCCCGAACGGATGAACCGGTGTTGATGAAATCTGTGTCGGGGATTATTAACATTTTTAATTTATACTTGTTTATATTATTACTAGTAATAGCGAAAAGTAAGTATTTATTTGTACACAACTTCAAATAAAAACAGAAAGTTAAAGAAATTTTAAGCTATTAACAAAAAACTAGAACTTAAAATGACTAAACAGAACCCAAAAATTTAAACTAAAAGACCATTGAAGGAAAGGTCTCCAGAATGCTGGCGGCATTGCCACGTTGAATGGCAATGCTCAGCTTCCGTGCGAAGTAAAAGCCAGCATTCTGGACACCCGACGCTTCCACCAATCGCCTGGCCAGGTCACGAAAAAGCCCCAAAGCGGCCGGCCCCCGCGGACCCATCGTCTCTACCCCAAACGTACTCGTATGATTAAATTTAGTAGAGACGTAGAGAAGCGTAACGTTTTGGTATAAGCTGTCAAAAATTTACTTAAGTGAAATAAAAAGTACAGGCAAATTAAGAACCTCTTCCTTTTTGAAGTCGGTTAAAAATAATTGTATCCTAAAGCCACTTACAGTCCCAAGATTTCGAGCCATCTTTGTAACGGTAGCCGACTTTTGGATCTACTACTATTTTGCTGAAAATTAAACAAAAGTTTAATACATAAAATATGGTCACGCCTTTCCCTCGAGGAGGCTGCCAGAGGTGTAATACAACACGCGCAAGTGCTCACACAACGAACATTTTGCGTGCCTTCGACTGGGTCCGAACCCGCTCCCTCTGGCTTGGGAGGCGGGTCTTCTCCGGCTAGTCTATCGTCGCTTTATACAAAATTCAATTTAATAAACTGGCTGACTTAATAGACATTTAATAGACTGGCTCAGGCCATTCATGCAATAAGGTGATTTTTTGACAAGAATTTTGAATTAATAATAATAAAAATAAAATCCGAAAATCGGTGAAACGAACCGTAATGGCCTGAGTATCAGCCAGCCAGTTTATTAAATGTTCTATTAGACGCTACGGCTGAATATCATTTAGGAAGCTAGATGAACGGCTGATTGAGAAGGTTGGCTGCTACATACTCGTACATACGAGTATTACAATTTTAGGATTTTCATACAGAATTTTTATTTATTTTATAAATTTTTATTTTATAGTTTTAGGGTCAACTGGTAGAAATGCGTCTGTGGGGCAATTGAGTCTTTCGAGAATTACTGACAACCCTTCACGAATTAAGAAGCTAACGCCATCTTGTACTAATTATTGTAACTAAAGATAGAAAAAAGATGTAGGTTGCACCTAATTTGTGAAGGGTTTGTCAGTAATTCTCGAAAGACGCAATTGCCTAACAGACGCTTTAGTATCAGTTTATCCTATATACTTGTTACTCACTCGTCAACTCCAACTCCAACGTCAGTCGGACAACTGCCTAATGGGCCTGCTACACGATCGACAACCACATGTCGACAGAGGTGACTTTGGTGGCTTACTGCCGTGTTGTAGGCGGTTTACAACCAAATTTTGTTGCAGACTCCATCTGTCGTCGACCAATCTCTGTCACGGACGTGTGGCCCTATTCGGAGATTTGAGATTTACATCTCACTTTTTTTCGTCCTTGTTGCTCTCGATTGAAACATAGTATATTCATAGATGTGAGAGTGACCAAGATAAAATCTCATCTCATCTCACGCGCAGGAATAGCCCCACTGGTTGTCGACCGTGTAGCAGGGCCTTAAATGGAATTTTGTAAATTTTAGTATGGTTCGTTTTAGATTTTTTAGTTTAGTCATATTTAAGTTTTATTGTAATTACTTATTTTATATTTTTCGAAAATTAATAATCATTTTGTTGTAAAAAAAAAACCTTGAGCTCATTCAATTTATGTTAATTTTCTGGAGATGATAATGATGATGATATAAAGAACTTACTCGACGTCATCGACCAAATCACAATCGGTGCAGCAAATTACTGGAACTCTGTTAATGTATGAGCAAACCTGAAAATCCGTTTCACAATCATTTTCAAAATATTATTAAGTACCTTATTATTATTATAATTACCTATACATAATATTAATTATTATAATTACCTATCCATAATTTAAGGGGGGCTGAGCTACCCACGTCCGTAGGAGTGTACTCTATTCTGATTCCCTGCACGTGGTCCCCGGGTAGTGCTAACCGGGTAGCAAACTGGTGGGAGACTTCGGTCGTGGCTAGTTACCACACACCGGACCAAGCCATGCCGTGAAATGACCTAGTCGTGTTTCGGGATGTAGTCCGGTGTAACCGTTCCGAAGACGGGTCAGAGCAGTAGCGCACTTGTAGCGCCTCACTCAACTGCCGTCTTTATACTTCTTCACTCTACAAAACTTCAAGGCTAGAGTGAATAAGTACCATAAGGTACTTATTAAAGGTCGTCGTGCTCCATCTTAGACCACAACGTCACTTAACATCAGGCGAGTTGGTGGTCAAACGTCGACTTATTGTAAATAAAAAAAAAAAAACTTTTGCAAAGATTTTTTTATTGCTGCATTAAAATTAGGGTCAACTGGGGTAAATGCGTCTTTCGAGAATCACTGACTGAGATTCGACCAGTTTGAGTTTGAAATTTGTGGGATCCGATCGGAAACGTTCCCAAATGATTGTAAATAGCACCGCGGATTTACAGAGAGAGAGACAAACAGATGCGGAAATCGACTTTATACTATGTAGAGAAAAGGAGAAGAGAAAAAGAAGAGTATATTGTTTAACTCGAAAAGCAAACTTACCTCTGGCCGTGTCCCGTCTTTCCGGTCCTGTATTAAGGACAGACATCTCTTGTATATCACACATCTTCCTTCTTCCCCATTAGCACTGCATTTACTACCTAAATAAACATAATTCTGGCTGAGGCTGGCAGAGGTGTAATACAACACCCACACTTGGTCGGACGATATTCAGTCCCAAATGTGACAGGGGGCGAGCCTGTCGCCATACACCGGGCTCCATTCATGTAGCAGATGACGTACAATACGCACATTTGTTTACACAATGAACAAATTAGTGCGTGCCATCGGCTGGGTTTGCACCCGCTCCCTCTGGCTTGAGAGGCAGGCCTTCTCCAACAAGGCTATCATCGCTTAACATAAATCAGTTTTATTTAAAATATAACAGCACAATAATCATAGTCACACTTTTCCCCCGAAGGGGCTGGCAGAAGTGCATTGCAACACCTACAGAGAGGCTATTCCTGCGCGTGAGATGAGATGAGATTTTATCTTGGTCACTCTCACACCTATGACGTTTCAAACAAGAGCAACAAGGACGAAAAAAAGTGAGATGAAAATCGCAAATCTCCGAATAGGGTCCCTGTTCCCGTATTTAATGTCATCTGCTACGTAACTAGAGCCCGGTGTATGGCAACAAGCTCGCCCCCTGTCACATTTGGGACTGAAAATCCGGTGAAGTGTGGAACTGTGAGTTAAAAAGGCAACCTTTACTCTCTTAATAACCGTTAATTACTTACACTGGCCTACATTTTTTTTTGTTTTGGTGCAGCTCTGTTCACATCTGTATAGTCGGTAAAGTATTCAAATTCAATTCAAATTCAAAATCATTTATTTGCAGAAATATAGGTACATACAGGATAGTTGGTCATAAATTATAAGAGTCTCACTATATTCAACCCCTACGGAGCGTGCAAATTTAGGAAATAGTATGTGGAAAATTAAATTTAAATGGTCATAAAATATCATGTCATGGTACAATGTCAATATTTGAAAACAATTAATTAAATTCAATACAATATTATGTCACATGGGGGATAGATACTAATATTACACTAAAGTCTTATCGTCAATAAATTCCTTAATCGTATAATATGTCTTCTCAAGCAAAAGCTGTTTCAATTTTATTTTAAATACAAAAAATGAGTTAGTATTCTTTATTTTCTGTGGAATCTTATTAAATACTTGAACACCCATACCGAAGATACTATTTCTGTATTGTTTCGTTCTACAGCTTACACAGCCTAATTTATTTTTATGTCTTGAACTTTTTAATGCATTATACTTGCTTAAATCCGATCTAACCAAAAGAGATGCCTCATAAATGTAAATTGAGGGTAGTGTTAATATTTTAAGACTTTTAAAGTAAGGCTTGCACGAATCTGTTTGACGAAGCCCGCACATAGCCCTGATACACTTTTTCTGTGCCTTGAAAGCAGTTTCTCTATCTGCTGAGTTCGCCCAGTATAACACACCGTAACTTAACGTAGACCCTACATAAGCGTGGTAAGCAGTCAATAGTGTAGTTTGGTTGGCACCCTTTCTAAGCATGTATAGGGCAAACGAATACTGACTCAGTTTTGTGCAAATATGTTCAACATGTGATCTCCAGGACAGGTTCGAGTCAATATAAATACCTAAGAATTTAGTGCTGTTTGTTTCCGCTATAACTTTGTCTTTGTAGTGCACTTTAAGTTGTAAATTTTTTGAATTTTTAGTTTTGAAGGTCATATAAGAGGTTTTGTCTAAATTTATTTTGAGATTGTTATTGTTAAGCCATTTTATTATATCAGCAAGTGATTTATTAATTTCATGTTCGTGATAATCGTTTTCTTTAGTAAAAAGTGCTGTGCTATCGTCGGCAAATAATACCATAGGGTGCGGGATCACCTTAGGAAGATCATTGATATAGATCAGAAATAAGATAGGCCCCAGTATGCTTCCTTGAGGTACACCATATTTTACTATTTTGAAATCCGAGCGGTATTTCCGTGCCGTTTAAGTAGGTAGTATGAACTACATTGCTGCTACTAGATAAGAATTGTAGGTAAACCAGAGCTGTCAGCTGACAGCTCTGGTTTACCTACAATTCTTATTTTAATTTTGTATGGTTTTATTCAAAATCAGTCCATATTATAACTACTTTAATGACATTAATCGTATAAACTTATGATGGCAAGTAATTCAAGAAGTTGCATTAACGATCCTGATATGTTTTGTTACATATGCGGTGAGTATATAATGAAAAATCAACGGAAACCGATTAATGACACGGTAATTCACTTGTATTCTGTGTACTTTCTTCCTCATGAACAAGAGCTGCTATGAAAAATGTGACTAAGTAGTTTTCTCGTATCAGCTCACAAAATATACCCAAAATCAGGTCTAAAATCTTAGGCACCAAAATGAGTGTAGGCCAGTGTTATTGCTTCGATTAAATACAAGAGAGATCTAGTACGTGAACTTAAAAATTGACCGCATAAATTAGGTGCTGCACACAATTTACCGTAGTTACAAACAAAAGCAACCAGTCGCAACAGTGATAATTACTTTGTCTCTCATTTGTCGTATCCTCTCCATCCTAAGGTTGCCTGGAAGAGATCGCTTTTAGTGATAAGGCCGCCAGTTGTTACAGTTGTTACCAGTTGTTAGTTGTTAGTTGTTGTTGCTATTTAATAAGATTTATCATTATTTTTCTCTTGTTGTTTTGTTATCTGTGGTGTGAACAATAAAGAGTTTATCTATCTATCTATCTATCTTGTCTCGTTTTCGCTATAGTGTAGTGTACGTCTCTATATCTTTGTTATTGATGCGCGTAACATAATACTGTCAACGGTATCGGTCAGTAACGGTCAATCCATTTGGGATTTAATTATTTTTTCTCCCTTATACATCATCGAAGGTCTCAATAGACCAAATAATAAAATACTGTACCTGTACCTTAACGCGAAGATTTTTTTTTCGAATTTGACTAACCTTCAGGAAGATTTAAATCACAGTACACACTACACACACTCAAACACACACTAACGCTTATCACCCGCCACATGATCCTTCGACCTGACGAGATAGTACACTGAACAGTGATTTGCATTTCATTGTATTATTGTATGAAATATAATTATAATATAATTATCAAGATGTGTACAGGATGTTCAAAAAATAGTTTAATTAATACTGAAAATAAGTATACGTAAGTACTAGCTGTTACCCGCGACTTCGGCCGCGTTTATTCAGAACATTGTTTGTATGAACCTTCCTCATGATATACTGTAACCATTCATCAAATTTCATAAAGATCTGTTCAGCCGTTTAGCCGTCAAAAGCCTACAAACAGACAGACCTATAGTGTTGCTCTCGGTTTTATAATACACTAGCGACCCGCCCCGGCTTCGCACGGGTGCAATGCTGATACTAAATACACTACAGAAAAACTGTGACCGTTGTATATAGAAACATAGCGGTTCGCTCTGGCTTCGCACGGGTATAACATACATATATAGCCTATTAACATCACATTAGAAACCTCAAAAATAACAGTATTTCTCCACTATTTAATGGATGTTATTATACCTAAAAACCTTCCTCTTGAATCACTCTATCTATTTAAAAAATCCGCAACAAAATCCGTTGCGTAGTTTTAAAGATTTAAGCATACAAAGGGACATAGGGACAGAGAAAGCGACTTTGTTTTATACTATGTAGTGAAGTGTGGAAACTAGCAACGCCCCGCGGTTTCACCCACGGTTAAAATGGGATACCTGTACTTCCTGTTTGCTTTTCCAGACTTTAATCTATCTCAGTGTCAAATTTCATTCAGATCTGTTCAGCTAGTCTAACGTGATGGAATAATCACGCCAGACCATTATGCAAACTTTTTCGCATTTAAAATATTAGTGTGATGTACTCGTAGGTAATTGGCCGTTTTTGCACTAGCCAGCCCGACACGACATGTGCTGATCAAGGCCGCCATGCCATTCATTTCAAATTATTTTTTTAGATCTCTTTCTACATATTTAACTATCATCAGTACTTACTCTTTTCATGTAACAGCTTTTCATTCACAAGGCCACGGTCGTAATTCACATTTCCACCAAGGAGTCTAGCCAGTTTGCTGAACTTTTAAAGAGACGAATTTTCAGGGTGCCGATAGCTAGTGTAAGCTCTGCTTTTGCAAACCGACATCCAGACTCCCTCCTTCCACGTCTATACAACGCGGCTTTTAAAGTTCTCCCTACATTGAAAAACGAAAGTCGTCGAAAGTGAAGAGGGCAGTCCGTGAATGGTTATTTACTTTGCCCTACGAAGACACCGAAAACTTAATTACCCGTGTTCGTACGGAGCAGTGAGCATATCTGATTTTCAACATTCCTTTACACAATTTCAAACTCAGTCACGCGCACACACACACACCCACACACACACACACACACACACACACACACACACACACACACACACACATACACACACATGCACGCGCGCGCACGCACGCACACACACGCTCAACACACTTATTAGGAAAATTGTACTATTCAAACTTTGATAACTGTAGATATTCGCTAGGATACCTCTTGAATGTAGTCAATTTTCGACCTCTTGGTTTCCACGTTACGGGCCTTGAGCCTAGTGTGGGATCGCAGGTATATCTGGGAATTGTCTTGTTATTTTCAGGATTTTTTTTATTTTATGTATAAACTGTGAAAATGTATATAATTCGTATTTTTGGAAATAAATTATCTTATCTTACTTAATTTGAACTCAAATAAAATAATAAGAATATAAGTACTTTCTTAATAGAAAATTGTTTTTTTTTTCTTTGTCCTACTTTCAACGAAAGAATCCTACTCTTCCAATCAAAAATTTCAAAATCCCATTTCGCCAAAAAAATATCTGGTGACGCTAATTTTCGTAATTTTATATAACATCCTATATAGGTAACCTTTGCTTGATGATGGTTTTGCTTGCAAACTGGTTAGCAATGATAAAATACTCAGATAACTGCCGGTTACGGTCATTGAGTTTTATCACTATGTAAAGACAAGACACTGCAAATCACTATACTTACTGTTTTAATTTTTGTTTAAGTTAGTTGTTTATTTTTAAACGTACAAAATCTTATTAAGTACAAATTAAATTGTTATTGTTCTTAATTATTCAGTTAGTTTATTACTTTATTTAAACTTAGCTATTTACAATCTTAAACACTATGTTAAGTTAACCTTATTTTATTTTTTATATTGTATAAATAGTAGGAAGGATTTGT